>JARHVA010005654.1:182500-782500 GCA_037957365.1 Torreya grandis | reverse complement strand
TGGAAAAACATACAATAGAAAATGATAAATAAGAAATCTCTTTAAGAGGACTTAATCTATGAGTTGTGTTTGTTTTAATGTACTAAGTGAGTATGAAGTGAAATTTAGCCCCTTGGCTTTGTTGCATTTGTGAATTTTTAAAAACAATAACAAAATGACTAAATGATTTATAAGCACCAAATGTAAATGTATATTCAAGATTTAAAGTGCTAAAGCTTCTTTTCATGGCCTTGGGTCCTACAAAAAGTGTTAGGGAGTTCTTTTACTTAGAATCCCAAAACTAAGTGAGAAAATAGAAATTAAATTTGAGCTCTCAAGTTTCTTTTCTTTTTCACATAATGCAATACCATTGATTACAATTTAATACCATCGATCTACAAAATTGTACTTATTAGTTCAAAACTACACTTTAACAAGCAAAGCAAATTGTTTAATGCAAAATTACATTTACTTAGTACAATACCACATATTTTGAGTAAAATAACACATTTACCGTTCAAAACCACATTTTACCTACAACATAGACTATGTTAACACAAAACTACACTTTAATAGTGCAAAACCACATATTGTGAATGCAAAACCATATGTCTTAGTTAAAATTAAATTTTACCCTATAAAACAAACTTGGTTAGTGAAATAATGCATACTACAAGTGAAATAATGCATATATCAAGTGTAAAACCACATTTATCAAGGAAAATAAAATCTAATGATGCAAAATTGTACTGTCACAGTGTAAAACCGCATCTAGCATGCAAAATTGCACTTATAATACCATATCTCTATCGTGTAATATCACCTCTCATAGGTGCAAAAAAACATGTCTCTGTATAACGTCTATGAGTTTCAATTTTTTGGTCATTAAATCAAAAATTTATCAAAAAGATATTAGCAGGAGGTTCTAACAGGCCATAGGAAGAGCTTTTTAGGGTGCAAGTCCCACCGACCATGCCATTATGTGATCAAAGAATACATAGAGGGGAGATTAATATTGTGTTAGTATTAAATCAAATTAAACAAAACACATTAAAAATTTTACACCTCTAGCCTAAACACTCAAGGAGCTAGTGAACTACACAAGTAACTAACAAATAAAAGCAAAACAAATGATTTTTACCTTCTATGAGAGCAAGTGTTGTGTGTTAGCAAACGATTGATGTGCTCAGTTCTGTGATCAAGAAATCTTTGTTAATGAAGCTCTTTACTTAACCTCTCCTTATCACCTTGGTAATTTTGGTGTTGGCTTTGACCTGGCTTAGTAAATGGGCATGGTAACACTATACTAAAGCTTTTTTAAGGTATTTTGGCATAATAACATTACACATGAAAATATTATGGATCAATGGGTGAGGCCTTGTATTTATAACCTCTAAAACTAAATATAACCCAAGTGTAGTTAGGTTATATTTAACTATGCTTTAGTTTGGGAGGGGACAAGCCATTAATATTTTTAATTAATAGGCATGGCTCACAAATCCAAATGTTTGTTTGATATTTTATGAGTGCTTGACAACTCAAAAATATGATGTCATGATGGTGTCATAATTTTAGATATTTGTGTGATGTTATGATGATGTCATTCACCAATTAAATATCCATGGGTTTTTAATCTATGCGTTTAATTGGGTTTAACAAATTAATCAATCATGATCAAGTTAATTGCCATTTTTGAATTTTGACAAGTTGTCCCTCACACATGATCGAAAAGATCAATTTACTAGGTTGCACCTTGACCAGAGATGAATTAGAGGAAGATGATGATTGTGTATAGTGTATTACCTTAGTTAGAGATGCATTGACATAGTTTAGAAGATGCACATGATATGTGTTGATGAATCAGATCATTCCATTAATTTCTAGGCTTAACTTGCATTGTTTGCAAGAAGTTGCTCTAGTGTCCGTTTAGACATAGAAGTGGCCAAAAAGGAGTGTCTATACGTAGTGGTCTAGTGATCAACACTTGTAACATGTATTGGGTGGAAAGTATCCACCTCCTTATCCATTGTCATACCCTCAACCTCTGAAATATTGACTCCCACTAATTTTCTATGTGTTAGCTATAAAAGCTTGGTGTGTACCTCATGTGCTTTCTTCATGAATCTCATTGATGACCTAGTAGTCATTAGTATCATGGGTATGTGCATCACATATCTTACAATATAGTGAATTTTTATATTGGGTGGCATGTTGAATCAAAGGAATGATTTATAAATCATGGTCTTCTTTGTAGATTTCACATGATTATTTTAACATGGCACAAACATTCCTTCATGGATAATTGTTCATGTTATGACCCTCCACTTCATAGTTAACACACCTCATGCCACTACCAGTGTCATGAGCATTATTGGCTTTAAGCTTCTCTATCTAAAATCCATATCAATAATTTAGGCCTCTATAAATGGATTGATTCATGTGTCTATATTTCCCATAGCTTTAGTGTGAAGAGTAGCTTCTAGTGTCTCATATGGATCAATAAAGGTATTCTAGGGTAAGGCTCATCGCAAAGGGAGTAATAACCCCTACAAACCATTGAGCATGATACATTGGATTGATTTCAAATGATATCTTTGAAATAAGGGTTTTGAAGCAAGTATCATATGTAACACACTCTTAATTAGTTCTTGCTTAATATCTTCTAAAACATCAATACTTTGTTGCTTAAACTCAATAATCTCAAATTCCTAAATAAAAATAGTTTTCAATAGCTCATAGTTTATAATAGATTTTTGAGGATCAAACTTTATATACTATTTATGCACATAATCCAATAGGGTAGTGGCAAACTAAGTATCCTTTCATTTAATATAAATTATGATCCACACCCAGCAAATGAGTTCACACTTGTGAATATGTTTAGATACACTCTCAACACCTCAATACTCAAGAAGATGAAGTGTCATCTCATAGTAAACTATAGGTGCACTAGGAGGTTACAGTGGACCCTATGGTGGAAATCCTCTAATTCCTCATGAAACTTACAGTAAAGGTCCACAAATTCCTCTTGATCCTCCTATACCTCTAGTAAAAACACCACTAATATTGCCTCCCATGCTTCTTATAAAATCACCTAAAATATTGGGTGTTAAGGAAGGTTGATTAGCTAAATTTGGGCTTGTATTTTTTCCACTACTTATATTTGGTCCACCTAGCATTCCAAGGTTAACCATATGTCTTAAAGGCATTAGAAAGGTAAAGGCTAATGGTAAATTTAGTTGGTCTTGCTAAAAAATGCTACTTCAAACTTGTACTCCCACAGTTTCTTCTATAAACTCCACACTATCAGTATCCTAATTTCTTACAATAATTATATCAAACTTAGATGCATGAGCATGTGTTATGGTGGGGGAATCAGGCTTATTTCGATTAGGTTACACTATCATCAATTCTTGTCTTAAATATTTTGCACATACCTATGCTAGTGAATTAAATGTATAGTGGTTAAGGATGACTCACTATGCCTTTACACCTTCCTATGAATTCTCATGACACTTCTAGTATCTTCTCATTTTCCCTTAGGATCACTACCTCTCATGGTCTTACCCCTAGCCTCATCATACTTATGATTCAACAATTCTTGCTTACTAACTTTTTATTTGTAGTATATTATAATGTATGTATGAAATTAGCATTGATCTCATGAAAGTGTCATTGATGTCCTTTTATGTTGACAATGTTGTTCTTGATGTTGAGTTCTTAAAGCTTTAATTAAGGAACCTAGTGAAATGGCATAGGCCTAGTAGCATGATGAGTTAAGTCATTGGAGACCTGAGTGAGCAAGGTTGGTAGTGTAATATCATGTTTTTATGTTTTATGATATAGGTATGAAGTGTTGATAATAGTATGAGAGGTTTTAGGTTGTGTTTATAGTCTAAGAGGGACTAGCAGTATAAGGCCTAAGTGTACAAAATGACCTATAGTGGCATAATGAGGGGTAAATATCTTTTCCAAGAATTATAGATCACTTGAGAGAAATTAAATTAGTGTGAGTGACTATGATAATCATGTTGACCAAGTTTTAATTCATATCTTATAGGAAAAAGTAAGAATTTCGATGATAAGGTTGACTGTGTGCATAGAATAGGGTGTTACAGACCTAAGAAGTTTCTCATAATCATTGCCATGTGAAAACTTTTCTTGATATCTTTATAACTTCATGGTAGTTTGGGAAGGTCCCTATATTTTATTTTTTGTCATTGGTTTTGGATTTAAGAGGCAATCCTTTATGAATTATTGTTAAGAAGGTAAGGCAATCAAAACCCTTTTAGAACCCTAACAAAGACTTGATAGGAAATATATAATCAATTATGGATAATAATGATCTATTTGAAATAATTTTTTGTTTTTAACATTTAAAATAGTCTTCAAGGTTCCCTCAGGTGTTTTTTTGTCTTAATAGTAAGTATAAGCGATAAGAAAACCCTTATTTTTAGGGTTTTTTATGCTACAAGCAAGGTTGACCAAGTCAAAGCATGAAAATGGATGGAGGATGATGTGAAATACTTATATTTTATACCCATTAAATTTTTTAAGAATTTTTTTAACCAAAAATTTCTAAAACCGATCATGGAAGTTAGCCTATTGCTAAATTGACCTAATGAGCAAAATAGTGAGAAAACTAGGTGAGAATGAGAATGAGATTAAGGATTTATTGTAGAGGACTAGGTATGGATCCTAAGGCATGGGGTAATTATTAAAAACATATACATACTATTTACTTTGTCTATAATTTTTGATGATTCCTATACCTATGTAAAAATTTGTCATCAGATTGGTCTGTGTAGCACAATGTAGTCTATGAAGAGTGACATAGTGAGAATGGTATGTAAGACTAATGTTGATATATGAAAATACAATATATATCTCCAGATATTATCTAAGTATTATAAATGTTTAAAAAAATCCATTAGAATATCATATAAGTGTTCCCATAAGTGTTCTATAATTTGATTTTCTTGACTGTGTTTTTGACCCTATAGGTAACTTTTTGTGTATGTGTGAAAAGGATGTTCCTGAGTCATTTTTCACTAAGATGAATGATCCAAATCCATTTAATGTGTTATAAATGAATAATGTGATCATGTGAATGCATTTTTTTAATTTTAATTCATTGTTCAAGTTTGTAGAGTCAAATGATTTTGATTGTGTATTGATAGTGTTTGGTGTTTCATAGTAAGCTATCTATAGGAATGTTCTTGAGAACTTTTGGCCTGTGTGATGGAAACCAAAGAATTTTTGAAAGTTTTTTAAGTCGTTAATATCCTATTAATATGATTTTACTCATGTTTGATGTGTTAAAATTGTGTATTTGGATTAAATTTTCAAAGACAAACTTTTGGTAGTGAGAAGGCCTAAAAGGCAAGTAGGTCTAATTGGTGGGTTTAGTTTCTCTTAATTTTTGTTCATTTATTAATTAAGGAAGAAGGTAAAAAAATAGTAATAAGGGTGTGGTAAAATAACTTGGTTATTGTGCACATGTGATCCAGATGAGTGTGGAGAGCTCCTTTTTATCTTGGAAGGATGACCTATACATAAGAAAGTACTAACAAAAGGGGTTGTTTAAAAGATAGTAAGGTGGACTACCTAGTGTAAGCTAGATCTAATAAGTGTGAGATTTATAGGAGGCTATAAATCAATTCTTTGATAATAATTAATTTTAAAGATATAAATATGAAATGCTTACATCAAATAATAGAAAGAATTGAAATGAAAGACAAGAAGAAATAAATGCTTGATAATGAAAAATATAGTGATAGTGGGTCAATATTAGTGCTAAAGTAGGTTTAGTCAAGTTCATAAAATTAGGCAGGGGTCTATGAACAAGTAGGGATATAGAAAGTCATATTTGGTTTGGGGTAAGGTATTGGAAATTACTTGCTATTATTTCTTGTCACAATGACCATATGTGGTTAGGGTGATCATCGACAATTCAGTTGACTATTAGTGGTTGGGTAACCGTCGATGATGGAAGGTGACCATTGATGATTCCTATGAATCCTAAAGATGCTCAAAAAAGGAGTTGTAGAATGGGTTAATGAGTGGTCCAAGGTATATTAAGGTTTTAAGAGTTAGAAAGTAAGATGTAGAAAGGTCTAATTAGGTTAGGGAGTTCAAAAACCAAAATAACAAAATTGGGATACAAATATACATGTTGCTTGCTAAATGGTTAATGGTTGATTACTAGAGAAATTTTGGTAGAGTTACGGTACTTTACCTCAAGAGAAATTTTGGTAGAGGTTTAGATATCTGTTGTAGTTTCTAAATTGCTAAAAGGAAGACTGGCTAGAAAGCTTGAATACATGTGTGCTAAAGTGCTTATGATCATCCTTTCTCACTTCCTACTCCCCTCTTTTTATAGGTAAAGAGAGATGGAGGATAGAAGGTTCCCTAGGAGGTTGGATTTTTTATTTTTATGATTCATACTTTGTTATCAATGAGTAAGGTGGACATATTAAATTGTGTCATGCTAGCTTGTATATAACTAGTATTTAGTTAGAATGAGGAAGACCTAACCATCGACAGTCAACGTAACCATCAGTGGTCATGCTAACTATCGGTAGTTGAGTGTATAGAGGTAAAGGGGTTAAGGTGAGTTAAAAATGTTGGGTTAAGGATCATTTAGTGAGTTTAGTTATCTAAGTAGCTAACTTGACTTAGGGTTTAATGGGTTGGTTAGTGGGTCAAGAAGGGTTAGGTGATTCCTATGGGGTTTTGAAGCATTTTGACATCTAGAACCATTGTGTGTGATTTTTTAGTGTCTATATTTTGCCCCTTTTTGTTATATAATTAATGTTATAAAGTTATAAAACAAAAATGGATTATGGGTCGAAGGTTGGTTGCCTCAAGTATGGGAGGAGGTGTTCCCCTCAAACCAAGAGTCGATGAGGTGAAACCAAAATTGAGTCAAGGTTTGATACATGGTTTATGGTGAGTTATAAGGTTGATGACAAAGGTGGTTGAGAATTTAAAGTGTAATCATGTGCAAAAAATGTGACTAATTGTGATAGCCAAGATCGTACAAATACTAAGTTGCCATAGTTAGTAAAAATAAGGTTGGTTCTATAAGGACTAATGATAGGGTAATCAGGCCATAGCATTAGTCATAACTGATTAGGTTATTCCTACCAAGTCTCCTAAATAGGTTCAATGGTTTCATAGTTATTTGAGGTAGGAAGTGCTCTCATAAAAAATATAAAAGGTCTAGCTATGCACTAGGTGTTGAAAATTCAAATATTCAACATGGTAAGTTTGGTTGGTGTGGTTAAAAAGGACCAAGTCAACGTCATTACAAAATATACAATAGTTCAAGCTAAAAATGGAAAAGGTAATATCCAAAAGTGGGTTGTGGTTTGATGGAGAAGGTAATCTCCAAAAAGGTGATATGAAGGTGTTTGGTGTCAAAAAACTACAAATGTTTTGAAAAATAGAAGGTTTCTTGATCATTGATGCTCAGGGGTGCCAAAGTTAACCATCGATAATCACCCTAACCATCAATAATTAGGGGGAAACCCTAAAAGTCTATAAGATAAAAAGTGAAAATGATAATTCATTTTCACTATTTACTTTTTGACTTTTGTGACTCTTGAAAACTTGGTGATTTGGCAATTCAGCATTTTATGTGAGAGGGATGATGATGTGTTTATTGATTGGTTGAGGATTTGATTCATGTAGAGTGATTGATAATGAAGATGCAGGGTGGATGAGGATGTGGTGGGGTAGTGGGATGCAGGATTCATCCTTGATAGTGATTGAGGAATGATGAAGGTGCTACCTTAAATTGTTAGATTAGATGATTTGGGTTTTTGTTAGATGAATTGTGTTAGTTTGTTGTTCATTTGGTAGGGTTTTGGGGGGGTTTGCCCTAATTTTAGTTTTTATTATTATTGGTAAAATTAGTAGCTCAAAATAAAAATTGAGGGGGTATTTGGGTTGGGGGTAGGGTAGAGGGTAGGGGAGGTTGTTTATTTGTTGAATTTTGGTGTTTTAGGTGGGTTATATAAAGTTAGGTGTGGGTATTAGCTGTCAGTGGTCATACACAATGACCATTGACAGTCACTTGACCATCAATAATTAGATATGACCATTGATGATTGACTATTGAAGTTAAATGGTCACTTGATCATCGATAGTCATAGTGATCATCAGTGGTCAAGTGAATGGTAATAGGGTTTGACAAAATATTTAAGAAAATAGGTAGGGTTTTAAAATGTTTTTAGTATTGAAAATGTTAATGGTAGGTTGGGATAGGTTAATTTAGGTGGGTTTAGGTTAATAAAGAGGTTTATGTGGGTGGATTTAGGTAAAAATATATTTCATTGGGTAGATTGAATGAAGTAAAAGAACATCGGAAAAGTAGTGATATAGAAAACTAAGGGTGCATGCTAACTTGAATTTTTTAAGCACGAGATCAGATCTAGATCAGGGATCAGGTTCCTCAAATCTTTAAAAATATCCATGGAGGGATGATGGATGATGACTAGACATGCATGGACGAGGTCATCCACAAAGCTATGATACATTATTAGTGTATTCCATAATATGCAATGATGATCATGGCCCTCATCAAGAGATGGGATCCAGCCATGAACACCTTCCTCTTGTTGATAGGAGAGATGACAATCCTATTAGAAGATGTTCATAAGATCATATGACTATGTACTCAGGGGGAGCCAATATACCATATTGAGAGTGAGGAGAGGGATGAGTATATGGAGCTTTTATATGGTGAGGATTAGGGCCTTGCTAGTTGGCATGTTGATGGCTTTAGTTACAAGCCATTATACTAAATGGCTTGAGATGACAGATTTTTGATGACAATGATGATGATGGTAGTCTCCTATTTTGCATTTTTAGATTGGAGTAGTGGGAAGCTTCCTTATTTATTGTTGGGAGTGTTGGTGGAGATGTTTCTCGATAGGATAGTGTTTGGGTGGGCACCAGTTTTTTTAGTTCAAATATATAGGGAGTTGTGGGGATTTTGAGCTCAACGATGGTATGGGATCAACATGGGGTTTGTGATCCATTATTAGGCCTATGAACATGTTAGGGTTTTAAGGCTTATGGGGATACCATGGGAGGATTACACCTAGATGGACTTCAAAGTGGGTTTCATGTGGTGGAGGGGTGACTATGCACTCATAGGAGTTAGAGGTGTAAGGAATATTGATTAGTTTAGGGATGCACTAGAAGGGTTAGTTATGGGAGACATGGTCTAGAGGCCATATGTAGGCTTTCCTAGGTAGGCTCACTACACTCAACATACATTGTCATCGTAGAGATAGATATGGATCTATGGGAGGAAAGAGGGTGAGACTGAGCTCATCCTATTTCACAGAGTTCATAAGTAGTTTGGCACAGTGCAGGGGATTTTAGGTCCATTATTGAGGTACAAGAGGGAGGATTCTAAGTTTTTGCTTCTCAAGCCATAGCCAAAGGAGGTGGTGCTAGATCATGTGGAGATACCTATTAGAGGTTGGTGATGTCAGCTTTATTGATGGCTATGTAGCATTGTATTAGGCCCTTTATGTAGTGGCCAATTTTGGGTGGGATGATGGGGGCCGATAGGCTATGGATGTGGATTTAGCTAGTAGGGGTCCATAGGTACAAGTACAGGTAGGTGGCCCTAATAAATAGGAAAGATTAGCATGGGCCACTACATAAGCACATATTATAGCTTTATAGGGGTAGGTGGCCACATTATAGGGCCAGATTATGACATTATAGGGTTAGGTTTCCACCATGATGGGTGAGAGGGATCAGGCTAGGACTTCACTAAGATTGGTGACCCAAGAGAGGGACACGTTGAGATAGAGGGGAGTAGTGATGGTAGTATCAAGACCACTAGGTTCCATCCCTATAACATGTTACTTGGGCACAGTGGAGGAGTTGAGGTATTATGAGGCCATAGTTCTGACATAGTGTCCTAATCATCCCTGATGGGGTGAGTATAAAGCTAGCTTAGTAGGTGGGCTAGTTGTGGTGACTCCAAGTCAATGGCCCACTTCAGTGGGTGGATAGGTAGGCATCCCAAAAGGATAGGCACCAAATGGTAGTGGTGGTATAGATGGGGCCAGTGGTAGTGGTGCCCCAAGGGCATGATGTGATATGTTATGATGTATAGATATAGGTGTACATGATTTTGATACCATCTTACGTGACCATATAGTAAGATGTACATGTTTTGAGAGAGAGATATAAATTATTACATGTATTATTTATTTTTATGACATGATGTATATGATGTCATGTTTTCTATTTATAAATAGATGTGATTTATGTTTCATGGTTCCCAATTTTGATGTTTATGCTTATGAGATGTGGACTCAGTAGCTTAGGCATGTGATGATTATGGATGATGTTTTGACTTGTTCATAGATATGATTTCATGATTATGGATGGGTTGATGTTTATGGTTATTTATGTGGTTTATGATATGGTGTTATATGATGTGTTTTATGAACAGGGATAGGATGATACTCATGGTTATATATATATATATATATATATATATATATATACATATATACATATATATATATATATATGTATATGTATATATATATATGTATATATATATATACATATATACATATATATATATATATATATATATATATATATATATATATATATATATGTATATATGTATATATATATATATATATGTATATATGTATATATATATATACATATATATATATACATATACATATATATATATATATATATGATGTGTTTTATTTCATTGATTATGGATGTGATGTTTTAAATATGGTTATGATGTTATGATGTATAGTGATTTTATTTATGGTTATGATGTTTATGATTATTATGATTTGATGAATATGGTTTATGATCATGGATATGTGATGTGTTAAACATTGTTATGATGTTAATGAAAGGACATAAATCAAGTTTAGATAACAAACTAGATGTGGGAAAAGAGATAAGAATCATGGCAAATGTGTCTACATGAACCAATGATGAGAGGATAAGGAAAAAGTGTGATGCCTTTTCATTGGTAAGGACAAAAAAATTGAAGTTAGATTGGCTTAGGGAACATAAACCTTTTTAATACTTTGCATTAGCATGCTTTGGTTGATAAAAAGGTGTCTTGATCACATTGTGTCAAGTAAGTTCATAGCCTTTGATTTTTAAATGGTATAAAGGGGAGCTAGGTGGTAGGTGAAGGATAAATGGGTGATAGGTAAGGTAACCTTATGTGGGTTATTTATTCCCTTCTATAGGTGACCAAAGAACCATCTTAGACAAGTCTATGTCTTCATAGAAGGTGTAGACTGATAGATGCAAGAAGTCTACTAATGTTAAATATGAAAGCTGATTCCAACTTTCTTGGGATAGCTTGTTCTAATTTTTATATAAGATCTTTTCTTATTGTGGTTATTTTGATAAGTTTGTGAAGTTGATAGATATGAAAAGAATAAAATGATTGATTTGACAAAATTGACTTAGTCATCCTTCAAGGGAATGGTCTAAGTTTGGATGTGTTTATTTTCGTAGCTATCCTTTAAGGGAGCAGACTATCTTTTAAGAAATTTATTTTTAGGTAGTTGTCCTTCAAAGGAGTAGTCTGTAATGCTAGAGACATGTGACCCAAGTGATATTTTGGTATCCTAGATTATTTTGATGCTAGGTTTAGACATGGACAAGTCTATATAGGCTTATAAGTTTACCTTTATAAGGGCAAAACTTTAGCATAAAAGGTTAATGATAGGTGAAAGGGTTTTGAGAGATAATGACCATGGGATTCCATCTGATATGAGATGAAAAGCATCCATCAGAACCATGCTATGGGTAGAGTCATGGTACCCATATTTAGTATTATGCCATGACTATGATGGTTGATCACATGTTTCCATGTTGTAATTGATTGTTTTCAAATGGATAGAAGGAAGGGGTGAGGAGGGTGAAAATATCATAAATCAAGGGACAAGCTTAAGTTAGATGAAAAGGTGAATTTAATCCTTGTTTAACAAAATAAAGGACATAGATGTAAAGCATTGAGAGGCTCAGGTTCTGGTTTGCCTTTGAGAGAGGATAAATGATAAGCTCCTGATCCATACTTGTGGATTATGATGTAGGGTCTAAGCTAATTGAAAGTGAAATTACCTTGCTTACTTTTCTCCATATTGGTCACATGTTGATTTTCTTTTAGGACAAAGTCTTTGATAGTGAATTCTCATTCTTTTAGGTGCTTGTTATATTCACACTTGATTCATTTTTGGTAGACATGAAGATGGTTAAGCTTGGCTAGACGGTGCTCAAGTAGCTCAAGTTGTGCTAAACATTCTTGATGATAGTCACTTTTAGAAATGATGTCTTGTAAGGATTTGAAAAAATAAGGAATCTAGAATTCGAGAGGCAAAACTACCTCTACTCTAAAGACTAGAGAGAAAGGGGTAACACTTGTAGAGGTTTTAATGCTAGTGTGATAGGCTCATAAAGTGAAAAGGATGTGCAAGTTATAATCCTGACCTGAAGCACTAACTACTTTGGTTAACATATTATTGAGGGTTTTGTTAGATGTTTCTACCTATCTATTTGCTTGTGGACAGTAAGCCAAGAAAAATCTTAACTTGATGCCAAATGTGTTGCCAACCTTGGACTTGTTTATTTTTGAAAGATTTGTCATTATCAGTGATGATCTTATGGGTAACACTGAAACAACATATGATATGATGATTGATGAAGTCAACTAACTTTTAGAATTTGGTCAAGATAAGAGGAATGACATCCACCCATTTGGTTAAATATTTGATGGTAGTGATGATGGATTGGTATCATTGTGAAGAATGAGGATTGATTTCCCCAATGATATCTAGCCCCCATTATGAGAAAGGCTAAAATTCATTAGATACTTTAAGGCTATGGGTCGGTGCGTGATGTAAATTGGCATGTTGTTGACATTTAACACACTTCTTTACATAATTTTAACAATCCTAGTTGAGGGTGGGCCAATAGTATCCAAGGTAAAAGATACATTTAGTGATAGCTAAACCACTAAAGTGTCCCCCGTAGATTTTATCATGTGTTTCCTTGATAGCATGAGAAGCTTCATGACTATGTAGGCAATAGAGAAAGAGGCCATTGAAACCACATTTTAAAAGGATTCCCCTTAGTATGGTATAATGAGAGGTACTCTAAATAAAAGCTCTTCAAGCATTCCTATAGAGGTTGGGAGGACTGATGTCAAGGTTCAGGTAGTTGAAGGTTTCCTCCTACCATATGTCTGATGGAGATTCTTCCACACTATAAATTATAGGAAGATCAAAATGGATATAAGAGGGTATGATAAAATTATGGATGGTGACAAAGAGTTTGGAATCATAAGGTTGAGATGTGATTTGGGAAGAAAGGGAAGCCATTTTATCCTCAAGTTTATTGGTAGATTATGGATGAGATTAGATAAGGTAATGATCAAATGATGCTAAGAGTACATCTACTAGTTATTTTTACTTTTGCAAGACATCTTTCTTACATTGGTAGGATCCATTGACCTAGTGGACCATAATTTGGGAATCACCAAAGATGCTAATCATCTTAACTCCTAAGGCTAGAGTTATTTAGAGACCTATTACTAGGACTTTATACTCAACCACATTATTGGTGAACTCAAAATCAAGTTTGAAAGAAAGGGGAATAGGTTCACCATTAATGGAAATGAGAATAACTCTATCACCCCCACTATGATGGCACTTTGAGCCATCAAAGAACATGGTCATTTGATAGATGGGATTTTCTTGAGAAAGAGTCATGATGGACCCATCCAAAATTATAGAAGGAAGTGGTTGCTTATCTGGTAAAGAAGCTTTAGCGAATTGATCAGTAATGACTTTCCCTTTAATTGACTTTTGTTGGAGGAATTCAAGGTCAAACTTAGCTAGGAGCATGAGCCACTTAGCCAAACACTAGTTTTGGTATCATTTAGATTGCTTGTAATTCAATGGGTTGGTATTAGTGATGACAAAGTTTTTGTGATTGAGAAGGTAATGATGAAGTTTGGAAGCCACAAATACTAAGGTGAGGTAAAGTTTTTCATAATAGGTGTACCAAGTCTCATACTCTATAAGTGTTTGACTTATATAATAGACAACTTTTTCTTTGTTTTGTTCCTCTTGATGAATGAGCATTGCCCCTAAGGAATGGTCAGTGGCAGATATATAAAGGTAGAAGGGTTGGTCCTCTTTAGGAATTATAATAATAAGTGGAGAAATAAGGTATTCTTTGAGTGAATCAAAGGCTTGTTGATAGTCCTTAGTCCACTCAAAAGATGTATCTTTCTTGAGAAGATGGTGAAAGGGTTAACATCTATCAGATAATTGATAGATGAAATGATAGATGGATTGGAGCTTCCCTTGTAGGCTGTAGAGTTGTTTAAGGTGGGTTGGAGGTGGCATGTCAAATATTTCTTTGACTTTGGTAGGGTCTACTCTGATTCCTCAAAAAGAGATGATAAATCCAAAAGGTTTTCCAAATAAGACCCCAAACACACATTTCTTGGGATTGAGTCAGACATGGAAATAGATTAGGTGCTCATAGATAATTTTGAGAATGTCTAGATGATCCTTGAAATATTTAGATTTCCCAAGGAGATCATCTGCATAGTCCTTTATGATTTTATGTATGAAATCATGGAAGTGTAGACACCAAAATTGTGTCTACTCCTTAGTCGACTCCCCCTTGGTCCCCTTGGTCCACTTCTAAACATTTCTAACCCACACACTTATTAATTTAAAATAAATTACCTATTTTAAATTAATAACACCACCCTTGACACATCACCCATGACACCTCACCTTGCCCTTGGATACCCCCATTTATCACCCTATGACCCTTCATAATTACCTAATCCCTATTTCAACTCCCCCACTAATCCTCGCACCTATTAAACCTACCATTCAGACTGTTTAATAACAACAATTGAATTTGGCAGATGGAGGAATGGGCAAAAGGCTAAAAATAGCATTTTTACCTATTCTCTAGCCACCAACGTCAGTCAGCTATCGGCTGACACCAGCGGTATCGCCGATGTCGGTTGCTTAAAACCAACTTGCAAACCCAAATGCGAAGGAATCACGGGCCCGAAGGCTAATTCTCTTGCTCCCAAAATTTGACCTCTCTTTCTCTCTCCTGAACGCACACCAAGCATCATAGGCTACAAGAACTCTGCATCAATCACTCCACACTTGATTGAAACATCGCAGGAAGTCTTCTACATCAGCCGCATTGGGAACAAGCGTTCACACCCCTGATTCTTCAGCAAGCAAGAGCTAAGTATTCTTCTTCTATTTCATTCTAGTATTTTAGAAAGCATTAGCAATTAACTTTTATTTAGCATTTCTAAATATCATCAACCAGACCTAAATTTTTTCCTAGAGAGGCTAAGAGGCCTTCCCCATATCCTTACTCCTTTTGACAACCTATCCTCTACCCCTTGTCCCTCTTAAGACTCTATTGACTTCCCTGCAATCTTGCACAGACCTCCAAACTCCTACAAACCTCCCAAACTCCTCTATCACCCATAAACCTGTCCAAGGCCATTGCCCTGACTAACATCAACCATTTCCCCTATCGACGTTGGCAGACTAACCAATGTCGGCAATCTTCACTAATCGACACTGGTAGAACTATCAATGTCGGTGACTGTGATAGATCGACAGCAGAATATAAGTACACACTATCTCTATTTCTTTTATTTAGTCTTTCACTATTTCTCTTTCTAGCAACACTCTTTTATCAACTAGTGGATTGTCATCCCTCAAGGAAGTCTTTGCACTTCTAGGACCGAGCTTTGCTTGGTAGTCCACCATATTCTATCTAACATTTTCTTTGTTTAAGACTTTCTTATCTACAGGTGTTGTCCTCCATAGCCAAAGAGGATCTCCTTCAATTGTCTGGATATGGTGTGCAACTTCATCTGGGTATCATCTAACCCCTAACCATTACCTTTTAGTTTCTTATTTCTTTTGAATGTGAAAAGTGAAAAATAGTTAGAAACATTTTGGCATGCCTGGTGGGACCCCTATAATTTTCCTTGGGTTCATCATTCTTTTTCTTCTAAAAGCAAACCTTCATATAGGTGCATTATCTTTCTTCTTGCATCCTTCTTCTATCTCTTTATTTTGAAAAGACATCATAAGCGAAAGTTAAAAAGAATCTCTTTCTTTTTCTTCTTGTCACCTTTCCTTCTTGCATCTTAGAGTAGTGAAGTTCATACTCTTAACCTTTTCCTCACTTGTTTGCATCCAAACAAAAACATTTCAATTTGGGTTAAAAATATATTACATCTCATTCATGCTTAAATGCATTTTTAGCTCATCTAGTAATTACAAACGCATTATGAATAAAGCGTAGTGCACCTATGTTACACAACCTGATCACATTCACAAATTAAACATCTAAACATACCTGAGACAAGGCCCAACTAGGATTTCATCACCTAGCGGATACCTTACCCTTCCTGGCAATCCTACTTGGACTTCACTACCAAGGGGAGAACCCACTCTGTTCTCTGGCAGAGTATAAACTCTAGGGGAAGCATATACTGGCTAAGTGACCTAGCTAGGCTCTGGGCTCATGAAGTGAGGGGAGCAAGCTCCTAGCACCAGGCCACGTATAGAACCTAATACAAATTTTGAGCACCAAAACTTAACCCAAAACCAACCATAGACTACCTCTTTTAGGACCCATTCTGAAAGCCCACTTCCCAAACATATTCTTCTAAGGCATAAGCCATCACCACTCTAAAATTTATTCTTAGGAATTAAATGTTTAGAGGCTACTTGTCTTCATCTAATTTTCTATTCTGTATCTAGTTTTTTGAGCTGGTAAGGATGCTTTATTCTGAGCTTCAAAAACAACTCAGAACTTTCTTCCTTCTTCCAAAAACTTTTAGTTTTTTGAGTTTTTAAAAATACACAAACACCGACATCAATTTTTCCACTGACATCAGCAACTCTTCTTCACTGACATCGGTTATCTGATCGACATTGGTAATTACTTCATCGACATCAGTTTTTCTATCGACGTCAGTCTCTGTCAAAAAATTTCCTTCTCAAACAGCAAGCTAAAACCTAACTTTTTACTGTCAAACATAACCTTTTAGTTTTTTAAACCTGAAAAACACAATTTCTAGAACCTGACCCTTTTTGTGTTGAATGGTTTTGACACATTGTCAAGCTAAAACTCTTGTTGACCATGCAAGGCAACAACCACTTCCACCTTCACCTTCACCTTCTATATCAAGTCCCCAAATGGAGTATAATTCAGAAACTGAACGTATTCCTATTCAATCAACTCCCAATCGACCCTCAATTGTTCCCAAAGGGGATCAAGACTTTGAAAGGTTCCTTGACCTCAATGTCAAGGCTCTTCAACACTATCTCACAAGAATCCAAATGCGAGACCCTTCAGGTAACCCAATTTATGGGATGCCAACTTGCTTAGCTGATACGACAATCATATCAACAGCCTCTATAACTCAACCCATAAACACCCAGGCCATTGCCTCAACTAACAACCCAACCATGACCAATCTTCAAAGTGTGACCTCTCCTATTTCTGGACCTACCTCCATTGGGGTTTCTATACCCCCTCAACCACAAACTATTCAACAAAGTTCTACGCCATTCTAGAACTTAATTGTCTCCATCCCACCTACTCTTGTACCCATAAATACAAGAGTGACTACTTACCCTTCAACAAGTGTTGCCACCATCCAACCACCTTTGGTGACATCAAGCCAAGTGGTGCCTTCTAGCTTTATGACACAACCACCATTGACTTCAACATCAGTCCCTATGACTAGTTACCAATATGTTTCACCTATACAAGTGCAACCAACTACGTCATATGCTCCACCTAAAACCTTCTAAATGCCTTACAACCTAGGGGGTGCCCCACTTGCAAATCCATCAATCGATCTAATCAAGATGTTGATGGATAAGGTGTCTAATCTTGAGACATCCATTTTGGGTTCAAGAAATGTTCTCTCATATGAACAAATCTGTAATGAACCCATTCACCCTTCAGTCCCAATCCAACCATATCCTAGCCAGTGGGAGCTTCCCAAGTTTACTCGCTTTTAGAGTAAAGAAGACCCACAGCAACGTCTACGAGTGTTTAGACACACTTGTTACCTTATAACACATGATGATGCATTATTACTACGCACATTTCCCATGTCGCTTTCTGGTGCTGCCCTCAATTGGTATAGTTCTATTACCAGTCACTCTATCTTTTCTTTCACTCAACTCGCCCAACTATTTCTTGACCACTTTTCAATTAACATCACTAAAAAAGTCTCCATCACGGACCTATATTCTATCAGACAATTCGACGATGAACCAATAGCTAATTTCATTGCTTGATGGAGAAGTTTAATCAACCAACTCTCCTTTTCTTTACCTCAACCTGAGCTCATCGAGCTCTTTTCACAAACATGTGCCAAACACATCTCATCTACTTTGCGGGTCCAAACATTCTGCACATTTGATGAAGCTTTCACCATGGCTAGGAAGCTTGAACTCCGTGTTGTCGAAGAAAATAAAGTCAAACTGCGCAGTAAAAATACTAATGCAAAATCAAATGACCCTTCATCCAAATCTTCTTCTTCCAATTCCAAATCCAAGGGATCGGCAAATGTTGTGGTACTTAGATCATCTTCATCGACCACAACTAACCAATTTGAACCTTCCACATCTCAAAGCATTACACGACAATTCCAACAACGATACGTACAGCATCAATATACTCCAATAAGAGAATCATACGCCTCTGTGTTGGATAAACTAGTCAAATAGGGAGTCCTCAACCTCCCCCAAATTTGACCACCACCTTAATTTGACCCCTCAAAAGCCATCCCTACATGGTATATGGAAAATGACTTTTATCATTATCACCGTGTCAAAGGCCATGACATAAACAACTGCAAAACCTTCAAAAACATTATCCAAGACATGATAGATAAAGGTGATCTTGTCTTGGATAACCCAAATGCGCCACCTAACCAAAACATAGACATCTTTAGACAACCTTTCTCTAACCATCCCCCTAGTCAAAATAACATTTAGACCATGGCTGATGACCCCCAAGAGCGTAATATATGCACAATCAACACGATTTCACCTTCCATCCTTAACTAACCTCTTCCACAAATTGAAGAGGTTAGTCAACCTATCCCTCCACCATAGGTAGAAGAGCCTTCTTCTCCTATCTATCCACCACAGGTAGAAGAGCCTTCTTCTCCTACTTCTCCTCCACAGGTGGAAGAACATTTTTCTCTTATTAGTTCTCCATCTACCCCTCTTATATTGGAGGATGCTTTAACCATACCAACACCACTAGCCCCACCTTCATCCTTCCTACTACCAATGGAGGACCATACCTTTCCTGCTCTTTAACCACAAGTAGAAGGTATGATCATCCCTGCCCTCTATCCTCTTGAGGAGTCACATTCTCCAATTCTTTCTCCACCAAGAGAAAAACTCGTCTCTTCACCTACTTCGATCAAAAATAATCTAGTAATGGCTCTCTCACATCTTTGGCCCAAAATTGCTGCATCTAACACATTTCTGATCTCATAGCCACCCAAATCTTATAAAAAACTAAAGCCTCATCTAACATCTTCAAAACCATTCTCTCGATTGGCTGAGAACTTAGGATTTCTACATTTAAGGAACTTAGAGCATGAGGCATTGTGGGAGCGACTCAAAACTCCTTATCTTACACATCCCATCTCATCTCGTACTGATGACCTCCTTCAACAAAATCTCCCAAAGTCTCCAATGAGGACCAGGCTTCTACTTCCAAATCTTCAAAAGCTCAACCATCCACATCTGAGCCTAAACCCTAACAAATTTCCACCATGCCAAAACTGGTTAAATCCCTTGGTGTTCACCCCATATCGAACCTCACTCACCCACAAGTGAGGTTAATTTGAATCTCGCCTCCCACAATAGTGGTCCTCAAATCAAACTATAGAAGGCCACTAAACCACATCGGAGAACTCCTCTCCCACCATCACCATTGCCCTCCATTTTGGACCCTCATCCTTCTACCTTAATAGGAGTACTCCCTACTCCAACACCTAATAAAAACAAGTTGCCTCCATTACTCCCTTTACCAACCAAAAACATTATTCCTTCAAAAAAATTGGCACCCCTCACAAAGAAAGTGTCATCTACTCGAGTGGCCACACCACCAACTAAAAAGGTGGTACGAAAAATGCCCTCAACAACTCCCAAACAAAAGTCATCAACACCTAATGCATCAACAAGTGTAGACCCATTAGTGAGTTCATATGCTTTGATACTACGTCAACTTTTTTAATCCTCTGACATCACTCTCCCACCTATTAAACCATTTCAACCTCTCAGACCAAAACCATCTTGGTTCGATGACACTAAAATTTGCCTATACCATCGTACACCTGGGAATGACACTAAAAATTGTTGTGCCCTCAAGTTTGTCATTCGCTAATACTTGGAAAAAGACACCCTTCTTATTGAGGATACTTTCAACAAATCCCCAATAGCATCTCATGTCTCTCAAGTCTCTTCACCCTCATCGGGATCCCATCATCAGACTATGGTCCCTTTACCTCCTTCGTCCCCTTTATTTGAGATTAACACCATCAATGTGGCCACTAGGTCACAAACTTTAAAGGATAAAGCAAAAGAGAAAGTTGTTATTCCTTGGACCTACCCATTTGTCAAACCTGCTCAACCACCCAAACCTAAGATTTCTATCTTGGGTACATCCCAACCAACCTCTTCGAAGGCAATCCATGATTCTATGGTGAAACGGCTTTGCTAAACTCTCATGAAGATGACTTTGTATGACCTCATTCAAAACTCTTCACAACATCATCAATATTTAATCAAAGCTTTACAGGCAGTGGAGGTCCAACCCGAGGACCCCCAACCACTAGCTGCCTTAGTCCAATCATTACCCACCATCGCCTCTATTACCTTTAGTGATTCTGAAATTCCAACCTCCAACTTGGAAGATCAAGATGCTGCCCCTTTTATCATAGCCTACATTGATCGAACTCATGTTAGGCAAGTTATGATTGATGGGGGCACCAGCATCAATATCATTTCCACCCATGCCTTTGACCAATTATCCCTCCCAAAGAATTGTGTGTCTAAAACTGATGCAATTCTTTGATTTTTTAATGACTCCACTGCCACTACCATTGGCACTATTGTCTTACATATTCGTGTTGGTCCACGAACAATCCTAGAGCTCTTCTACATCATCGAGAGAGAGTTACAATACACGTTATTAGGATGACCTTGGATCTGTGCCATGGCCTGTGTCCCTTCTACATTACACCATTATGTCAAATTTGAACACGACGGTCAAGTCCATGTCATTCCCACAGACCCCTCCTCTTTCAAGACATGCAACACAACTTATCGACCCAATGATATTCTCATTCCTTTCAAGACATCGACCCAAACACCACCTCCACTTGCAGAAGCTTCAACAAGTACGCAAACGGTGGTTACACCTACACCACCTCCTCAAGTGAAAATAAAGGACCCTATGGAAGATACCTTCCAACGTCTTTCACTTGGGGAGTATCGTTTACTCACCTTGGACATGTTCTAGACTCCTCAAGAGTATGGACAACTTCATCACAATCCTAGCTATGACCATCATATCAAAATGGTCATCCCTTATAGTCCTCCCAATCTTCAAACAAATCTCATCTATGGAGGGCTAGATCGAGCTCACACTGATGGGAATCCTCTTTCATCACCCCAACTATTTACGTCTGACTTCTCTTTTCTTGGCAACCCAAACTTTTCTCATACCTACCTTTATAGGTGTGCATGGAAGGGCTTTGGCTTTGAGTGCTACGAACAAGGCTCCCACCAGCCCATCGAACCACCAAATGACGAGGCCATAAAGAATGCCAAGAAGTGACATGGCTTGGGTTTTGAAGAACCTACTAAAACTTCTAAAAACCCTCACCCCAAACCTATCATGGAATAAGCACCTCCAACCTCGCCTATTCCTCCATCTTCACCTATGGAGTCGGTGGTTTCCATCCCTCCTAGTTTTTTTTGCATAAACACCATCTGCTTGGAACCCCTAACCTATCAACTAGGTGGGGTATCCAGGTCTCTCCCTCTCATTTATCCAAACATGATAGATGATGAATCTGCTACCATCAACATTGTCTAATGTGTAGATGATGATGCCATTCTCACCTACATGGGTGCAGATGACTCTTTCATCCAATGATCACTTCCTTCAAAAATGCAGGTTATGTTAAATGAATCAACCATTGACATTAACCTTCCATCTTCTGATGTTCCTCACATTTTAAAGATTGGTCAATCTTTGGATGCCCAAGAACAAATTGACTATACCAAATTCCTTTCAGACCATAGCAAAGCCTTTGCTTGGACCTACAGTGATATGCTCGACATCGACCCTAACATCATCATTCATAACATCATCATAAACCCAAAAGCTAAGCCTGTCAGGCAAAAGCTTCACAAAATGCATCCACGCATTGCACTCCTTGTCAAAGAGGAGCTTCAACATCTTCTCTCTGTCTCCTTTATCTGACCCATTGATTATTCGCAATGGGTGTCAAATATCATCCCTATCACCAAAGCAACTGGGGGGATCCGAGTTTGTACTCACTATCGTGACCTTAACTTAGCTTGCCCAAAGGATGATCTTCCTCTACCCAACATCGACCAACTTGTTGATCTTACGGCTAGTCATGAGATGCTATCACTCATGGATGGGTTTTCAGGATATAACCAAATCTTGATTATGCCAAAAGATTAGCACAAAACTACCTTCATCACCCCATGGGGGACTTTTTGCTATAGGGTCATGCCTTTTGGCCTAAAAAATGTAGGCGCCACATATAAACGTGCCATGACTTACATCTTTCATGATCTCCTCCACAAAATCATGGAGGAATATGTGGATGACCTACTAGGCAAATCTAAACTCCGCCGTGACCATTTGACTATTCTCAAAATCATCTTCACTCACCTCCTCCAATATAATGTTTATCTTAACCCCAAGAAATGTGTCTTTGGGGTTCTCTCTGGGAAGCTTTTAGGCTTCATAGTTTCCCTTTGTAAGCATTGAGATTGATCTCACTAAGATAAGAGATATACTCGAGATGCCACCACTTACCAATCTAAAGTAACTTCACAGCTTGCAAGGGAAGCTTCAATCTATTCGCCACTTCATCTCATAGCTTTTTAACCGATGTCAACCCTTTCATCACCTCCTTAAAAAAGACGTCTCCTTCAATTGGGATAAGGATTGCCAAGAGCCTTTTGAAGCCCTTAAATGCTATCTTGTCTCCCCACTAGTCCTTATTCCACCAAAAGATGACCAACCTTTCTATCTTTACATTTTAGCAACAAATCATTCTTAGGTGCCATGATCACGCACCGAGATGAACAACATCGTGAGCAAGTGGTTTATTATATAAGCCAAACGCTCATTGATTATGAAGCTCAGTATACTCATACTGAAAAACTCTATTTGGCATTAGTCTTTGCCACTACCAAACTCTGTCATTATCTCCTCAATCACAAAACTTATGTCATCACCCATACCGACCCTCTAAAATACATGCATTCCAAACCATACCAAAATCAACGTATGGCTCATTGGCTCATGCTTCTTGCTGAGTTTGACTTGGAATTCATCCAACAAAAATCTACAAAGGGGTAAACAATCCCTGACCAATTAGCAGATGCCCCTCTACCTGACAACCAACCTTCTCACTACAAATTCCCTGATGAATCCATCACCACATTATCCACCGATGACATTTTCTATCAAATAACAATGTTCTTTGACAGGTCTAAATGTCAACACGGTGGGGGTGCGGGGGTCATTCTCATCCCTCACGAGGGTGAGCCCATGCCCCTATCTTGCAAACTTGACTTTGAATGTACCAACAACATGGCTAAATATGAAGCCTTAATTTTGGGACTTCAAACCACCCTTTTCCTAGGCGTCAAGACCATCAACATCTTTGGTGACTCACAACTAGTCATTAATCAAATTAACGGTTCATATCTTTGTAAAAATGAAGTTTTGCAAAGGTACAAACACCGTGTTGACACCCTGCTAGAATCTTTCAACCATTACCTCTTACAAACTATTCCTCAATCTATAAATAAGTTTGTTGATACTATGGCTTCTCTTGCCTCACGCATTCCATCCTCATCATCTTCTTCAAGAATTTATGTTACGGTACACCATTTGGCGTTACCTTCATATATCTCCACTAGCATCAACCTCGTCAGCACCATTGACTCTAGTCCACAGGATGTTTGGTATAAACAACTTGTCGACTACTTAACTTATTCTACCATTCCTCCTAACCTCTTTAGCAATGCACGATGAGCTTTTATCAAGAGTACCACTCGATATACCATGCAATGGGGTCTTCTTTATAAAAGAGGTTTCGACAGCCTCCTTCTTTGATGTCTAACTTCCACTGAAACATTTCATGCCATCAAACAAGTCCATGATGGGATTTATGGAGGGCATTTCAGTGGTAACGCAGTTGCCAAGCGCATCCTTTGCCTGGGCTATTATTGGCCCACTCTTCATCAAGACTGTAGCGACTATGTTTAGCATTGTATCAAATGCCAATAACATGCTAACTTACTTCACATCCCTAGCCACGCTCTACAAGTCGCTAAGGATTTTTGGCCTTTTTCACAATGGGGCTTAGACCTAATCAATGAAATTAACCCTCATTCATCTCTCTGGCATTATTCCATTATCACTGCAACTGAATACTTCACTAAATGGGTGGAAGTTATTCTTCTTGTCTCCACTAAAGCCAACAAAATCATCAACTTCATCAACACCCATATCATCTATCATTTTGGTGTACCCCACAAAATCATCACTGATAACGGCAAATCATTCAAAAACAAAACTATCCAGAAACTTTGTGACTCATTTGGCATCAAGCTCAGCTTCTCCTCGCCTTACTACCCACAAGCAAATGCGCAGGCCGAGGCTTCCAACAAAATCTTAACCAAAATTCTAATGAAGTTGGTCAATGATATTGGAAGGGATTGGCACATTCACATTCCCTTCACTTTGTGGGCCTACCGCACTTGCATTCGAACCCCTACGAGTGCTACACCTTTCTCTCTAGTGTATGGAACTGAGGCTGTCTTGCCTCTTGAACTATAGATACCTTCTCTATGCATCTCTTTGCATGACATACTCTCTAACGATGAATTTCATCAAGATTGATTAGCTCAACTTGAGTTACTTGACGAACGTCATCTTGCTACCCTTAACCATCTCCATATCTACCAAAATTGCATCAAACGTGCCTATAACAAAGATCTAAGAGAACAAGATTTCAAAATCAGAGACCTCATCCTCAAAGAAAACCAACACATGACCAATATGGAGAAAAGTAAACGAGGCAAGTTTGCTCCTAATTGGCTTGGACCTTATATCATAATGCACAAGTATGGATCAGGGACTTATTGTATGTCATCTCTTGAAGGCCGACCAGAACCTGAGCCCCTCAATGCCTTACATCTATGACCATTCTACTATTAATCAAGTACTCATTCACTTGATATTTAACTTGAGCTCATCCCTTGAGCAACCCCCATTATCCTCATTCCTATTCCTTTCAACCCTCAACCCTACAAACATTAGTCAACCCTTTTGACAAGCATGAATGCTTTGTCCTAATAAAAGGGAAACCCTTAAACCTCTGTAGTCAAGTCCATGACCAAAGTCCAGTCACAAAAAAAAAAATTGGGATGCCTATTCAAAAGGTCATAAACTATAACTATAGACTGCTCCCTTGAAGGACAGCTATTTAAAGACATCAACATACAAAGCAGAATATAGACCACTCCCTCGAAGGATGGCTATACAAAAATTTTGCTCCAAACAACACTCTCTCAAAAACTTACCGCATCAATCAGCTTCACATATGACCACTAATCAAAACAACATCCCCACGTAGACTTCCCGCATTGATCAGTCTACCAAAAAAATTGACTGACAAGCTATTGAGTCATGGACTTGCCTGTAGTCGTTCTCAGGGTCACCTATAAAAGGGGAATAGTTATTTTTGCTAAAAAGGGTTATGCTATCCTCTCATATCACATAATCAAACTTATCACCCCAACATACTCAAGGGATTTTGAGCTCACTTAACGTTAAGTGATTCAAGTACTTCTCTAACAACAAACCAATGGTCAACAACGTAATGTATGAACAGGGCTTTTGTTCCCAAAAAACCCTATCTATGCCATCATTATAGTCCTTGTCAATGAAGGAGCAACGCGCCTTTCACCTCTTATACCTTGGTCACATACAACCAAACCAAATCCAACCAAACCAAACCAAACATTTTCAGACCACTAACATGACATAGCCCATTCACACTAGTTTCTATGAAAACCAATACACATGGAAACTATCAACCACATAAATTATGTCAAGCATAAACCATTACTTGTTGAAGCATAAGCATACTCATTTCATTTTTCGCATACATCCATCACTAATATGGAAACTTGCTAGGGATGGAAAACCCTATCGCCAATGTTACAGAATACACCATCACATAATATGGAAAAGGCTATAACATCATTATACACTCATCATTTCAAAACAGAACCAAATCACTCATCAACCATTTTGACTCTTCTTCCTTAACTACATTGGTTTGAGGCCCTTCAAATAGGGGCTATGTAGGTAGCACTCAGATGACATGACGTCTTCTGGGGTTAGCTCAGCCACATCCATTTGTTCGTCTACTTGATGGACAAACCATTTAACCTTTAGCCATGACTTAACCTCATCCAACCCATCCATAGCCAACCCTCTTCCTCCCTTTTAGGGAGAACTACATTGGCCTGAGGCCCTTCCAACAAGGGCTATGTAGGCAGCACTCAATTGACATGGGTCCTCTGAGGTTAGCTCAGCCATTCCTTCGTTCGTCCATCTAATGGACCAACTATCTATACCAACCCAAAATCATGACCAATAACCTTGGAGATCACGACTATCTCCCCAAACCAGGACCACTTTTGAGACAACTATGCCTTGGTTATTTTGATTACATGTATGCTACCTCATGAATAGTTAGCAAAATTATGTGCAACCCACATTACAACCCTCACAAGTATTGGATCATGCCCAAGTTGATCCCCACTACTTATGACATTTTCATGTTTTCTAGGAGCACTTTTTGAGCCTAGGATACTTGGAACACGATGACCATTGGAGCTACAGCTTGGATCGTTTAACCCAATCAGCTACGACTAAATGTTGGGGATTAGTTATTTTAATTTTAGCACTCCTCGACCTTTGACTGTGACAATTTGACCTACCTATCACGTGAAGTGGTATACGCGCAATATCAACATTTATAGCATTCACACTCAAACTTCACCATATCCATCCACTATCTATCAAATCAGCACTCGATATCAGGTTACCTTCCCTCGACTTTTGCTTTGAGGGGGGAATACCTCATCCCACATCTGGGGTAACCAACGCTTATTTTTTGTCTTACAGTTCATCAGAACAACAAATAGGACAAAAACAACCTTATCCCATACCTGGGGTTACTTACTCCTATTTTTGTCTTGCAGTTTGTCAAGAACAACCAACAAGACAAAAAGGGGCAAATGTAGACATCAAAATTGTGTCTACTCCTTAGTCGACTCCCCCTTGGTCCCCTTGGTCCACATCTAAACATTTCTAACCCACACACTTATTAATTTAAAATAAATTACCTATTTTAAATTAATAACACCACCCTTGACACATCACCCATGACACCTCACCTTGCCCTTGGATATCCCCATTTATCACCCTATGACCCTTCATAATTACTTAAGCCCTATTTTAACTCCCCCACTAATTCTTGCACCTATTAAACCTGCCATTCAGACCGTTTAACAACAACAATTGAATTTGGTAGATGGAAGAACAGGCAAAAGGATAAAAATAGTCTTTTTACCCATTCTCTAGCCGCTGATGTCAGTCAACCGTCGGCCGACACCGGCGGTATCACCGACGTCGATTGCTTAAAACCAACTTGCAGACCCAAACGCAAAGGAATCACAGGCCCGAAGGCTAATTCTCTTGCTCTCAAAATTTGACCTCTCTCTCTCTCTCTCTCTCTCTCTCTCTCTCTCTCTCTCTCTCTCTCTCTCTCTCTCTCTCTCTCTCTCTCTCTCTCTCTCTCTCTCTCTCAAGATGCACACCAAGCATCACAAGCTACAAAAACTTTGCATTAGTCACTCCACACCTGATTGAAACATTGCAGGAAGTCTTCTACATCAGCCACATTGGGAACAAGCGTTCACACCCCTGATTCTTTAGCAAGCAAGAGCTAAGTATTATTCTTCTATTTCATTCCAATAATTTAGAAAGCATTAGCAATTAACTTTTATTTAGCATTTCTAAATATCATCAACCAGAGTTGACTTTCTTCCTGGAGAGGCTAAGAGGCCTTCCCCATATCCTTACTCCTTTTGACAACCTGTCCTCTACCCCTTGTCCCTCTTAAGACTCTATTGACTTCCCTGCAATATTGCATGGACCTCCAAACTCTTACAGACCTCCCAGACTCCTCGGTCACCCATAAACCTATCCAAAGCCATTGCCCTAACTGACATCGACCATTTCCCCTACCGACGTCGATAGACTAACTGACATCGGCAATCTTCACCAACTGATGCTAGTAGAACTACCAACGTCGGTGACTGTGACAGACCAACAGCAGAATAGAGGTACGCATTATCTCTATTTCTTTTGTTTAGTCTTTCACTATTTCTCTTTCTAGAAACACTCTTTTATCAACTAGTGGACTGTCATCCCTCAAGGAAGTCTTTGCACTTCTAGGACTGAGCTTTGCTTGGCAGTCCACCATATATCTATCTAACATTTTCTTTGTTTAAGACTTTCTTATCTATAAGTGTCATCCTCTACAGCCAAAGAGGAGCTCCTTCAATCGTCTGGATATGGTGTGCAACTTCATCCGGGTATCATCTAACCCCTGACCATTACCTTTTAGTTTCTTATTTCTTTGGAATGTGAAAAGTGAAAAATAGTTAGAAACAGGAAGATGTAGGTCATCACATGCTAATAGGTTGCTCCAATGTTCTTCAAACCAAATGGCATGACCTTATAGTAGAAGTTTCCCAATGGGGTGATGAAGGAAGTTTTTTACTAATATTTGGGGGCAATCAAGATTTGATTATATCCTGAGAAACCATCTATGAGAGATAACATTTTATGGCCAATTATAATATCCACAAGTTGGTCGATGTTACACAAAGGGAAGTCATCCTTTGGACAAGCAAGGTTGAGGTCACAAAAGTCAATATAGAGTTAAAGTCCCCCTATGGATTTGGTGATGGGAATTATATTGGAAACCCATTGTGCATATTGAATGGGTTGGATGAAGTTGACAAATAAGAGACATTGAAGCTCTTCTTTAACTAGAAGAGTGAAGCAAGGGTGCATCTTACAAAGCTTTTATCCGATAGGTTTAGCATCAGAATGGATGAAAATGTTATGGAGATCAATAGAAGGGTAAATCTTGGGCATATCCTGATAGGACCAAGTAAATGTTGTGTTTTAGTCATGAAGGAAGGAAGGGTAATCCTATTGCTTCATGGAATCTAAGGATTTTCCAATCTTTATAATTTAAGGGTTATCTTGAGTACCCAAGTTGACAGTAATAGTGGATTCATTAAACATGGTTTAGTTATTAAGAGGAAGGGATTTATGTATAGAAAAATCCCCTACACCAAGATAGGTGATAATGGAATCATCATCTTGACGTTGGATGGCATTAATGGTAGGAGAATCATTTTCTACCATTTCATGATGAATCAAAAGAAAGGTTTTAGTTTGACCATCCTTTTGATAGGTCAAGGGGCCCAAACTAATGGTATTGAATTAAAAAAATTTAGGAGTAATAATTTATAAATCCTAAAACTTTGAAGGAGATTGAGTTGGTAAGGATAGGACATCCTCATCAATGGTGGTGATGGATTTAGGTGAATCGGTAGGTTCTTCTGGTGGTATGAACCCAAGGCCATATATCTCATAAGGATTCTATGTTTTCATCGAAGGTAACTCATGAGGTCTATGTTCATAATGGTTGAAGCCAAATCCCTTTTAGGTACACCTATGAAGGTATAATTTGGCAAATATGAGTTTGTCTAGATAAGATAATTTAGAGGTAAATAATAAGGTGAAAGAGGTAGTGGTATAAGTAAGAAGTGGATGATCAAGTCCCCCATAGATTAAGTTGGTTTGATGGTTAGGAGGCCCGAAAGGAATGATAGTTCTGATGTTAGGATCATAACTAAGATCATGGTCGAGGTTCCCATACTCTTGAGGAGTAGGGAAAACATCCAAAGCTAAAAGATGATATTCCCCCAGTGAGAGACATTAGAATGTGGGTTCTAAAGGATCCTCTATAGGGATATAAGGAGAAGGGATAAAAGAGCTAGTTGAATCGTCATTGATGGTAGGGGTGGAGTTGTTAGTGATTAGTGGTGAGGTGGATGAGGGAGGAAGAAGAATTTTTTTGGGTCGATATGTCATGTTTCAAGATGTGAAATGATTAGGGTCAGCTTATATGGTGATGTCTTGAACCTCATGTTCAAATTTGACACATCGATGCAAGGTGGATGGGACAAAACTCATGGCACAAATCCAAGGGTGTCTAAGTAAGATGTATTAGAACTCACCTTATAAAACATAAAATATCTCTATAATTATGTGAGGTCCTAAGCAGTAATGGAGGATAATTGTCCTAAAGGTAGTGTCCATAGTATCATTAAAAGAGTGGATAAATACTATAGTTTCTAACATGATATTCTATGGTAATTAGAGTTAGTCATAAGCATGAGAGGAGATGATGTTAATACTAGTTCCTACATCAATCATCACCCTTTTGATGTGGGTTTTATTGATGTATGCAGTGATGAAGATGGGAGGATCGAGATCCTTGTATGGACAGAAGGTATCTCTCAATCCTAGAATGTAACAAAGGTAGAAATTTGAAGGGCTCTAACAAAGGATGCAAGAGTTCGAGGGTTATGGGGTTGGACTTCTATAGATTATAGGGCCTCTATCAGTGCTTGGTGATGATGGGGTGAGGTGTCAATCAATTCATAAATGCTCATCTTCATTAGTGTTTGGTGAAGTTATCTCAACCGTACATATTAAATAGATTTGAAAGGATTGGAAGGAGAAGCACCCAAAATGGATATTTTGGGTTTTAGTGAAGGTGATGGTAAAGGTGTTTGGGTTTGGTTGGAAGGTTGAGGGGTGGAAGGATATCTCTATGGAATGGAAACTTTGGCCTTCCCCTTATCCTTTTATTGGGCTCAAGATCAGGTAACCATATGGATAGTGTAGATTAGGGGAGGTGTTGGTTTAGAAGGTTGCTTCAGTTCCTCCTCACTTTCAAATGAGAGTGGAGTAGGTAAGTGTTGGATGGGTTATTTGGTGATTGGGTTGGTAATGGGCTCAAGAAATGTTCATTTGATAATAGATCATCCTCATCCCATAAGTTATGGACAAGTTCTTGGAGATTTTTTCAATTTTTTGTGTCATGTCTAGTTGTCCTATGGTATGAGTAGATTAGATTGTCATTGAACCAAGATGGTTTAGGACTTGAAGGGTAAAAGTGTTTTATATGTGGTATGCTTAAGGAAGAGGTTTGAAACAACCTTTGTAGAATGGTTTAATAATATTAAATCAAAGGTATTGGGGGTGTTGGGTTTTTGGTTTTAGGAGTGGGAGCCTTCTTATAATTAAGCTTCACCGCAGAAGTTGTAGGTGATGGAATGTTTTTGGTAGGTGGTTTTGGTTTCGATTGCTTGATTGTGTTTAGTTTTTATGCACATGATTTGGGGATGGATGATTTGGATGATGAATTTTTGGAGATATATGGGGGGGTATAGGTAGATAGGTTAGTTAAAAATGATGGGGAGTTTAATGATTTGGTGGGGGTAGGTAAAGGTAGAATGAAATAAGAAGGTTTAGTTTGGGTAGTTGTGGGAGGGTTCACCTTCTTGGTAGAAGTATGAGATCCTAGGATGGTTGAAGGATGGGGTCCTAATATATAAGTTAAGTGAGAAGGGGGTGGTATGGCTCTAGTTTGAGGTGGGATTTTGGGTGGTTCCATCTTCTTAGTTGGTTTGGTTAAGTTTTTCATTGGTGGGCTAGATGGGGTTAAGTCCAATTTTAAAGATGGGTGAGCAACACTAGGAGAAGAAAATATTCTTAGATTATTGATAGGTTTATTTAAATATGTATAAGGGGATTTGATACTTTTAGATGGAGGTCATTTGGATGGTTCTCCTATGATTTTGGAGGAAGAGGTGTTTGATGAAGTGATTGAGGTGATTATAGGTTTGATGGTGGATGAAAGTGATGTCAAAGGTTCATGTTTGTTTTAATAGAGGATCCCAAGATGATTCCAAAAGGTGGATCTATCAATATTGGGTTGGGAGGATAATTCTAAGATTTGGACTAGTCTAGAGAAGGGTTTGTAAACTAGTTTAATTCCTTGGTCATTGTTTTCAATGATTAGGCCCATAGGTTGAGGTGAGGGAATAGTTTCTTTACCTTTGACCTTGATGGAAGGTTCCAAGATTTTAGAAGACATTCCCTCCATGGAGGGATTAGATAAGGTGTTCTCTTTTTTTGGAATGGTTTCCAAAGAGAGAATGGGTGGTTTTATGATAGGGTAGGAAGGTGTGATGGCCTCTAAAGAAGGAATGAATGTGGCTGATTCTTTTGTTTGGGTATCTAAAGGAATAGTGGATAATTCCACCACTTAAATAAGTAGAGTGTGAGAAGATGTAGTTGAGGTAATGGTTGCCTCCTTTGGTATTTCTATCAAAGGAGAGATGGGTAGGTCTATCATCTCATCAAGTAAAGAAAGAGAGGTGGTTGTTTCCTCTGTTTGGATATCCACAAGAATTATGGGTAATTCCACTACTTTAAAAAGTGAAGTGGAGGAATAGGTATTTGAGGCAATGGTTTCCTAAATGATAAGTTCATTGATAATAACATTCACCATATAGACATATCGATCATGAGATGATTTTGGTTTGTTGCTATCATGGTTGGTAGAAGGAGCATGATTAGGAAAAGGTTATAGAAAGATATCAAGGGACTGATTTGAGGGTGTATTAGGATTATCAAATACAAGTTCTCCTTTATCAATCAAGTTTTGGAAAATGGTTTTGTAGGTGTTACACCTACTAACATCATGTCCAATGGCACGGTGGAAAGCACACATATCATTATCATTATACCAACCGGGTGTAGGGTGAGAAGTATCAAATTGTCAAGGAGGTTTGATGGGGGGAAGTTGTATGATGTTGGCTTTGATCAACTTATCCAAAACTGAAGCATAAGAGTCCCTTAATGGAGTTTATTATTTTGGGGCAGCTCTGTTTTGATTTTGGATTTGTTGATTAGAGGGGTTAAAGGAATTGGTTTGGTTGGGTTGGTTAACAATTAGAGGTGGAGTGGTTGTAAGGACTACCATGTTTTTGGATGCCTTTGGTTTGGTATCAGGGTGTTTAGATTGGTTGGTGGTTTTATATGAGTAAGGATCATTGGATCTAAAGCTAGAATTTTTATTTCCCAATTTCAACTTTCCCTCATCAATGGCTTTGATTTCTAGTTTACATGCCATGGTGAGAGCCTCATCAAAGGTTCTAAAAGTTTGAACTTATAGAGTAGGGATAATGTGTTTGGCACAAACCTAAGAGAAAATTTCAATCAACTTGAGTTAGGGTAAAGAGAAAGAGATTTGGTTGATAAGACCTCTCCATCTATATACGAAATTGGTAATTGATTTGTCATCAAATTGTCTAATGGAGTAGAGGTCGGTGATAGAGACATTTTTAGATATATTGACTGAGAAGTGATATAAAAACATTTGGGAAAGTTAGGAAAAGGAAAATATGGTGTGCTTGGTGAGATCACTATACCAATCTAAGGCTGGTCCAAATAAAGACACAGGAAAAGTGCAAAGGAGAAGAGCATCATCATATGCAATCAAATAGCAAGAATGGTGAAATGTTTTTAAGTATTATTGGGGGTCCTCCTTGATTTGGAATTTGGAAAACTTGGTTAGTTCTCATTGAGGAGGATAAGGTTGGATAGGAATGGAAGGGTGAATAGGTTCATTATAGATTTGATCATCGAACAACAGGTTATAAAACCCAAAAATAGATGATTCTAGATTGGTCATTTTATCCATTAACATTTTGACCAAATCTATTTGAGGTTGAGAAGCTCCATAATTTTTTGGTAGGTTTGGTTGGGGTTGGGTAGATTTAATATATGGATAAGTGATGGAAGGTTAAGACAATGCCATATATTGGTTTGTGGCCATTGAAGGTTAGGATGATGCCACATAAGGTTTAATGGGCACAAAAGGTTGGGTATAAGGTGTTATGTATCCTTGCAGATTAGTAACATATTGGTAGGATGTCATTGGTATTTATTGAGGTATTGATATGGGTTTATTTGGAGGTATGAATGGGTTAGTATATTGAGGTTGAGTGGTAACTCTTGTACTAGTAGGTGGAAGGGTAGGGGGTACGAAAAGCACCAAATTTTAAAGTGGGGTAGAAATTGGTGGGTTGGTAGTGAAAAGGGGAATGGTAGAAATAGGGGTAGAAGATATCCCTGTGGTGGACGATGTATGGGTAACAAGAGGTGAGGTTTCCCCTATGTTGGATGTGTTGGTTGGTGTAGGGTGTGCTTGGTTATTGGTTGGGATGTTTGTTTGAGTTTGGGTGGAGGTAGTGGATGGGATATTAGTGAAAGAAGATGCTTGGGTGATAATAGGTTAGGTAAAGGTAGTTCCAATCATAATATGGGGTGGCATCCCATAAGGTGGATCTATAGGAGGAACCAAAGTAGTAGGGGTGCAGTGAGATAAGGTGTTGAGGTAATGTTGGAAGGCCATGGGGTCATTATCAAGGAAGGTATCAAAATCTACATCACCCTTGACAACTATCTAAGGCATGGTAGGAGTGGGAGAAAGATGAGGAGAACTCTCAATATCCGAAGTGTACTCCATAGAGTAAGTTGGTTTTTGGTTGGTTTGATTCTTCAACTATTGTCTAGTAAAGACCATGCGAGGAATAAAAAAGAAATGATGAAAATCTCACAACTCATACACAAATCAAGAAAAAGGAAAAATATCTCAAGGCAATGAAAACATACACTAGAGCATGTTCAAAGACTTAAGATACTTTTTAGATCATTTTTGGCTTATGCCTAAGAAAGTGTAAAGAACTTTGGTTTGTAGATCAAGTACTAAAGAGGAAGTCTAAGGTTGCTTTCAGGTGTTAAAAGATCTCAAAAATTTGTATTTAAAGTCAGTACATGGCTTGATATTAGAGCCTACCCCCTCACTTCACACACCACAGTGATAAGGGTGTCAGGTGCTTAGCCAAGATATACTAAATTTTAGAGTTTAGACTTAACTAGAGAGCTAAGTTTTGGTTTGTCTTCTTAGTAATAACCTCCAAATAAGATAGCCAAAGGGTAAGGTTTGTTTCCAGGTGATGAAATCCTATTTGGGCCTTATGCCAATTATTTTGATGTGTTGATTGATTATGTGGTTTGGTAAAGTATATGAAAACAAGATTGAAACTATGATTGATTACTTTGATTTTAAGTTAACTAGATGAACTAAAAACATGAAATCAATCAATGTATGCAAGGTTTATTTTATACCCAAAATAAATTTTCATTATATGATCATATAATAGATGAATAAAAATGCACCTAGGTGCTACTAAGTCCCACTAGCTGTGCCAAAATATTTATCTTATTTTTTGATCATTTCTCCTAATGTTTACAAACCCTTCTCTAGACTAGTCCAAAGCCTAGAATTCTCCTCCAAACCCAATCTTGATAGAGCCACCTTTTGGCATTGTCTTGGGCTCCCCTAATAAAAAAACCATGAACCTTTGACCTCACTTTCATCCACTATCAAACTTATCATCACCTCAATCACTTCATCAAACACCTCTTCCTCCAAAACCGTAGGGGAACCATCCAAACCACCTCCATCCAAAATTATCAAATCCCCTTACGCCTCTTTACCAAACCTATTAATAATCTAGGAATATTTATTACTTTTAGCCTTACTTTCCCATATTTAAAGTTGTACTTAATGCCATCTATCCCACCAAAGAAAACCTTAACCAAACCAACTAATAAGATGGAACCACCCAAACTCCCACCTCGAACCAGAGCCATACCACCCCCTTCTCACTTACCTTCTATCTTAGGACCCCATCCTTCAACCATCCCAGGAGCTCATCCTTCTACCAAGAAGGTGAACCCTCCCACAACTGCCCAAACTAAACCTTCTCCTTCCATTCTACCTTTACCCACACCCACCAAATCATCAAACTCCCCATCATTTTTAACTAACCTATCTACCTCTACCTTCCCACCTATCTCCAAAAATTCATCATCCATCCCCAAATCATCCACCTCAAAACCTACTACAACTAATCAATCCCAACCAAAACCACTTACCAAAACCATTCCACCACCTACAACTTCCATGATGAAGCCTACTTCTAAGAAAGCTCCCACTCTTAAAACCAAAAACCCAACACCCCCAACACCTTTGCTTGAATCTTATTCAACCATTCTAAAAATGTTATTGCAAACCTCTTCCTTAATCTTACCACCTATCAAATGCTTTGACCCTTCAGGTCCTCAACCATCTTGGTTCCATGATAGTTTAAGCTACTCATACCATAGGACAACTGAACATGACATGGAAAACTACATAGCTCTCCAAGCATTTGTCCATAACTTATGGGATGAGGATGATCTATTATCAAATAAACCTCATTTGATCCCATTACCAACCCAACCACTAAATAGACCCATCTAATACTTACTTACTCCTCCACTCTCTTCTTTTAGTGAGGAGGAACTGAAGCAGCCATCTAGCCCAACACCTCCCCTAATCCACACTATCCATATGGTTACTTGATCTCAGGCCCAATAAAAAGATAAGGGAAAGGCCAAAGTTTCCATTCCATGGATATATCCTTCCACCCCTCAACCTTCCAACCAAACCCAAGAACCTTCACCAAAACCCAAAATATCCATTTTGGGTGCTTCTCCTTCCAATGCTTCTGAATCTATTTACCATATAGTGTTGAAACAACTTCACCGAAAACCGGTCAAGATGAGCCTTTAAGAACTGATCAACACCTCACCTCATGATTGATAAGCACTGATAGAGGCCTTGAAATCTATAGAAGTCCAACACCATGACCCTCAACCTCTTTTTCCTTTGTTGAAGCCCTTCAACTTTTTACCTTTGTCACATTTTTAGGATTTAGAGATACCTTCTATCCATTCTGAGGATCGTGATCCTCCCCTCTTCATCACTGTATACATCAATCAAACCCACATCAAAAGGGTGATTATTGATGAAGGATCTAGTATTAACATTATCTCCTCTCATTCTTATGATCAACTCTAATTTCAAAGAATATCATGCTAAAAACTACAGCAGTCCTCCACTACTTTAATGATACTATTGCCACTACCTTGGGAACAGTCATCCTCCACATCTTCTTGGGACCTCACACAATTCTAGAGATATTTTATGTTGTAGAAGGAAAGTTCCAATACAAAATCATACTTGGATGCCCTTGGATCCATTCCATGAGTAATATCCCATCCACCTTACATCAATGTGTTAAATTTAAACATGAAGGTCAAGTCATCACCATACAAGCTGAACTTAGTCCTTTCACATCTTGAAACATGACATATCAACCCAATGACATTCTTCTTCGTCCCTCATCCACCTCACCACAAATCACTAAAAACCCCACCCCTACCATTAATGAAGCTTCAACTAGCTCCTTTATATCTTCTTCTCATATCCTTATAGAGGACCCCTTGAAACCCATGTTCCAACGTCTCTCACTAAGGGAATATCATCTTTTAGCTTTGGATGCTTTCCCTACTCCTCAAAAATATGGTAATCTCGACCATGATCCTAGTTATGACCTTAAAACCAAAACCATCATTCATTTTGGGCCTTCTAACCATCAAACCAACTTAATCTATGGGGGACTTGATCATCCACTTCTTATTTCTACCACTACCTGTTCCACCTGACCATTTACCTCTAATTTATCCTATCTGGACAAACCCACATTTTCCAAATTGTACCTTCATAGGTATGCCTAGAAATAATTTGGCCTTATCCATTATGAACATGGACCTCATGAGTTACCTTTGATCAAAACCTAAAAACCTCATGGGTTATTTGGCCTTGGGTTCATACCATTAGAAGAACCCACCGATTCACCTAAACCCATCACCACCATTGATGAGGATGTCCCAACCTCACCAACTCAATCTTCTTCAAAGTCTTAGTATTTTGAAATCATTCCTCTTAACTTTTTTTTATTTAATACCATTAGAATGGGCCCTTTGACCTATCAAAAAGATGGTTGAACTAAAACCTTTCCTCTGATTTATCCTAAAATGGTAGAAAATGATTCTCCTACCATCAATGCTATCCAACATCAAGATGATGATTCCATTCTCATATATCTTTGTGTGGAGGATTCTTCTATCCACAAATCCCTTCTTCTTAATAACCAAACCATGTTTAATGAATCCACTATCGATGTCAACTTGGGTACCTAGGATAACCCTCACATTGTAAAGATTGGTCAATTCTTAGATTCTATGGAGCAACAATATTACCCTTCATTCCTTCATGATCATTGCATAGCATTTACTTAGTCCTATTAGGATATGCCTAGGATTGACCCTTCCATTTATCTCCATAACATTGTCATATGTCTCGATACTAAACTTGTCAAACAAAAACTTCACAAGATACACCCTTACATCAACCTTCTAGTCAAAGAAGAGCTTCAATGTCTCTTATCTATCGAATTCATCCAACCCATTGACTACCCATATGGGTTTACAATATCATTCCCATAAAAAACCCATATGGGGACTTCCCCTTTGTATTAACTTTTGTGGCCTCAACCTTGCTTGTCAAAAGGATGACTTCCCTTTTCCTAGCATCGACCAACTTGTGGATCTTATAGCTATCCATGAGATTTTATCTCTCATGGATGGTTTCTTGGGATATAATCAAATATTGATTACCCCCAAATATCAGCATAAAACTTTCTTCGTCACCCCATGGGGAACCTCTGTTATAGGGTCATGCCATTTGGTCTAAAGAATGATGGAGCTACCTATCAGCGTGTGATAACCTACATCTTCCATGATCTCATCCATAAAATCATAGAGGACTATGTAGATGATCTCTTTGGTAAATCTAAATATCTCAAGGATCATCTAGATGTTCTCAAAGTTATCTTTGAGTTCATAATCCATTCCCATATCTGACTCAACCCCAAAAAATGTGTTTTTGGGGTCTTATCTGGAAAGATTCTTGTCTTTATCATCTCTCTTTGAGGAATTGAAGTAGACCCTGCCAAAGTTAAGCAATCCTTGACATACCACCTCTAACCCACCTTAAGAAACTCCATATCCTACAAGGGAAGTTTCAATCCATCCATCATTTCATCTCTCAATTATCTGATAGATGTCAACCATTTCACCATCTTCTCAATAAAGATACATCTTTTAAGTGGACTAAGCACTATTAACAATCCTTTGATTCACTCAAAGAATACATTCTTTCTCCACCTATTCTTATCACTCCTAAAGAGGACCAACCCTTCTACCTTTATATATCCACCATTGACCATTCCTTAGGGGCATTACTCACTCATCAGGATGAACAAAACAAAGAACAAGTTGTCTACTATATAACTTAAACACTTATAGAGTATGAGGCTTGGTACACCCATTCTAAGAAACTTTATCTCATCTTAGTCTTTGTGGCTTCCAAAAATCATCATTACTTTCTTAGTCATAAAACCTTTATCATCACTAACACTGACCCACTCAAGTACATACACTCTAAACCAAACCAAAACCAATGTATGGCTAAGTGGCTTGTGCTCCTAGCTAAGTTTAACCTTAATTTCCTTTCACAGAATTTGATCAAAGGGAAAGTCATTATCAATCAATTAGTTGAAGCTTCTTTACTAGATAACCAACCACTTCTTGTTTTTCCAAATGAACCTATCATGACTATTTCTCATGAAGATCCCATCTATCAAATGACCATGTTCTTTGATGGATTGAAGTTCTAGCACAATGGAGGTATCAAAGTTATTCTCATTCCCCTTACTAGTGAACCTCTTCCCATTTCTTTTAAACTTTATTTTGAGTGCACCAATAATGTGGTTGAGTATGAAGCCCTAGTAATAGGTCTCCAAACTGCTCTAGCCTTATGAGTTAAGATAATCAGTATCTTTGGTGATTCTTAACTTGTGGCCAACTAGGTCAATGGATCTTACCAATGTAAGAATGATGTCTTGAAAAAGTACAAACATCTAGTAGATGTACTCTTAGAATCATTTGATCATTACCTTATCCAATATATTCCACAATCTACCAATAAATTCATAGATACAATGGCTTCCTTTACTTCCCAGATCCCATCTACGTCTATCATTTCTAATCTCTTTGTCACCATCCATAATTTTATCACACCCTCTTATATCCATTATAAACTACCTACCATTTTTAATATGGAGGTATATCCATCAGACATATGGTATGAGAAAACCTTTAACTACCTCGACCTTAGCATCATTCCTCCCAACCTCTCTAGGAATGCCAAAGAGATTTTATTTAGAATACCTCTCATTATACCATGCCTGGGGGAATATTTTTCAAATGTGGTTTTGAATACCTCCTTCTCCATTGCCTACATAGTCATGAATCTTCTCATGCTATCAAGGAAATGCATGATGGAATCTATGGGAGACACTTTAGTGGTTTAGTTGTTGTTAAACATATCTTTTGCCTCGATTACTATTGGCCCACCCTCAACTAGGAGTATTTTGATTATGTAAATAAGTGTGTTAAATGTTAAAAAGACACTAGTTTACATCATGTGTTGTCCCATGGCCTTCAAGTATCTAATTACTTTTATCCCTTCTCACAATGGGGGCTAGATCTCATTGTGGAAATCAATACTCATTCTTCACAGTGGTACCAATCCATCACCACCACCATTGAATATTTCACCAAATGGGTGGAGGCCATTCTTCTCATCTTGACCAAAGCCAACAAGATATTTGACTTCATCAATCATCATATCATTGGTCATTTTGGTGTTCCCCAAAATATCATCACTGATAATGGCAAATATTTCAAAAACAAACAAATCCAAGGTCTTGGCGATGCATTTGGCATCAAGTTAAGATTTTCCTCACCTTACCATCCATATGAAAATGGATAGGTAGAAGCCTCTAACAAAACCCTCAACAAGATGTTAACCAAAGTAGCCAGTGCTTCAAGTTGGGATTACCACTTGCACATATCTTTCACTTTATGGGCCTTTTGTACTAGCATTCAAACCTCTATGAGTGCTACACCTTTCTCTCTAGTCTTCAAAATAGAGGTAGTTTTGCCTCTCAAAGTCCAAATTCCTTCTCTTTGTATATCCTTACAAGACATCATTTTTGAGAATTACTATCACCAAGAACATCTAACATGACTTGAGCTACTTGACAAGTACCATCTAGTTACACTTAACCATCTTCATGTCTATCAAGAGAGAATCAAGCATGCCTATAATAAGTACCTAAAAGAATGAAAATTCAATATTGGAGACCTCATCCTAAAGGAAAATCAACATGTGTCTAATATGGATAAAATTAAGTGAGTCAAGTTCACTTTTAATTGGCTTGGATCCTACATCATAACCCAAAAGTATGGATTAAGAGCTTATGATTTATCCTCTCTCGAAGGCAAACCAGATTCTAAGCCTCTCAAAGCTTCGCATTTATGTCCTTTATTTTGTTAAACAAGGATTAAATTCACCTTCTTGTCTAACTTAATCTTGTCCCTTGATTTATGATATTTTCACCCTCCTCACCCCTTCCTCCTATCCCTTTGAAAATAATTTATTACAACATAGAACCATGTGATCCATCGTCACAATCATAGCCTAATCCTAAATATAGGTGCCATGGCTCTACCCATAGCATGGTTCTCATGGATGCTTTTCATCTCATATTGGATGGAATCCCATGGTCATTGTCTCTCAAAACCATTTCACCTATCATTAACCTTTTGTGCTAAAGTTTTTCCCTCATAAAGATAAACTTATTAGCCTATATGGACTTATCCATGTCTAAACCTAGCATCAAAATAATTTGGGATACAAAAATATCACTTGGGTCACATGTCTCTAGCATTGCAGACTACTCCCTTGAAGGACAGCTACCCAAAACTAAATTGTTTTAAAGATAGATTGCTCCCTTGAAGGAGAGTTGCCCAAAACTAAATTGCTTAAAATATAGACTTCTCCCTTAAAAGATAGTTACCAAATAAACACATCCAAACTTAGACCATTCCCTTGAAGGATGACTAAGTTAATTTTGTCAAATCAATCATTTGAAGCTTCTCGCATCGATCAGCTTTACAAAATTATCAAAATAACCGCAAAAACAAAAGACCCTATATCAAAATCAGAACAAGATATCTCAAGAAAGTTGCAATAAACTTTCATATTTAACATTAGTAGACTTCTCACATCAATCAGTCTACACCTTGCATTAAGATAGGGAATTGTCTAATATGGTTCTTAGGTCACCTATATAAGGTGAAAACTAACCCACATAAGGTTACCTTACCTATCACCTATAGAGAGTATTACAAAGCAAGTTAGTCAAGCATTAGTCCATAAACAATGGAACATGCATAAAGAGCCAACTAACCAAGCATATCTATTCTTATGGGAATTGCAAAGGATAGCAAGAAACAAATGAAAGAAATCAATCACCATATTACCTTCCCAAATGGATTCACCATACCTATGTGGCTCAAAAACATGTTCTCCCTTGATCAAGCATCCTTGTCTTTGTCAACAATGGTGGTAAGCTCCTCCAATGCCTCAAGAACACTCCATAAAACCTAGGCTCTTGATGTGGAATCACTAAACTATACTATCAATGAAGCTTTGTGCAAATAATTTAGCATTATAACTTTGCAATGTTCAAGATTTGAAGATATTTGAGCATAATAACCTTGCACCAAAATAGCTTAGAAATGATATCCATGGCCTCTCTATTTATAGATTTTTGAGATTGATCAGGATCAACCATGACCATCCATCTCAAAATTGAGATGTGTGGCCATGGATAATCCTAACATTTGGAATTAAATTCATAATTATCTTCATCATGACCTTTGAAGAAGGGGAATTGAAGAGGCATGGGAGGCATTAACTAGGCATGGGTGACCCATAATCCTGATATTTTATGCACTTATGGCTTGATGAATGCCACCCCATAGATGATGTCACTAGGTGATGTAGATATTAAGAATCAATTTTTAAAAAGAAATATTCAACAACTCTCATGGAAAATCAACTTAAGCTCTTGATTTGGATTAATTAGCCTTGAACAAGGTTAATCAACATTTGTGCAATTATTTAAAAATTGCTCCTCAATCAATCAAAATGGTCAAATAGTCATATTACTGGGTCATAATTTGACTGAAGAGGAATTAGAAGGTGACATTAGATGTGTTGGAACCATATTCCCATTTAGGATGTTTCCAATAACAAATAACAAAGGTACATGACATGTACCAATGAATTAGAAGAAAAGAGTGATCCAGAGCACTAAATGGCAAAATGGTCATTTTGACTCAAAATGATCTGATCAAAGTTAACTGGCCCATAAAATGCATTTCCCTATTTAGGGATACTTTGACCAAAATTGGCACTTTTAAGGAACAGGTTTGAACCAGTTAGGACTTTTTATAGATTTTGACCTAAAATGTGCAATTGAGTGTAATTCGAGTAAGATGACAATTTCAACACAAATGGTGTTAGGAATTAGATGTCTATATTTTACCCCTATTTGAGAAGGTGTAGCAAGACATTCAAGTGAAGCAATGTCTTTTCAAAGAAAAGAGTTGTCAATAAGAAATTGGAATAGACCGATGATGCCCCCTCAAGAGGATATACTAGGATGAAAGAGAAGGATGGACTCTCAAAAAGAGAGAGAAAGTGAGAGATTAACTCATGGAATAGATCACATCTAGAGGAGTTAATGCTTACACACGTGATTAACATCAGTGATCAAAATATAATAAGAGGTATAATAGGCCCAGAAATAAGGGGAATGGGAAAGATATAATCCATAAATGTAAGGGACACACTTTAAATGTACCCAATGTGAGAGTACAAGCTTTGTGCTTATGGCATTGATCAATCCTGAGATAAGTTACACACTAAAATAATTACCATCATGGACTTTAATGTGGAGAGCTTAGAATTAGAGGAAATGGGGGAACATTTTACTTTAGGAAGGGAAGCACCACTAGAATGGGGTCTCCAAGGAGAAGATAATAAGAAGTGCCCCAGTAGAGCAAATGTGATCATGATAAAATAGTTGTGCCCCAATAGGGCAAATTTTTATCATTGATAAAGAGTAAATAATGATTTACCCCTGTAGAGATAATTTGATTTGGATGTTGTTAAAATTTTGTACACCCCATCATGGGCAATTGGCAATCAAAATAGCTCAAGGATATAACCAAAAAGATAGGTTAAAGCGAGTGGGGGCAAATGAACATGCGATGGTGCAATGGCTTAGAAAGCCATGTAAAACTAAGCATATGAGAATACACAAAGTGATGAGAGATGAAAATAAGAATAGAGATAGTTGAGCTAACCTCAATAGAAATTGAGCATTGCCTACATAGTTCCATGGACTCATGTTCCAACATGAACTTCAAGCTAATGTAGTTCACCCAAGTTTGGGAGAGAATGGAATGAGGAATGATGAAAAATGACCAAGAATTGATTAGACTCACAATGTATGTGAAGAGATGCACATATAATCATAGACAAAGAAGCTTAAAGTGTATGCTACCTATAATCCTAATTCTATATCATGAGCCTAGGTTTTATAGAGTCTTCTTGAGAATCATTCATTGGAGCTAATGTTGAGACCTGAGTACAAAGCGCTTGTTATAGCAAAATAAATTAGGCATCATAAGTATAAATAAATTAGAATGACATAAGATTCTAATTGCATTGATTCAGTTCAAATGTGAATAGCTATAACTAAGGATAATGGTAAAATAGTGACCAAAACTTGAGTTACAGTGATTTACATTTAAACAAAAAAGCAAAAGATAAAGAAAAAGATAAACATAAATAAACCTAATTTGAAATCAAGATATGATCTATCAAGACTTAAGTAAGAAAAAAATAAAAGCAAGAACATCTTAATGACATGAGACCAAGATATGAATAATCAAGATCCATGTGGACCATCAAGGCATTCTTGAACACAAAAAAGCAAAATCAAACAAGAAAAAGCAAGACAAAGAAACACAAGACCAAGAAGGGAACAAGAAGCTTTAAAAAGAGAAAAGGAGAATAAATAAAAGGAGAGGTGTGAAAACACAACAAAACACACAAATAAAAACCAAGCTAGTGCGGTTTAAAGATAAATGTCCATGCATGTGTGGTAGAGGCATTGCTTTCCACCACATCATAACAAAGAATAATGACATGACAATTGTTCCCTAATTAAAGAGGAATAATGATTTAAGAAAATGGGGAATAGAAAAAAAGGAATGGGTTGGCCGAGCTGACTCCAGATGTATAAGACAAGTGGACATTACCTACATAGTTCCATGGATGCATGTTCCAACATGAAATTCAGGCCATATGTAGTTCTCCCAAGAAATGGGATATAAGAAAAATGATGATCAGACTAGCATGATTAATGTTATAGAAGAAATAGAAGATATGAAAAACAAATGAGAATGGTCAGGTAAATAAGAAGTTGATGAGATGAGAATGAATGATCTTGAAAATTGGTAAGTGCATGGGATAAGATTAAATGAACTGGGGTTCTTGTGCTTACAAAATGGCAAGAGTGTTCAAACTTAATATTTTCTCACAAAATGGCAAGAGCGTGGGATGGTGGAATGGGAATTTACAAAGATACAAAAGCATGAAATAATGTTTTTGTTCTTTTATGGATCATGTTCTAATGTTTTTGGTATTTTTGGGATAAAATATGCATAAGGTGGGACCATCTAGTCAAGGAGATGCACATCTTGAGAGTAGAGGTTCCAATAAGATATCTAAGCTGACTGCAATGACCCATGCTCACAAATTAGTGAGAGTGAAGTTATTGATAAAACAAGAAAGTAGCAAAATATTTGCACTAAAAAGATGTGGTTGTTCACATGTCAGAAGTTGCTCAAGATTGTCCTGGCTGAACTACTTTGTAAAACTACTACTGAAGATGTTCATAATGTTTATGAGACATAATCAAGATCATAATTGGTTAAGGGACAAAAAGTGTTCAAGTTTATAACATGTCTTAGACATAACAAAGAATATGCATCTTGAAGAGAAAAATCTAGAATGGGATGAAGAATGTGTTCAGAGTGCCAAGAGTTTAAAGCCTTTAATGTTAGGATTCATGAAAAGTGGACTTGGGTAGTATAAAATGCGTTCAAGATAAGATAAAAGGGTGGGATAAAATTAAAACAACACAAGTTGCCCCCAAGTCAGGGGTCTTATAGATAATGGTTCAAAGTTGTTGATGCATAGAACCTCTTAAGGTGTATGATGTTCATGGGCTCTAAAAGTTCTTCACCATTAGGTTTAGCCAATCGATATGCTCCTAATCCATAGTTTGTCATGACAATGTATGGTCCTAACCAATTAGGCTGAAACTTGCCTTTTTTTTGGGGTTTAGCATTCATGTTATTCTAGTTATCTTTCAAAACTAAGTCATCAATCTCAAATTATTTAGGGAGAATGTGTTTATTATAGCTTCTCCACAATCTATTTTGATAGGCCTGTATTTTTCTAGGGCAACCAAATGCTTACCATCAAGAAGTTCTAGTTCTTACAGCTGTGAGGCTCTATAGTCTTCAATATCTTCAATATGCTCTAGTGATATTCTTAATGATGGGATCTCAATCTTGACCGAGATGATAGCTTCAGTGCCAAAAACAAGGGAGTATGGAGTAGCTCTAGTTGGGGTGTGATGACTAGTTTTATAAGCCCAAAGGGCAGGAAAGAGTTTCAAGTGCCAGTTATGGCTAGCATCATTGACAATTTTTTTTAAGATGGATAAAATGTTTTATTTGATGCCTCAGCTTGCCCGTTACCTTGTGGGTTATATGGAGTGGATTTCTTATGCTTGATCTTGAATTTTTTACAAAGAGCTTTCACATCTTGGTTTACAAAGGATCCACCATTATCAAATATAATATGGGCTAGGATGCCATATCAAAAGATGATATGGTAATGAATGAATTTGTCTATTTGTTTCTAGTAACATAAGTGAGAGGAATGGCCTCAATCCATTTGGTAAAGTACTCAATTGCAGTCAAAATGTGCTTATGGCCATCTGAAGATGTTGGGTTAATTTTCCCAATGAGATCAAGACCCCATGTTGAGAACGGCCATGGTATTAGAATTGGTTGCAATGGTAAGGAAGGTGCATGTATCAAGTTTCTATGCTACTGACAAGGAACACACTTCTTTACATAATTACAAGCATCTATCTCCATTTTGGGCCAATAATATATTATTCTAAGAAGTTTCTTTGCTAGGACTACACCATTGGTATGGGCCCTACACATTCCTTCATGAACCTCCTTTAGTGTCAGCTTGGATTCTCCCAAAGATAAACAATGAAGAAGCATACCATCATAGGCTTTTCGATAAAGCATGTTTCCAAGGAGGATATAACGTGTTAGGCGATGAATGAAAAGTTTTTGTTGGTTATTGGAAAGGTTGGTTGGAAAGACATGGCTATGAAAATAGTTATTAAAATCTTGGTACCATGGTGGCTTAGGTGAGAGCTTAGGATCAAAAATGGTGCATATCCTCTCTAAATATGATAAAAAATGTGTTGGCTGAAGAAGATTTACAATCAAGAATTGATACTCTTTAGCACTGTCATGCATTTGAATCATGGAACCAATTATTTTCATGGCATTGGTAGACCTATTTTTGACTCATGGAACTTGCTCAAACTATAGAGATTTAAAATGTCTTTTTAAGGTTATCAACAATTTGCTTGTAAGGGACAAGCTTATCATCTCTTGTTTGATATTGATCAGTTGTTTAATTTATGATTGGCTGTGAATCTCCATAGATGTTTAAGCTTTGAATATCCCACATATGTCAAGATGGAGCCCTACAACTAATACCTCATATTCATCCATATTTTTTTTACACTAAAATTATATATGGAAGGCTTTGGGGATCAAATCCCCTTGTGGTGTTATCAACTATATACCAGCTCCAAATCCTCAAGATGTGAAGGATTCATCAAAATAGAGTGTCCATTATTCAATATTTTGTGATGCTTGTTCTATCATCATGATATAATCATTTGAAAGGTCAAAGTTGAGGGGTTGAGTGGTTGTAATAGGAGCTTTTATAAGTTGGTCTACAAGGATCTACCCTTTGATTGCCTTTTGATTCTGGTATTCAATATCAAACTCATTGAGGAGCATAATCCATTTAGCCATGCATCCTTGGAGAGTTGCTTTAGATAAGAGGAACTTAGGAGGATCTACCTTGGTGATAACAAAAGTTTTGTTATTTAGCATATAATGTCACAATTTTTGAGTGGTGAACACCATAGCTAAACATGCCTTCTCAATAGGCATATAATTATGTTTATAGGCTACCAATGTATGGCTTAAATAATAAATTGTGTGTTCCTTACCATGATCATTATACTAAGCTAAAAGTGCCCCTAGTGGATATTCCATGGCCGATATGTAAAGAAATAGTGGCTTTCCTTGCGTTAGAGGTTGTAAGACTGATGGATTGGCCAAATATTTTTTAAGCTTTGAAAATGCTATCTAACAATCCTCATCCCACTGAAATGTCACCCTTTTCTTTAAGAGATGGGTAAATGGGTGGCACTTATCTACTAGTTGAGAAATAAACCTATGTATAGACTAGATCTTACCTTGTAGACCTCAAAACTATTTAAGATTGTTGGGTGGAAGCATTTCCATAATAGCGGTGACCTTCACAAGGTTGACTCTAATCCCTTGTTATGATACAATGAACCCTAGCAATTTTTCTGATGTGACTCCAAAGACACATTTATTAGGATTCAAGTAGACTTTATATGCACGCAGCCTCTTAAATATTCTTCATAGAATGTTAGGGTGTCTAGCTCTTGTTCTTTATTTTGCTAGTATATCATCAACATAGTCCTCGATAATGTCATGTATCATGTTATGAAAGATGACAGTCATTACACATTGATATACGGCTCTAGCATTCTTCAAACTGAATGGCATGACTTGGTCATATAATGTCCCCCATGGAGTGGTGAATGTGGTCTTATGCTGATCTTTAGGGGCTTTCTTGATCTGATTGTAACTAGAAAATCCATCCATTAAGGATAGCATCTCATACCTAGTAGTCAAGTCAAAAATCATGTCGATGTTAGGCAGAGGAAAATCATCTTTGGGACATGCCTTGTTGATATCACAAAAATTAATATAAACACATATGCCTGGGGTCTTTTTACTTACTAGCACTATATTATAAATCCATTCAGAGTAGTCCAATGGTCTAATAAAATTGGCTCCTAATAACTTCTCCAACTCAGCCTTAACCAAAAGGGTGATGTGTGGATGCATTTTCTTAACTTTTGCTTGACTAGTTTAGCATCAAGGTGAACAACTAGATGACGCACAACTAAATCTAGATCCAGGCCTAACATGTCAGAATATGCCCATGCAAAGATGTCCATATAATCCTTAAGAATGGATCTAATATGTTCATGTTCTGCTTCAGTAAGGGAAGTTCCAAGATAAACATTTTTGGGATCCTCATGGGTTCCTAAATTCACTTCTATTGTGCTCTCCATAACGAGTGTGGATCCATCTTCTAGAATTGTAGGCAATTTATGGTTATGATCATCTTCTTCTGCTATATCTTCTTTTTGTTCCTCCCAAATATCTAGATAATATGAAGAATCAATATCTATCTTCTCAGGTAAAGGCCAATTGGCAAAGACCTCTAGAAACTCAAGAGAAAGATGTTCAAATATTTGATGTTATTCTAAAGAGATGCTTGTACTAGTTATGGAACTTGGGCTAGATGGACTTTCCACGTCTTGAGGGGATGATCAAACTTTCTTGCCTAGGAGCACCTGAAATAGATTTTCACTTAAAGGCTTGTCTTTTTATTTAATTTTTCCCTGATCAATAAGTGCTTTAAAGAGGTTTTCACCTAAAGATATCAATGTTTGTTATTTATTATGACCAATAAAATTTTCCTACTCTCCAAAGTAGGCAGAAGAGTTTAATGAAAAATCAAAACCCTATTTATGATCACCAATGGGAATGCATTTCATAGGCCCATGTATTCTATAATTGATTCTTAATTTTTGAAACTCATCGAGACATATGACCAAATTTTGTTAATCCCAATCTATGAGTCCAGGATGGCAAAGGCATAAGTTACAATGAGGGTTTGATTCAAGACGGGAAGCACCAATAGTAAATATATAATGTCTTACTTCAGGAAGGGAAGCAACACTAGGATGGGTTTTTGCTTCAAGATGGGAAGCACCACTAGGATGGGTTTTTGGTTGCCAAATATGATCAGGTTTGTTAGGAGTTTGGGAAGTTTTAGGCTTATAAAATATTTTAGGGGATTTTGGTAATTTTGTAATATGGAGGACATCCTTCATATGATACGTGGAAATGCCTGCATCTTTAATAATCACCTACTTGGCCAGAGCTATAGGAAATGGATCAGTTGAAGTGGAGTCTAGATCATCAGGATCTATATAATTAGATGGAGATGGATGAGAAATGATGGCTTTGTTCTTCTTTGCAATGAATTTAAAACTTGGGCAATAGTTATAATTTCAAAACTCTGCTTCAAGATGTTTACAATATTGGTATGGCTATTGATCAGTGGGAATAGTAACCTCGATCCCATCATGGGGAAACTTAAGGCATTGGTTAAGAGTAGATAGAACTGCCCGTACTTCATGGATCCAAGGATGACCAAGAAGTATGTTATAAATAAGATCAATATCCATAATATGGAATAACATATGATGAGAAATAGCCCCAACCATGACTAGCAACTAAATTGTACCAGATGACTCCCTCTCAGCATTATCATAAGCCTTGATTTTAATAGTCTCTAGTTGAAATGTCTTTGTCCATGTAACCTAATCATCAGACCAATTTAAGAGATATGATGTTCAGCCTTGAACCATTATCTATAAGAACCCACTTGATTTTATGATCCATAATGATTATTTCAATGTATAGTGGATTATTATGGTTTGGGCCAAGGGCGGACATGTCCTTTTGATTAAATGTGATTTGACAAAATGAAGACAAATGTCCAATTAAGTTCTGGAACTAATCAATGTTTAATCATTAGGAACAATAGACTCTTGTAAAAGTTTGTTGAAGATGGTTCTATGGACATCAGATGTTTGTAAGAGTTCTAATATGGAAATTTACATAGTGGTTTTATCTAATTGGTCCATTATACTATCAGGCCTTTGAATTGTGGATTAAACTAGTTTAGTCTTTATTAGGACAGTATTCATCTTTGGAATCATTGGCACAATGTTCTCATTGGGTTTACGGAAAGAAGTGGGTGAAGGACCCTAGATGGTAACTCATGGGCATCTAGTTGTAACCGCACAACCTAGAGGTGGCAAGGAGTCATTATAGTTAGAATATCAAGGAAAAGGGCCTTGGATGGTGATTCATGGGCAATTAATGGCATTGTTATAATTTTAGGTCAGTGAGGAGCCTCTAGAAGAATGGTACTATTGTTCAAGATCAGTAACCCATGTAAATAGAGTAGCAACATGATGATGTGAACTCAACATGGTATTACTAGGGGGAGAGGGTGTTGACCCTATAATGATGGGTCTTGTGTTGCAAAGAACATGAGATTGGTCATGCGGTGTCATAGTAATAGTGGCAATGTGGGTTACATAAATGCATCCCACAGTGTTATTATAGTCGTAAGGCACATTGTTATAAGAAACATTATTAGTGTGGGGATCATGATCTTGATTATGCTCATTATGATTCTAACCTTATTATTGGTTTCGACTTTGCTTCTATCATTTATTGTGACCATTTTGATTATTTCTTGGTGGTGGTGGATCATGTTGAGGAAAGGGGTCTTTGTAGATTCCCATATCTTGATTTGTGTCCTGATTAGGGGCTAACTTCATTTCTAGCTCACCATTTTTAATAAAGTCCTCAATAATATGGCGTAATTGAATGTAACAATATGTACTGTGACCAGCAACATGACGAAAGTTACACCATTAATTCTCTTTGTACCAGTCTCATTTTGGTTGATCTTGAGGAAATGGCCTTGATACTGGCCATATAATTAAGTTAGCTACAATGAGATTTTGTAATACTGCTTCAACTGATTCTCCTAACTTGTTAAAGACTCTAAAATTGTTATGAAATGTCTTTCATGGAGGTTGTCTTTGAAAAGTAGGTAGCATATTTGAGGGAGTTAATTATACATTTGGAGGAGACATAGTATGTACCATTTGTACATGTCTTTTTTTTGTCATCCCATTTCCAACCATGTTCTTATTTTTGTGAAAGCCCTTAAACTTATCCTGCGTAACTATTTGAGGAGCCAATGATTTGGTCTAATTAGATGCTTATCCTTATGCAAAGATATTAATAAGGCCCCTGTCAATAAGAGCCTTCTCAATCTGCACTCCTTTGTCAATAATTTCTTCAAATGAGTTAGCACAAAATAACCATAGAGTATGCACAACTTTGGGATGAAAATTCTATGCAAAGATATCAGCCAGCTATTTATCTAGTAAATTGTGTTAAAAGCAGCCTATCAATGCTCTCCACCTTTGTAGATATGCAAAAAAAAATTCACCATCACATTGTTTGGCTTTACATAAGTCAATAATGGTCAATTCATGTTCTATGTTGTATGAAAAATGGTTAACAAAATTTTTCAATAAGTCATTCCAATCCACAACTGATCCCTTGGGTAGTTTAAGTAGCCAATCAAGAGCTTCTCCCGCTAAACTTCACATAAACAATCGTAATAAGTACTCTCTACTATAATCAATCTCTTGACACAAGATGAAGAATTCTTGTATGTGTTCATGTAGGTCTCCTTTCCCTTTGTATTTGTCAAATTTGGGTGCCTCAAAGTGAGGTGAAAAGGGGTTTTGGAGAATAGATAAGTCAAATGGATATGGGCATATCTCATTGAATTTGTACTTTTTGACTCTATTGTTTGTCTCCAATCTTTAGATAATTTCCTTCATAGAATTCCATTCTTGCATGTTTGGTGCATTTGTGGATTGGATAATATGTTGTTGGGGTGGAATGTGCCCCTAGTTTTGTTATTTTTAGGGTGGAATGTACCCCTAGTTTTGTTATTATTGGGGTGGAATGTGCCCCTAGTTTTGTTGTTGGGGCAAAATGTGCCCCTAGTTTTGTTGTTGTTGGGGTGGAATGTGCCCCTAGTTTTGTATGGATCTATAGGGAGTGTATACCTTTTGATCCATGATTTGGTTTTGATTTACTACTTGAGTTGATAATATAGGCCGTTGATTCTTAGATTATAAAACATCCCTGAATTTGGCTATTTCGCACTTTGTTGATTTTGGAAATGTCTATGTTTATCTACCAATCTTTAGTTTATTTGAGGAATTTCCTAAATTCAAACTGAATGTTTGGGTTTTTGAGTTTGTAAAGTGACAAGAGGTTCTTGATGATTGAAGAATGTATGTTCCATGTCAAATGGAACATCTTGTAAGGTCTCTTGTGACTTTAACTATTCATTTACATTCCTTGATCAACTATGGTAATATTCTCATCCAATATTTGTTGTGTATTGGCCACCATATCTTCATGTTCTTTCAAAGCCTTATTGTGAATTAAAGTGGCAACTAGGGATTCAGTTAAGTATGCAACAAGTTGATCTGCTTATCATTGACTTATTATCTTCATCTTAGCTAGAAGTTACATATTTATGGGTTTTGACTCTGTTTGTATTTCCTTTCCTTTGTTAGAAGAAGGTATGTCTATTTGTGAAAAATATTTCTCTTGCCATCATTGTTCTCCTTCTCTAACCAAGGTATGCAATTATTTTGTAGGAAAGTCAGAAGGTAGTCTAGCACCTGATTCTATCAAAATAATAAGGGATTCATCTTGATCTTCTTGGGGTTGATATTCATTGTAATCATTCAAATCCTACTGTTATGAAGATATCATCAAAAATAATGGGGTTATCTTAACCATCATAAAATTGCTCATCCTCATAACTAAGGCCATAAGAGGCCCCACTACGAGTGAACCTTTGAGTCATGTCTAAAAAGAGATGTTATGAGTGTTTGACTAACTTCAAACCAGTGTTTGATAACCAATCAAAGTATGCCTTAGATTTATTTTTAAACAAATAACCAAGGTACCAATGAGACTATAAGGGAGGGTGGTTTGAAACCATACAAAATTTAGAAGATTTGGTTCATGAAATTACTCAACCTTTGGTGAAGTTGAAATCATATAGATTGGAAGAGAGTAAGGTAACTCAAATACCCAAGGTGAAAACTAGTACACCAAATCCTAGATCTTTGTGATACACCCACACTACAAAAGCTAGTTTCAACTTTGACAAGTTGACCCTAGAAGCTTAGAGGAAATCTCTCCAGATTACGAAAAAGATAAAATGAACTAAGCAACTCAAGATGTAAAGACACATGTAAATCACTAAGTATAAATCTAAGATAAAATAGGTAGCACAACGTCACCACATGATTCTAGTAGGATAAAATATATTATAGGACCCAAAGCATGAGCGATACGCAAGATGACTTGAGTCCACCAAGATGATAATGTGATTTTGAGTCTTAATAAATGACCTTCAATCCAAATGGAAAATTGAATCCAAGTTAAAACAAGCTTAGTACACAAATGGCAAACCCACTTTGACACACCAACTCTTAGAACTTAGAAAGGTTCAATTTCGAATATGGATTATAAATGAAGGATTCAAACAAATTGGGTAAAAGTTATAAACTCAATTAGACAGGATGACTATGCTAAAGTGGATGTCATGACACAAAGCTTTTGATAAAAAATTGAACAAAGAAAAGATGAATTTTCCATTTAGACAGTGTAACGCCTCCCTTGCTTAAGAAAATTGAGGACAATGTGTTTTGGTTAAGTTCATTGAGTTAACAAGAAAATTTAGACATAAATCAAGACCAAGTAAGCTAATTAAAAAAAAAATCTTAAGTGTAAACTGACAAGGTAAGGCAAAGTGGGATCTACTAAACTATCAAGTTTCTAACATTCTAGGGGAATCAATTGCACAATGACTTTCACACCAAACAATGCAAAAGAAAAGCACAAATTTTGGGTCTGTATCACTCGGCTTGTTACAAAAATGTCTAGTCCTTTTTGTAACCACTACATCTTGTTGTTCACTTAGTGTCATGTGATGTCCAAAGTGCCACTACGTCCCATGTGCAACTCCAAAGAAGCCAAATGAAGTCAATACGAGGAGATGAAACCTCGGGTCAAAGATTCCCTAAAGAACTTGTGGGAGGTGATGAAGTCCCCCTTGCAAGCCAAGATGAATAAAAATAAAGAAAGCATGAAATTAGAAAGACTTTAGGGTCATTTTCAAAATCACCTAAACTTTAGTGAGTTTTTTGGGATTGCTTTAGGCAATATTCTTTCTAAGCCTTGGATTAGGCTACTTGCAATAGGAATGGCACTTTTGATTCTAAGGGTTCGCTATAGGGGACAAATGGGAGAGCATACATGCAACATTCCTCTTTTTACCAAACAAGATTAATCTAATAAACTATTGTAAACAAGAATTAACAAGTGTGTTTAATTTTAAACTCGAATGAAGTGTTTGGTTGTGTTCATTTAACCCCTTGGTCCTAGTTGTAAACTTTGAAAACATTCACCAAAAACACTTAAATTCTTTGTTAAACACCAAAACAAGGTTCCTAATCAATTTTTTTTAAGCATGCAAAGGTGATTTAAACATGTTTTAAGCAAATTTTAAACTTAATCCTACAACAAAATAGTTAGTATGTCCTTTAGCTTTGAAGATCTTTGGAGTTTGAAACAATGGACTTTGGAAAAGTAGGTCTCAGGTCTGTGTTTTTTGAAAAACATAGTGACCGACATCGATCAATACCACCGACATTAGTTATGCCTAACCGAGATCTCGCTGATGTCAATTTTACTAACTAGCATCGGTTAAGTCAGTAATTGATGTCAGTTACTGTGTAAAAACCATGGTAACCAAAAATGACAAAATAAAGTTAGAAAATCAATTTTCAACAATTTTAAGAGCTCAAATAAATATTTTAGAGCTATAAAGTGATTTTATTTAGGTGTGGGATGTGTTTTGTCCCACTGGGCATGCCAAGATGTAGAGAGGATTAAAAAGTAAGTTAGTCAAGCATTGGTCCATAAACAATGAAACATGCATAAAGAACTAACTGACTAAGCCTATCTATTCCTATGGGAATTACAAAGGATAGCCAAAAAACAAATGAAACAAAACAATCACCATATTACCTTCCCAAATGGATTCACCATACCTATGTGGCTCAAAAGCATGTTCTCCCTTGATCAAGCATCCTTGTCTTTGTCAACAATGGTGGTAAGCTCCTCCAATGCCTCAAGAACACTCCATAAAACCTAGGCTCTTGATGTGGAATCACTAAACTAGCCTATCAATGAAGCTTTGTGGAAAAATTTAGCATTATAACTTTGCAATGTTCAAGATTTGAAGATATTTGAGAATAATAACCTTGCACTAAAATATATTAGAAATGATGTCCATGGCCTCTCTATTTATAAATTTTTGAGATTGGTCAGGATCAACCATGACCGTCCATCTCGAGATTGAGATGTTTGGCCATGGATAATCCTAATATTTGGAATTAAATCCATAATTATCTTCATCATGACCTTGGAAGAAGGGGCATTGAAGACGCATGGGTGACCCATAATCCTGATATTTTATGCACTTATGGATTGATGGATGCCACCCCATAGATGATGTCACTAGGTGATGCAGATAATAGGAATCAATTTTCAAAAAGAAATATTCAACAAGTCTCATGGAAATCCACTTAAGCTCTTGATTTGGATTAATTAGCCTTGAACAAGGTTAATCAACATTTGTACAATTATTTGAAAATTGGTCCTCAATCAATCAAAATGGTCAGACAAACATATTACTGGGTCATAATTTGACTGGAGAGGAATTAGAAGGTGACGTTAAATGCATTGGAACCGTATTCCCATTTGGGATGTTGCCAATAGCAAATAATAAAAGTACATGACATGTACCAATGAATTAGAAGAAAAGAGTGATCCAAAGCACTAAATGGCAAAATGGTCATTTTAACTCGAAATGATATGAACAAAGTTAACTGGCCCATAAAATGCATTGCCCTATTTAGGGATACTTTGACCTAAATTAGCACTTATAAGGGATAAGTTTGAACTATTTAGGACTTTTTATAGATTTTGACCTAAAATGTGCATTTGAGTGCAATTCAAGTAAGATGACAATTTCAACACAAATGGTGTTAGGAATTGGATGTCTACATCACCCATTTACCCTTTACCTACCACCTACCTCCCCTTTATACCATTTACAATTCAAGGGATTATGAGCTTACTTGACACAATGTGATCATGAAACCTTTTTATCAACCAAAACATGCTAATGTGAAGCATTCAAAAGGCTTATGTTCCCTAAGCCAATTTAAATTTGATTGTGTTTGTCCTTACCAATGAAAAAGCATCACACTTTTTACTTATTCTCTCATCATTGGTTCATGTAGACATATGTCTCATGATTCTTATCTCTTTTCCCACATCTATTTTGTTATCTAAACTTGATTTATGTCCTTTCATTAATAGCATAACCATGTTTAACACATCACATGTCCATGATCATAAACCATAAACATCTTTTCATAATAATCATAAACATCATAACCATAAACAAAATATCTAAACATCATAACCATATTTAAAACATCACATCGATAATCAACAAAATAAATCACATCATATATCTATAACCATGAGTATCATCCTATCCCTACTCATAAATCACATCATATAACACCATATCATAAACCACATCAATAACCATAAACATCAACCCATCCATAATCATCACATGCCTAAGCTATTGAGTCCACATCTCATAAGCATAAACATCAAAACCAAAACTAGGAATCATGAAACATAAATCACATCTCTATATAAATAGACATCACATCATCATATACATCATGTCATCAAAATAAATAATACATGTAATAATGTATATCTCTCTCTCTAAAAACATGTACATCTCATTGCATCGACAAGCAGGTCGATATCAAAATCATGTACACCTATATCTATACATCATAGCATATCACATCATGCCCCTAAGGCACCACTACCATTGGCCCCACCTACACTACCACTACCATCTAGTGATTTTCCTTTTGGGATGCCTACTTGTCCACCCATTGAAGTGGGCCACTAACCTGGAGTCACCACAACTACCCCACCTGCTAAGTTGGCTTTGTACTCACCCCATCGGTGTTGATCAAGACACTATGTCAAAACTATGACCTCATAATACCTCAAATCCTCCACTATGGCCAAGTACGATGCCATAGGGATGGTTCCTAGTGGTTTTACTGGTGTTTCCACTACTCCTCCCCTTTGTCTCAACGTGTCCCTCTCCTGGGTCACCAATCCTAGTGAGGTCCTGGCTTGATCCCTTTCACCTATCATAGTGGCAATCTGACCCTATAATGTCACAATCTATCCCTATAATGTGGCCACCTACCCTTGTAATACTATAATCTATGCTTGTGCAGTAGCCAACACTACTCCTACCTATCCATTAGGTACACCTCCTTGTACCTATACCTATACCTATGGACCCCCACCAACTGGATCCATAACCTATCGGCCCCCATAATCCCACCCAAAATTGGCTATTGCATAAAGGGCCTGGTACCATGTTACATATCCATTGACAAAGTTGGTATCATCAACCTTTTCTCTAATAGGGAGCTCTTCATGATTTAGCACCACCTCCTCTGGATGTGGCTTGAGAAGCAAAGACTCAGCATCCTTCCTCCTATATATGACTGTGTATGACAACCGGTCGCCAGTACCCACACTTACTTTTCTAAAACCCACTCAAAACACCAAAATTCAAAAAATAAAAAACCTCCCCCTACCCTCTACCCTACCCCCAACCCAACTACCCCCTCAATTTTGATTTTCACCCACTAATTTTACCAATCATTACAAAACCCAAAATTACGTCAAACCCCCTAAAACCCTATCAAATCAACTACAAACTAACATAATGCATTTAACAAACAACCAAATAACCTAATCTAATAATTTACTCATTCCTTGACCACTATCAAGGATGAATCTTGCATCCCACTACCCTGTCACATCCTCATCTGCCCTATATCCTCATTACCAACCACTCCACATGAATCAGTTCCTCAACCACTTAGCACACATCTCATCAGCCATCCCACATAAAATGCCAAATTTCTAAATCACCAAGTCATCAAGAGTCACAAAAATCAAAATCAAATAGTGAAAACGAATTATCATTTTCACTTTTTATCTTACATACTTTTAGGGCTTCCCCCTGACCATCGATGATCGAGTTTGGGAGATGGTCAGGAAACCTTCTTTTTTTCAAAACATTTATTTTTTTTACACCAAACACCTTCATGACACCTTTTTTGAGATTACCTTCTCCACCAACCACAACCCACTTTTGGAGATTACCTTTTCCATTTTTGGTCCAAACTATTATATATTTTGCAATGACATTGCCTTGGTCCTTTTTTATCGCACCGACCAACCTTGTCATGTTGAACATTTGAATTTGCACCACCTAGTACACACCAGACCATTTTTTTTTCAAAAGAGCACTTCCTACCTCAAACACCTATAAAAAAATTGACCCTATCTAGGAGACTTGACAGGAATAACCCAATCAGCTATGACTAACATTGTAGCTCGATTACCCTATCACCAATCCTTCTAGAACTAACATTATTTTTACCAACTATGTCAACTTAGTCTTTGCATGATCTTGACTATCAAAATTAATCATATTGACTCACCATAAACTACTTATCAAACCTCAACTCAATTTTAATTTCACCTCATAGAATCCTAGTTTGAGGGGGAACACAACTTCCCATACTTGGGGTAACCAACCTTCAACCCAAAATACATTTTTGTTTCACATCTTGCTGACACAAACCGCATAACAAAAAAGGGTAAAATATAGACATTAGAAAATTGCACACAATGGTTCTAGATATGGAAAAGCTTCAAGACCACCTAACCCTTCTTGACCCACTGACCAACCCATCAGACCCTGAGTCAACTTAGATAATTATCTAACTAAACTCACTAATTAAACCTTAACCCAACCCTTTTAACTCACCTTGACCCCTTTACCTCTAGACACTTGACAGTCGACGGTCAGTATGACCACTGATGGTTAGGTTGATTGTTGATGGTTAGGTCTTCCTCATTCTAACACAAATACCAGTTGTGTATAAGCTAGCATGGCATAATTTAATATGTCCACCTTACCTATTACTGATAAACTATGAAGCATTGAAATCAGCAAGCCAACTTCTTAGAGAACCTTCTATCCTCCATCTCTCTTTACCTATAAAAGGAGGGGAGTAGGAGGTGAGAAAGGATCATGACAAGCATTCTAGCACATAGGTATTCAAAGTTTCCATCCAGTCTTCCTTCTAGTAATTTAGCAACTACAACAGAGATCTGAACCTCTACCAAAATTGCTCCAATAATTGGCCATCAACCATTTAGCAAGCAACAGGTATATTTGTATCCCAATTTTGTTATTTTGGTTTTTGACCTTCCTAACCCAATCAAACTTTTCTAAATATTAATTTTTGACTCCCAAAACCTTAACATATCTTGAACCACTCATTGACCCAATCTACAACTCCTTTTTTTATCATCTTCAAGATCCACAAGAACCATCGATGGTCACCTCAACCACCGATGGTCACCCTCAACCGCCAACAGTCAGTTGAATCGTTGACGGTCATCCCAACCATTGATGGTCACTATGGAAATAAATAATATAAATTTATTTCCAACACCATACCCCCAACCAAATCTCACTTTTTGTATCCCTACCTATTCATAGACCCTTGTTTCATTTTTTGAACCTGACCTGACCTACTTTAGCACTAGTATTGACCCGCTATTGCTATATTTAGTTTATTTTTCATTATCAAGCATCTATTTCTTCTTGTATTTAATTTTAGTTATTTCTATTATTTGATTCAATTATTTCATATTTATCTCTTTCAATTTAATTGTTATCAAAAAGTGGATTGACAGCCTCCTAGTAAGCTCACACTTCTTAGATGTAGCTCACACTAGGCAGTCCACCTTATTATCTTTCTAACAACCCCTTTTGTTAATAATTTCTTATCTATAGGTCATCTTTCTAAGAAAAAAGGATCTTTCTGCACTCATTTGGATCACACACGCACAACAACCAAGTTCTTCTACCATACCCATATTACTAGTTTCTTACCTTCTTCCTTAATTAAGAAATGAGCAAAAATTAAGAGAAATAGGACAAATGAAATTGGGGATGCAAGGTGAACTTATCAGGGTTAAATTGGAAGCATGTATGAAGTGTTTAATTCAATTTTTAAGACAATAATTATTCCTAAGTGTCATAAGGTAACATGTTGATAGGACAGACCTAATTGCATTAAGTCTCCATTAGGCCTAATTATGGATTTGGTCCTTATGGACTATGACCGACTTATGAAATGTTTGTTTAACCTTTGAAACATATATGGTGATATATTCTAAAGGTATTTCATGTATGGAAAGGTTCATTTCCAATTAGCATGGGTGAGAGCAAGGGTCAAGTACTTAAGAAGGCTTAATAGGCCTAAATTGACTAGTTGAGATATTGAATAATTGAGCAAAGGATATAGTGTTTTGTAGAATAGGTTAAGAACTTGAATATTATCACGAAGATAGAAAAATAATTTCATGAGTATCTAAATATTTTTATATAGGTGTTGATCAAGGTCACTTGACCTGATTCTGCCAAAGAGAGGGATATTTGAGCGAGAAGGCCTATGAGGTTATTTAAGTGAAATTGAAGGGTAAAGAGTGCAAAATAATCTTGTCATCTATAGTTGTGTTGACGTAGTGGATTGCACCCTGGACAAGAGGCTGAGCTCTTGCCTTCCACATGCAACAACAAAAACTCCCCTCTTTCTTGTGGGCCTGGCAAAACTAGGGGGAGAGTCTCTAGATAAGGGCTAGCTCCCTTCGATGTATTTTTTAGGTTTGGATTCCCTACTACTAAAAAATAAATGAAAAAAGGATAGGGGTTGGGAGAAGGATGCTGAAAATAGAACCTAAACCTAAACTGAAAGGTGATACACCAAATAAGTTGATCCACTCATCCTGAACATACACTCTTCACCAAGAACAAGTTGGCATACACTTCATTTGATATGGGAAAATCTTCTACATCAATGAGCTAGGGGTCTTCTAGAGGTCTAGGGAGGAAGAACTATCAAAGGTGTTCTAAGACACACTATGGCAGCCTGTTCACCTGCGCCTATATTCCTACTAGAGACACTTTTGACAGACCTGCAAAAGAAGAAACTTCACAATGCACTAGACATGTTGGAATCGTTCTGTGAAAGCATAAGGAAAATGACTTAATACAAAACAAAAACATAGACATATACGAAAGTGCAAGTTTAAATGGAGGTAAAACATTGCTAAGTCTTAATTCAAGGTAAAATTTGGCAGAGTTCTACGTTACAAACCAAGAGATTTTTGGGCAGAGCTTTGCCTTATAGGCTAAGAAGATCTCCCTCTCAAATGAGAAGTTTACAATATATAGAGAGAGAAAGAAAAGACTTTGGTGCTTTCTGGAAAAGACTTTGGCACCCTTTGACAAGTGGCCCATGTTCGTTCCAAGGGCATTGGGAAGAGGAAGCCACTAAAATATAAATGTTGTGTCAGCTCTAATTCTGACTTCAGGTGTTTGAAAACATAGGCCACGCCATTTCTCCACAAACAAGACTACTCCTTGAAGGCACCCACACAGTTTGTCTACTCATAAATGCAAAATGGATAAAAATGGGTTACATCATTCACTGTTCATGCCTCTTGATGATCAATTCACAGACACTATGTCAACCACTGGAGTAACTCCTTAAGTTGACACCTTCCTTCACCACTTGGACTGTTTTGTCCATTTTTTCACTTGGCTCTTTTGCCCCTTCTTGGATTTTTCTTTCTTCTATCCTTAAGCTTTTGAATTCCTTCAGGTTCGCACTTAAGTCTATGAAGATCAACAGCGATTTCCTTACTATAAAATTGATGTTCACGGGCTCGTCATCGTTTGAAAGCCAACGGCTAGTTTATTTCCTTGAATTTGATGGCTTCAAGGACGTCACCATCCTTGGCAATTCCTTCGGCTCTTCTCTCTTCAATCAGGCTTTTATTTCTTTAGCAAACTTTATCCTTTATTTCCTTTAGACAATTTGTTCGAAGGAAATCTTCCTTGGCTTTGGCCGCTTCAAAAAGGGGAACGAGGATAGGTGGCACTTTCCACTAATCTCAACAAGTGACATGTGGTGGCTTCTGCCCTAAATAGGTGAGGACACTTGTCAGCTTCTACTTAAACTACAGAAGCTTTAGCTACCTTTTGAGATTTCTACAGAAGATGACACATGGTAGCTTTCGTTGAGTTTTTTGAAATAGCGTAGAAACATTCGAGACTTATTCAGATTCACGCAGATGCAGACACTTGGCATGTTTTGCTTATTTTTGTGACTTACTCAAGGCTCACCACAGTCCTTGCTCAATAGTTGTGGATGTCGACACTTGGAGGCTTCTGCCGAGTTTTACTAGGGACACATGGCATCTTCCATAGCTTCTTAGAAACAAATTACGAATTTTTTGTTGTTGCCACTTGGCACTTTCTGTGAGATTTTGTGAGAAGCTTATTGAAAGAAGCTTTGAAAACTTGTGAAAATCTTGAAACACAGATGCTGACACTTGTCACGCTCTACTGAGTTATAAAGGGACATGTGGCATGTTCCATTTACTTTTAGCAATCAATCAGATGATGACACTTGGAGTGTTCTGCTTAATTTTAGCCATTCACCTGGGGCCCACCACTGTCCTTAAAAAATAGCAAAATGAAAGGAAGGAATTGCAGACATTGACACTTGGAGGCTTTTGACAAGATTTACAAGGGACACGTGGTGTCTTTCGCTGCTTCTTGAAAATTAACTACAAAGTGTCCCAGGAGACGACGCTTGGCAGCTTTCGCTTAACTTTGAGACTTAGACAAAACCTGTGCAAAAATAAAAAACCCACATGTTGAACCTTTGAACTATCAAACCCATTGAACTAGCTAATTTCAAGCCTATAGAGTCAGTAGCTTTGAATCTGTGGAGTCTGTAGAAATCAGACTTGTGCAAAACTCAACAAATGAACTGGCTCAAAACAGCAGGGAAAGAAGGAGACCGATTTTGGCCTGCCAGACCAAAAATGGTCAACAAGTTGATTTAGCAACAGGTGTTCTAAGATGATCATATATCATAGGTAACTTAGTTGTTGCTAAGCTACCTAGGGGGTTAGAGCCTCCTTGCAAGATAGAGCTTGTAGAAGACTAGTTAAGTTGGTGTTTATGTAGATAGGGGTTGGATTTCCTTGTAAAGGAGATGCTTCGCTAAAATTTGGATCTTTAAATTATATGATTTTATTCGATGTGTATGGTTCAATGGGTTTTATCTGCCAAGAGTGTTTCCCACATATCTTTGTGTTCTCCAATGATATGTTTGTGTAGTTGTTCACTTATGTATTTATCTTTTATGTGGAATGAATGCTTCATGGAATGATGAATGGAATTGAATATTTATTTTTAATCAATTGATTCACCCCCCCCCTCTTATTAGTTACTTCCAAAAATTGGTATCAGAGCTTCGACCCTTAAACAAACCTAACAATCTAAGGGAGATCTCTGGGACACAGATATGGATCTTGGTAATGAAAGTGCCTTTTATGACTGCAATGAGAACCTACCCTCAACCAGTGAAATAGTTTGTGAATGTTGATCAAAAGAGAAGAATCACATGGAATATTGCACTCATCTAAGAATAAAATTAAAATCCTTAGAGGCACAAGTTGATCAAGTTGTTATCAAGATAAGGACTTATTAAAGGTATGAAGAAAGTACTAAAAAGCTTAATAGTATCTTGGATAGTTAAAGATCCTTATATGACATGTGAGGTCTTGGATTCAGAGAATAAAAAAAGGAGTTCAATAAATGGTAGGCTCTAATAGATAATAATCAATCAAGGAGTGATGAAATTAGTAGAGTCAAGACCTATGCAGACGTTGTCAAACTTGAAGTTAAGCATAATCAAGTCAAGAAGGTTCTTGCTCCCTCAAGTGACATAAAAGGTAACAATGTTTCATCTTATGTTCATCAAAATATAAAAAAAATCAAACAACCACAATATGTGTACTCCTTCATTGGTCATTATTTCTTTTGTGGAAGATTTGGACATAAAGCTATTAACTCTAGATTGAAAAGCAGAATTCTTTTTTATAGTTACTACCAAAGAGGACACAATGCAAGAGAGTGTAAGACATTTTATCAAGAAAACCAATCATGTTGAGAGATTATGGAGTCATGACACTAAATAATGGATCAAGAAAGTAGACCTTATAGAAAAGAAGCAGAAAGATAGAGGATAAGAATCTATGATAGCCCAATTTGCTTTTCACACTCAAAATAAAATTTTGAAGTGGTGTATAGACAGTGATTGTTAAAGTCACATGACATGAGATAAAATCAATTTTATTCCTTTAAAAAATAATTCCACTGGGTCAATAAGGTTTGGGGATAACACATATGCTAACATATTTGGGAAAGGTGCTTTGAGTTTGGACAATGGGAAGATCAAAACAAAGAATGTGTTATATGTAGATGGATTGAAACACAACTTGTTGAGTGTGAGACAAATGTGCACCCAAGGACATACTCTAGCATTTCATTAAAATGGATGTGAGATCAGGAGAGAAAAATTAGTAAGATTTATTTCCAAAGCCAAGATAACTAAGAATAATCTCTATATACTAAATGACATCACAAAAGAGAAATGCTTCATAAGCAAGGTAGCTGAGATTTGGTTTTGGCATAGGAGGTTAGGTCATATGAACTTTGAAAATCTTTTTAAGATCAACTCCAAGGGATATTTGAAGAATATGCCCAAAATCTCTAAACCTGTAGATGCTCTTTGTAAGGCATGTCAACATGGTAAGCAAACTAGAAGAAGATTCAAGTCTAAAGAATATTCCACTACTAGACCTTTAGAACTAATCCATATTGATCTATGTGGACCTACAAGGATTCAAAGTATTCAAGTATATAGATATTTCATGTTGCTTATAGATGATTTCATAAGAATAACTTGGGTAGCATTCTTAAAAGAGAAGTCAGAAGCTCTAGGCAAGTTCAAGACCTTCAAAACCTTAGTTGAAAATGAAATGAATGTGAAGATCAAGTGTCTTAGGTTTGACAAAAGAGGAGAATTTTGATCAAATGAGTTTGATGAATTTTGTGAGGTCAATGGAATAAGAAGACAGTTCTTAGTTGCTAGAACACTTCAATAGAATGGGGTAGTTGAGAGAAAGAACAGAATAGTCCAAGAGATGGAAAGGACAATGTTGAATGAGTCCAAGCTATCAAATGGTTATTGGAGAGACGTTGTGAGTATTGTAGTTTACACTTTGAACAGAGGTCAGATCAAGATAAATGGTGACAAGACTCTGTATGAATTATGGAATGGCAGACCTATAAATGTTGAGCATTTCAAAGTTTTTGGGAGCAAGTGATATATTAATAGAGATGATGACTTAGGTAAGTTTGATTCAAGATTTGATGAAGTTTTCTTCTTAGGATATTCATCAGTAAGTGATGCCTACAGATGTTATAACAAAAGATTGCAAAAGATAATGGGGAGCACAAATGTAAAAATTGATGAGACAAAGAATCCATAGACTCATTAAAAGAATGATGAAGGAGAAATAGATGTAGATGAGGATGAAGAAGAGAGTGAGGAAAGAAAGGACTCAAAAGGTCCTTCCAGGAAAATTCAAAAGGATCATCTTGAGTCTCAGATCATTGGAAATAAAAGTGCATGTCTACAAATAAGGAAAATAATGGTGAGTGATGATAATCAATAACATACTACCTTATTTTCAAAAATTTAGCTTAAAAACTATATAGAAGCAAGTGAAGATAAGTTTTGGTTAGAGACAATGAATGAGGAGCTAAATCAAATTGAGAAGAATGAAACTTGGGAGTTAGTACCTAGACCTAAAGATAAAAACATCATTGGTACCAAATGGGTTTTCAAGAACAAGTTGAATGAGATTGGAGAGGTCACTAGAATCAAATATAGACTTATGTGCAAAGGATATGCTCAGGTAGAAGGAGTGGACTTTGAATAAACCTTTGCTCATGTAGCAAGGTTAGAGGCCATTAGGATGTTTATTGCCTATGCAAGTTTCAAAAGATTCAAGATATACCATATGGATGTTTAGTTAGCCTTCCTAAATGGGAACTTAGAAGAAGAGGTATTCATTGAACAATCTGAGGGTTTCCTATTAATTGATAGCAAAGATTATGTTTACAAGTTAAAAAAGGCCCGTTATGGTTAAAAACAAGCTCCTAAAGCTTGGTATGCTAGACTTGATAAGTACCATCTGCACCAACAATTCAAAAGAGGAGTTGCAGATAGCAACCTATATGTCAAAACTAAAAATGATCATCAGTTGATATTTGTAGTTTGTGGATGATATTATCTTTGGTGGATCTAATGAAAACATGACCAAGGCCTTTGCAGAGGTGATGAAGTCAGAATTTGAGATGTTTATGCTTGGAGAACTGTCCTTCTTGGATTTCAAATTAGTCAAACTGAAAAAGGTATGTTCATTTCACAAGTCAAGTATATAAAAGATATGTTAAATAAGTTTGAAATGAAAAATTCTAAGTTTGTAAGTACACCTATGGTTATATGATGCAAGCTAAGCAAAGAAGATGAATCCTCAAGGGTTAATCAGACAAAGTATAGATCCATAATTAGGAGTTTGTTGTATACCATTGCATCTAGGCTAGATATCATGTAAGTAGTAGGTCTTGTAGGAAGATTCCAAGTAAAACCTAAGGAAATCCACCTACAAACAATAAAAAGGATACGTAGGTACCTCAAAGGGACTTTGGAATATGGTTTATGGTACCCAAAGAGTAAGAAGTTTGATCTAGTAGCCTATATAGATGAAAATTAGGCTGGGAGTCTAGATGATAGAAAAATCACTAGTGGAGGAGCCTTCTTCTTAGGTAAGTGTCTAGTCTCATTGTTAATCAAGAAACAACCTTCAGTAGCCTTACCTACTTGTGACGCTGAGTATAATGTAATAGCCTCATGTTGTATTCAGTTATTGTGGATGAAACAAACCCTTAGAGACTAAAAGGTGGATTTTGTTGGCCCTATTCCTATTCTCTATGATTATACTAGTGTCATAAGTGTTTCAAAGAATAATTTCTTACATTCAAGGACCAAACATATTCCTATCAAGTATCATTTCTTAAGAGAACAGGTGAGTGAACAAAGCATTAAACTTGAATTTATGTCTACCAAGGATCAGATTGCAGATATCTTGACTAAGCCTCTTTCAAAGGCTACTTTGAACATCTGAGATAGGAATTAGATGTGATTTGTGTTCCTAACGGCCACTGAGGAAAACAAAGTGCTTAGGGGGAGCTAATGAGGAGGTGTTTTAGCTCCAAGTATAGAAAAGAAATGCACAAGATGTGAGGTCAAAAGGGGAGTCTTGCCAATCTGTCAAGAAAAAGTTATCCAAGATATGCAAAATGAAAGGGGGAGTTTTTTGATATATTCTTTCATCTTGAAGTGATATTGTAGGTAAGTTCTTTGTCATTAATGTCAAAGGGGGAGATTGATCTACATTAAGAAGATGTTTCCCAATAAGAGAAGTCTCTCTGAGTAGATTCCATCAATGAGTTGTTGCCATCAATGACAAAGGGGAGATTGTTGGGAATATGTTACAAGGTCTGTATGTTTCAATTGATGTCATGAAAGTGTCATTGATGTCTTTTTGTGTTGACATTGTTGTTCTTGATGCTGAGTTTTTGAAGCTTTAATTGAGGAACCTAGTGAAATGGCATAGGCCTAGTAGCATGATGAGTTGAGCCATTGGAGACCTAAGTTAGCAAGGGTGGAAGTGTAAGAGCATGTTATGATGTTGTATGACATGGGTATAAAGTGTTGAGAATAGTACAAGAGGTTTCAGGTTATGTTCATAGTCCAAGTAGGACTAGCAGTATAAGGCCTAAGTCCATAAAATGACCTATAGTGGCCTAATGAAGGGTCAATATATTTTCTAATGATGATAGAGATATTGAGAGCATTTAAAGTGGTGTGAGGGATTGTGCTGAGCATGTTGACCAAGTTTGAAATCATATCCTATAGGAGAAAGGAAGAATTTTGATGGTAAGGTTGATTGTGTGCATAAAATGCGATGTTGCAAACCCAAGAAGAAGTTTCTCATGCTCGTTGACACGTGCAACCTTTACATGAGATCCTGATCACTTTCATGGTAGTTGGGGAAGGTCATATCTTGAATTTTTTGGCATTGGTTTTGGAGTTAAGAGGCAATCCTTTATGAATGATTGCTAAGAAGGTAAGGCAGTCAAAACCCTTTTAAAACCCTAACAAAGACCTGATAGGAAAGATCTAATTGATTATGGTTAAAAATGGTTCATTTGACCTAATTTGGTGTTTGGAACATGTAAACGACTCTTCAAGGTTCCCTCAAGTGGTTTTTTTTTGTCTTGGTAGTAAGTAGAAGCTATAGGAAAACCCTTGTTTTCAAGATTTTTGATGTTACAGGTAGGGTTGACTAGGTCAAATCATGAAAATGGATGGACGATGATGTGAAAGACTTATTGTTTATACCCATTAAATTTTATAAGTAGGTTGATGACCAAAAATGTTCAAAACTGGTCATGGAAGTTAGCCTAGCATTAAATTGGCCTAATGAGCAAAACAGTGAGAAAATTAAGCGAGAATGAGAATGAAATTAGGTATTGGTTGCAGAGGACTAGGGATGGATTCTAAGGCATGGGGTCATTATTCAATACCTATCCCTCCTATCCCCTTGGTCTATAATTTGATGATGCCTACACCTATGCAAAAAGTTGTCATCAAATTGGTCTGTTTAGCACAGTGTGGTGTGTAAAGAGTGACATAGTGAGATTGGTTTGTAAGACCAATGTTGATATATGGCCATACAATCTATCTTTCCAAGGATGATATAAGATGACGAAGGTTCAAAAAAATCCATTGTAAAATCACAGAAGTGTTCCCACAAGTGTTCTATAAGTTTATTTTCTTGACTATGTTTTTGTCCCTACAGGCAACTTTTTGTGTATGTGTGAAAAGGATGTTCTTGAGTCATTTTTCACTAAGCTGAATGATCCAAATCCATTGAAGGTGTTATAAAGGACTAATAGGATCCTATGAATGCATTTTTTTCATTTGAAGTCATTGTTCAAGTCTGGAGAGTCAAATGATTTTGACTGTGTATTGACAGTGTTTGGTGTTTCTAAGTAAGCTATCTACAAGAATGTTCTTGAGGCCTTTTGGCCTGTGTGATGGAAACCAAAGCATTTTGGAAAAAAATTTAAGTCTTGAAGATACTATTCATATGATTTGATGCATGGGTTATGTGGTAAAATTGTGTATTGGGCTCAAATTTGCAAAGACATACTTTTGGCAGTGAGAAGGCCTAGGAGGTGAGTAGGCCTAATTAGTGGGTTCAAGGTGTGAAATGGGATAAATGAAGTTGGTGACCCAAGGTGAACTTAATAGGGGTCTATTAGAGGCATGTATGAAGTGTTTCATCCATTGGTTAAGATAAGAAGTGTTCCTAAGGGTGAAAATGGTAACGTGTGGATAGGACATACCTAATTGCATTAGGTCTCAATTAGGCCTAATTGTGGATTTGGTTCTTATGGACTATGACCAACTTATGCAATGTTTGTTTCACCTTTGAAATGTGTATGGTGATCTATTCCAAAGGTATTTCATGTATGGAAAGGTTCATGGCTGACTAAGATGGGTGAGAGCAAGGGTCAAGTACTTACGAAGGCTTAATAGGCCTAAATTAACTAGTTGAGATATTGAGCAATTGAGTGAAGGATGTAGTGTTTTGGAGAACAAGTTAAGAGCGTGAATATCATCAAGAAGCTGAGCAAAAACATGTCATGAGTATCTAATTATTTTTTCTATAGGTGTTGAGCAAGGTCACTTGACTTAATTCTACCAAAGAGAGGGTTATTTGAACAAGAAGGCCTAAGAGGTTGTTTGAGTAAGATTGAAGGGTAAAGAATGCAAAATAAGGTTGTCATCTATAGTTGAGTTAGGAACAAGTGTTCTAAGGTGATCAGAGATCAGAGGTAATTTAGTTGGTGCTGAGCTACCTAAGGGGTTGGAGCCTCCTTGGAAGATAGAGCTTACAGAAGACTAGTTAAGTTGGTGCTTATCTAGATAGTGGTTGGAGCTCCTTGTGAAATAGGTGTTTCACTAAACTTTGGATCTTGACATTATAGGACTGTAGTCCATGTGCTTGGTTCAGTGGGTTTTATCCCCCAAGAGGGTTTCCCACATATCTTTTATGTTGTCTCATGATATTCCTGTGTAGTTGTTTGTTTATGTATTAATCTTTTATGTGACATGAATGCTTCAAGGAATGATGAATGGAATTGAATAGTTATTGTTAAGCCATTGATTCACCTCCCCCCTTCCCAACAACTACTTCCAACACTTCCATGTTGAACTACTAATCCTATACCAATGTATACCCCTCCATTTCCCCACCAATCATGTTAATCATGCATAAGAGATTTTTAGCCATCCATGAGGAAGTTCTTAAGTCCAGGGTCAACCATAAATTTCTTAATTTCTAAGGGAAACTATCTTAGATACCTTCCGCATGGTTCCCTCAGAAAATTGAATTGTGCTTCTTCCAAACAAAAATATGTAGACATGGTGTATTCCAATATGTAGCAATTTAGTGTTCCTTTCCACCAGGTATCCACCACACATGTCCAAGTTGTTTTCAAATTTGCCAAGGTTGTCTGATGTTCTACTAACCAGGGAGCTTTTGCCTCCTCCAGACCTAAGGAGGTTGTTGACATAAGGAATTCAAAGGCTTCAAGATACAAAATGGAATTTAGCCTTTTTTTGACATATATTTAACTCCTCCAGACCTAAGATGGTTGCTGACATAAGGAACTCCAAGGCCTCAAGATACATAATAGACCTTGGCCTTTTCTAGACATATATTTGCCTCCTCCAAACCTGAGGCAATTGTTGACACAAGGAATTCAAAAGCCTTCACTTGAGATGGATGTGCCCTAGCTTATTGGCTAATTTCAGTTAATTTTGGTGTTTTATGTTATTCAATATTTAAAAACAACAATAATTTGTCTGTCTATCATTTGTTCAGGGTATTAGTTTGTGCTGGCTATCAGTTCAATGCTTTAAGGACCATTTTTATGTTGAATATGAAAGAAAAAAAGAACATGAGCAATATTAGTAGAGGGAGTTGGAGAAGAAAGTGCTAAAGCAAGCATGGATGATATGAATGTCGATTACATGCAACTTGTGAAGCTTTCTAATCTTTACCAAGTGCTTCACTCTTTGTAATGTGCCCACAAAATAGACTAACGGGCTACTAAAATGGCACAAATGAGTTAGAAATAAACAGGTTGCTTAATTGTCGAAACAATGCATGGCTTTACGTAACCAACTTCTAAGGGAGGCTCTATATATGTAATATGTATATCTATAACCACTCTAAATTTTGTACAAATGTCATTAGGGTAATTGCAACTCAATAAGGTCATCTTCAATTAAGTAAAATCCGACCCAAAAAAACTAATAATCTAATGGTTGTTGTAAAATGTCAGTTTTTCTTGTGGATCATAAGCAATACAACTTGGGTGTTCTGTGTAAATTGCTAGAACATAACACAGATTATTGTTAACAGATGTAGGAAATCGTCTTTAAAATTTAGGCTTACACACCTTTTGTCCTACCTTATCATCCTTACGTGAAATTTAGTTTTACATGCCAGTTCCAAAAATCCTTTGCGGTCTCTAGCTATGCAAACAATTCCTCTGCTCTCTACAACCATATGATTTTCAATTTTACATACGTTACTCGTTAGCAGTCAACATTATCAAAGAGGAACAAATGCCAAGATGATGTATTGGACATTACTTGCTGAGCACTCCAGCATTACAAGTTATACAGTTCTGACTGCTTTCTAGTAGGGTAAAAGTAATAAAATACTAAAGTTTTTTAATACTCTTTTCACTCATTCCAATGATGTGTGCACTTGGATTAAACAAACCATGGCCTATCATAACTTAAATACAATATTAGGTTTGAGAATAGGCATAATTTTTCCTATAAATGAGGGGCTAAATCATCAACTTCCCTCTCAACAAGTGGGTCCCACCCAGGGTTTAGCACCTCTCACTTCTTTCATATAGATTAAAATCAATTCTCCCCTACCATCATATCATAGATTGAAATCGAGGTAGAAAATCTGAACAATGATATGAATGAATGAATGAAGGATTTTAATAACGTTCACAAGACCGCTGCAGCCTATGGGACCCATCCGTCGCACACATCCTCTTCAAAACAAGACCTCAGCTATAAAAAAAGGTTCCCTACATTGTCTGAACTACCTTCTTGAGATCTTCCCTTCTTGCTGTGAAGTTTGATCACGAGGTTCGCCATATTACCCAACGTTGTTGTTTCAAACAGGTTGTCCAAGTTGGCGATTTTCAAAGTTTCACAATAACTGTATCGGATGTCTTTGTATGCCTCGCACTCCAAGAGGAAGTGTCGTTCCGTCTCCACCATGCCTTTGTTGCAAAAAAGGCATATTCTCTCCTTCCAATCCTCTTTAGGAGTTAGCCATCTACCCGTTTCACACCTAAGGTGATGAGAGCTCATCCTAAGTTGGGCAATCAACATTTTCGCTTTCCACTTAATCTCTGCTCCTATATAGGGTTTTTCTTCAAAATCCCCTGTGGAGTTGAATTCTTTGAGGTAGTATTCCTTTTTACGGCCCATTTGTTTTGTCCACATGATGCACTTGAATTTTTTTCTCACATTTTTTTTATTTCTTCATTAGTATTTGGGCACTCATGCATGCTAATATCCCACCTCTTTACCCATTTGTCATTTTGCTTCCTCCAAGTGCTCTTTCTTCTAGTTAGTTCTTCCTCCATAATTAGTCTAGGCCACCTGTGCTTCTTCATGTTTTGAATCTTCTTGAGGTAGCTTAGTAACCGTATCATCGCCGATGCCTCTAGGGGGAAGGACCCCGTTTCAGCAAGTAAGATCTCATACAGTACCGAATTTTTGACTTTGAGACTGCTTATGATGAAGTGTTTCTGGATTCTCTCTATCTGTTTCCATTTCTGAACTGACATACTGGTCGCCCAAATTTCACATCCGTAAAGAATCATTGGGATAACCAACAAACCGAAGAGTGTTCTCCTAGTCTTCTAATCCCATAACTCCGCAATCCTGCACCTATTTTGAAGATAGTACAACGCTTTCCATTCTCCTTGGATTCTTTTTGCTCTACACGTTTCCCCACTGAGCTTGTGGTGAAAACCAAGCCCGAGGTACTTGTACTCCTCGACTATCTCTAACAGGTTGCCTTCAAAGGTAAAGGTATATTGTTTCTTTTTTCTTTTCAAAGAAAAGATCATTACTTTGATTTTGCTTGTGTTCCCCTACATTCCAACCTCTTGGCAAAATGTTTCAAGTGCTCTCAAATGTTCCCTCAAGCCGCTGGTTGTTCTGGGAATTAAAATGAGGTTATCTGCATAAAGAAGCAATTTTATAGCATACTTATCTAGTTTGATCCCCTCCCCACTATCCTTATTTAACCATTCTTCTAATTTATCAATGTACAGTCCAAATAAAGTTGGTGAAAGTGGGCAGCCATGTTTGACCCCTATATCGCTATCAAAACATTCTGACATTCCATCACTAGATCTGATTTTACCCTTTACTTGCTCATATAATCTATGGACAACAACTCTGAGCTCATCCGAAACCCTCAGCGCCATCATATTCCAAAGTTTGTCACGAGGGACCATGTCAAAGGCTTTTTTTAAGTCGACAAAGCAGCAAAAGGCCTCGTCTCCCTGAGTGTTCCATATTTTTTCAATCAAGAACCTAAGTGTAGCTCCATGATCAATAGTAGAGTGCTTCGGTCTAAACCCAACTTGGCCCTTAGCGTTTTTTCCTTCTTTTTCTACCCCTTTGCTGATTGTGCGCTCTATCATGCTTCCGAAGAGTTTACCAAAGAGGGGATTAACCATGATAGTACGATAATTTGACGGGTTATTGGTATCCCCGCTTTTGAAAATAGGGATAACCACATTAGTCGTCCACTCTTTCAGGGAACCCTCTTAGATAATTTTGTTGAAGATGTGTTTGATATGTGCCAATACTTCGGCACCCCACTTTAAGTACTCTGCTTGCAGCCCATCAGTACCCTGAGCTTTCCCACTTGCTAATTGTTTTATGCCTTGAATGATGTCTTCGGTGTTGAAGAGTTTTGTACTCGCATAGATTATTGGGGGTCTATATTTATCTTGGTCCCTCTCATATAGTAGCTTCGCATACCCAAGCCATTGGTTTCAAGACATTGATATCAAACTGGGGATCGAGTTGGCAATATTACAGAGTAGATCTCAAGTCACATAGAACTTAAAACCATTTATTTTTAAAAGTTTGTGATGGAACTAATAGAGATTTTGTTTATAAAAATTTTATTTTTAAAAATTTGTAATAGAGCTAATAAAATTATATTTTTAAAAATTTGCAATAAAGTTAATTAACTTTTTTTTTTTAAAAATTGTGATTGCGCTGATTAAATTATATTTTTAAAAACTTACAATAGAGCTAATGAAATCTTATTTTCAAAAGTTTGAAATAAGACTAATGGGATGCTCACAGAAGCTGTGAATTATTGGAGTTAATAAAGCCAGCAGCATAGGAGTTAGTCAAGCCAACATCTTATGCCACTTTCAGGAATGTTGTCAGAGACAATTATATATATATAGACATATATATATATATATATATATGTATGTATATATATATATATGTGTGTATGTATGTTCACAAGGAAAAAAACCATAAATATATATATCAAAGATATGATGTTTATACAGTCCATAGATACATATAATTTTAATCAGGAACAATACAGCTTTCTTCCAAGGTAGAATTGCCTGTAAAAAAATGTTACACAAAGCCTTACCATTATTCCCCACTGATGAAAACACAAACATCATTCTGCACCAGGCACTTTGCTGTGGATTTTATTAAGAGGAAAGTTTCATCATGTTTTGTAAAAATGCTGTTACACATCTAGCAGATATCAAATTGTTAGAAACTAAACCAATTTATCTTAGCTGATTAAATTATATTTTTAAAATTTGGCAATAGGGCTGATAAAATCTTATTTTCAAAACTTTGCAATATGAGATGCTCACACAAGCTGTGAATTATTTAAGTTAGTAAAGCCAAACAGTATAGGAGTTAGTCAAGCCAACATTTTATGCCACTTTCAGTATTGTTGTCAAACAGAAACAATTATGCATATATATATGTTAGCAAGGAAAAAATCCATAGATATATATATCAAAGATCTGATGTTTACATAGTCCATAGATACATATAGTTTTAATCAGGAACAATACAGCTTTGTTCCAAGGTAGTGCCTTCAAAAAAATCTTACACAGCCCAAAAATTAATCCCCACTGAAGAAAACAAACATTATTCCACACCAGGCCCTTTGCTGTGGATTTTATTAGAGGAAAGTTTCATCATGTTTTGTAAATATTCTCTTACACATCTAGTAGTTATCAAATTGTTAGAAAAGAAACCAATTTATCCTGGCTAATTATATCATATTTTTAAAACTTTGCAATAAGGCCAATAAAATCTTATTTTCAAAAATTTGTAATAGGACTAATGGGATGCTCACAGAAGGTGTGAATTATTGAAGTTAGTAAAGCCAACAGCATAGGAGTTAGTCAAGCCAACATCTTATGCCACTTTCAGTATTGTTGTCAAACAGAGACAATTATGTATATATCTATGTTCGCAACGAAAAAAACCAATATATATCAAAGATCTGATGTTTAAACAGTCCATAGATACATATAGTTTTAATCAGGAACAATCTGATGTTTACACAGTCCATAGATACATATAGTTTTAATCAGGAACAATACAGCTTTCTTCCAAGGTAGAAGTGCCTGTGAAAAAATGTTACACAAAGCCTAACCATTATTCCCCACTGAAGAAAACACAAACATGGGTTGCCAAATATAAGGAAAGAAAGGCCAATAAAAGACACCAAAAAGCCAAAAAGCCATTTTTTTAAATCAAACACCAAATTTGACACAAAACTGATACCACTCACATTTTCATAGATAAATTTTATATCTTCCACACCAGGCACTTTGCTGTGGATTTTATTAGAGGAAAGTTTCATCATGTTTTGTAAAAATGCTCTTACACATCTAGCAGTCATCTAATTGTTAGAAAAGAAATCAATTTATCCTGGTCAGGCAAAGTGTTAGCATTGATGTAACCATTTCTTATATTTTGAAAAATCCCTGCTCCTTTGTAAGCCATCCGAGGAAACCATGATTTCATCAGTACTCTAATTTCAACAATATCAATTTCTAAATGAACTCATCTTGTAATGAAAACCCCAAACTATGCAGGCAAAAGTCCAAACCATTACCAACATACCCAAATAAGAAAATCAATTAATGATTCCAGATGTCAACTTTCGGAGACGAGAAGACTACAGATGTCCCCAAAACTCGGGATAGTCAAATGATGCCCTTGAGGAATGTAGGGAACTTATCACCATATCAGTTGAGAAACTCAGAAAGTTATCAGTGCACCCTCCAAATTGGATGATGCTCAATGCAGACTCATCAGTGCACAAGCAACAAAAATGGGAAATAATCAACATTTGCTGATTATTTAATTTCTGGCTTAGGAAATTACATAATGTTAATATCTCATTTAAAGGGAGGCTTTATCTCACATACACATGAAAGAGTGCTCTTAAATCACCATCTTTTCACATGTATGCACATTGGAGCAGCCAAGTGAAACAATGAAAAAAAAATTAGGCCGATTTTATTGGGCTGCTTCTATGCTGCCATCCACCTGATCTAGTCATGTAAGTCAAAGCTGCTTTTGTAGCTTTTAACATTATAAAGGATTGGAAACAAATTTAGGAGCTATTGTGGAGACGGTTGCACCACCTTCATTTGCTCCAAAATTCTTCGCAAAAACATTCAAAATTTTCATCCTATTTATCTCTTTACCTGCACAGAAAAACATGTTTATTAAATTCCTCCTGGGTCTAAACAAAAGTAATTTCTTCCTGGCTTTAAACATATGTAATTTCACACAGGACCGTGTAAACATTCCATAAGGTAAGAGTTTACAATTAGTTGTAACAACATGGTCCCATGCAGTGGGGGAAGGCAGGGAGAGGAGTGGTGGGGTACTGCAGTCGTCACATGGATATTTTTTAAACAGCAGTCAGTATATTTTGAAACTTCTCCTAAAAAGGAGCAGCTATGGGAATTTTCACAGCATGGCTAAATATGACATCTTCACTTCAAATATTTTCTCTACATTTTCCCTCCAAACTTTATGTGACCGGTGAAAAATAAGCAGTAACTAGAGAAAAAGCTCCTATAATTTCTAAAGAAATGCCTGCATAGGAAAGTTAGGAAACCGCCTGCATGGGACCACACTAAAACAGACTTTTGATCAAACCTGAGGATTTTATCGAGAAGAGCCAACGATCAAACCCCACAAGGTGTGTGTGCATGGTGCCCTGTGGGAAGAAAGGCTGGTGCCTGTGGAACACCCTGGGAGCCAAGCAGCTAACAAGCCATCTGTGCGCCACCAGGTGCACGTGTGGGGAATTTGACAAGCAATAAAGCAGACTCATTTAACTTACTATAGCACCTAAGTTGACTGTAAAATAGATTATAAAACTACATCACAAACATATTCTATTGGTATCTGCTAAGGAAATGTTATACAAGCTGTCTCAAGGAAGCTGTACCTTCTTCCAGGGAAAGCATGATGGCCCTGGTTTCCAGCTCAACTGCATGTCCACTTCGAGAAGCAGCAGACAAAGTCCGGAGGCCTGGCATTACATGCAACAAGGCACCAGACTTTATGTATAAAGAGATCAAACTTGAACACATTAAAATGTATAAAAGACAATCAAGACAACATGACATCGTACACTTACTTTTGAGATACTTTTGATTTGGTTCATCACATTGCTTTAGAAAAGCTTGCAATCGCATGAAACGTTTCTGGTAAGGCAAAAGTGTTTCACTTGGTGTCTCTTCTACCCCAACAGAAGAATCTGGTGTGGCAGACAGGGCCAGAAACTTGCCCCATTCTAACTCTGGCGAAGACCTTTTGGGGGTATGCCTCTTCACTGGATAAGAATCTCCACCATTACCTTGGTGCTTAATATACTGAGGAAGTGAGGGGCCACCAGATGAAAAGGTTGCAACAGCTGCTGGCATTGGAGCATAGGCTGGAAACGTGAGAAGTCTTGACCCAAGGGGGTGGGATCGATTATCAGAAGACTGCCCTTCTGAATTTCCTCCTGGTTTATTTGAAAGAATCTCAGCTTTTGCTGCTTCTAATGACAAGGTAAAAGGAGTTTTTACTGTTTCTGAAGGACTGGGGCTATGCACATTAGACCCTAAAGAATAAGGACCACCACAAATAGGTGATGAATTTGCTCCACCACCTACACTTGATTTCATTGCCACAGACTCTGCCAGATGCCTGAGCTTTCCAACACTATTCATGCTTTGGAAATCTGCAAAGCCATTTACCAACTTAACATTTTCAACCTTATCATTTGGTGATCGAAATCGTTTTACTTGCCTTTTCTGATGCTGCCCTCCTGCTTCAAAGTGATGATTCTCAACAATTGCTGCCCTCTGTCTAGACTCCAAAGCACACTTGTTCAGCTCTACAGCAGCCTCTCCTGCTGGATGTACTACTGGATGCTTTTGAGAAGCTAACTTCCTTTTCTTTGCAAAAGGTTGACTATTTTGGTTGTTGAGGGATAAGTTGTCTTCACTGGCCAATGTCTGTTGGCCGCCAAGACCTGCTGCTGCCATCAAAGGTGTCTGAAGCAGAGGCATATAATTTACAGCCTCCAATCGGCTGCTATTAGCATTGGAGTAAGAAAATTGGTTCAAAATGCAAGCAGGAGTCCTAAACTTTTGTCTAACAGCACTTCCCTGCATTATATCTTCACATTGCAGACCCTGACTAAAGTTAAATGGCACTCCATTTAACGACATAGGGGTGAGTTGTGTGTACTTGGTAGTTTCAGGACTTTGTTGACCATTATTGAATACAATCTGCTGCTTAGTATTCACATCAAAAATAGAGGATTTAGTGGGGTTTATTTTTCCAGGTAGGACTTTGGATGACTGGAGACTAAATGCAGAATTCACAGAGCTGCAAGACTGAGGAGCATGGGACTGGGTTAATACAGAAACATGTTGGTGCAAATTTGGTTTCTGAATTTCAAATCCAGTGGACATTAACATTTCAGAAGTACTTAGAGTGCCCAGGGCCGCTGGGACATTAGACGCGCCAGGCTTAGAAATTGACTGCAGTTCTTTGTCAACATTTGCCAAACAGCCAGAGGGTGAATCAACTTTATTGAATTCTACATTTTCCTGTTTGGCCATCTCCTCCTTGTCTACATAATGTGAAACTGTCGCTAGTGAAAGGGATGAGAGAGAAACGGTGGAGTCTGGAGTCTCAAAATGTACGTGCTTTGGCTTTGCCAGGTAGCGCATTGGCGTTGAAGGTCCATCAGCTTGCATGGGCTCAATAACATTAGTAGATTCAGAGTTAGAGCTACCCTGCAAGCATTAAAAATATGACATAACCAACACTGATTAGAAACACTGGCAACAATGACAGATCTAGAATGAAACTAAAAATGCCCATATTTTACCAGAATGCTCCATGATCAGACCATGCAGCAGAATTATCACCAATATAAATTAAGCATCATATCATTCAGCTTCCTCAATTATCACCCATATAAATCAGCATTGTTTCGATCAGCTTCCTCACTTCATTATCAAACCATGCAGCAGAATTATCACCCAAATAAATTTAGCATCGTTTCATTAAGCTTCCTCTTGTACGTCTCACTTGCAAAATAATTTTATTAGTATGTTTAGGTGTTTCCTCTTTATAATATTGAGTAAAAAGTCATTAATATTGACAAAATGCAAAACATTTGTAAATGGCACATTTCACTAAAACAAACACACAAAATCATGAAGCCAGTATTAGCACCCAATAATATTTTTGTCTTAGTCAAATTCATCTCATACATTCCACTCACGGGATAAATACATCAGCAGGTTTGGAAGCTTCCTCGATCCAAAAAACCATTATGATTAATAACTCTTAGATTTTTGTTAATGGTTTGTAAATGGCACATTTCACTGAAACAAGCACAAAAAATCATGAAGCCAGTATTAGCACCCAATAATATTTTTCTGTCTTAGTCAAATTTGTCTCATACATTCCACTCACAGGATAAATACATCAGCAGGTTTGGAAGCTTCCTCGATACCAAAAAAGAATCATTATGATTGATAACTCTTAGATTTTTGTTAATGGTACATTTGTAAATGGCACATTTCACTGAAACAAACACACAAAATCATGAAGCCAGTATTAGCACCCATTCTTCGATTAAATAAAAAAAAATCATTATGATCAATAACTCCTAGATTTTTGTTAATGGTACATCTGACAAAGTTCAGATACTTGTAAATGGCATTCTTACAAATTTCAGATACTTGTAAATAGCACGTCTGACAAATTTCAGATACTTGTAAATGGCACATCTCACTGAAACAAGACACAAAACCATTTTGATCTCAACACTAGCTAAAGAGAGAAATTTCCATGTTTCAATGTCTAGACAAAATTAAATTTATATTATTTTTGGTTAACTTGGTTAACTTTTGACATTTCACAAAAAACAGCACAAAGATGAAGGACATAAAATCCAGAACATGTCAACGACTGGAAGTAAAACAGTTATTAAAGCCCTGAAGAACACCAAACATCCGGGAGAAACTAAAAATGGCCACAAGAGAAAGATCAAACATTAGGATCTGACTCCTAAAACTTGGAGCACAAAACATAGAAAACCATCTCTTACCTACCAATAACAGCAGTGAAAGCAACATACAAGTTACTGCATTTTAACAAGTCTACTGAAGATCCAATATGTGACATCGGTGCTTCAAACTTCTTGATTTCGCCATTGTCATTGGTAATGTTAGCATAAGTGGTAGTCATAAATCTAAATCCTAACAACTTATAACAAGTGCAAACTTGATGCTGATAATATAAATGTCAAGTTAGCACCTTTATCAATCCACCGACAACAGAGAAAATAATAAAGTGAAATGCAGCCAAATTATCTGTAGCATCAGTCCTTCAAACACAATTTCCAGTATGAGTACCCACATTGCTTCAAGGTTATAATTTTGAGCAGTAACTAATTTCTTGTCGGTAAGTTTTAAACATTAAATAGAAATATATTCTTGGGAACCAGTATGCTTCAACCCAAAAATCCCAACTTTACACCAACAATTATTGATTTGACAAAGCCCATAGAAACACCTTAATTTTCAAAAAAAGTTCTCATAGAATCCCTGAGCTTCTTTTGCTCAAACTCTAGTAAATATAACAAAGACTCTATCTAACCCAGAGAAAAGGGTGCATCTAATTTCCAAAACAAACAAGATCAAAATTAAGAAAAATAAAACATCTCTGAAATAATTTTGTTATACACAACAGTTGTAAGCTTGCATGACAGGCAAAAGGTAAGAAAGGGGCTTAAAGGCAAACTGCAAACTCAATAACCACCTTTCTGCATAAAATCCCAAGGGTCTAAAACCAATCATTTGGAACTTCTTTGAAAACAGACTACTAGACTTTAGACCTTAGTTGCCGGTTCAGGTTTGGTACAGATTGGGTTCGACGAATCAGGTTCGCCGGTTCAGCAAAAAAAATTCCTTGGGTATGGCCATACAAAAATATATAAATAAATAAAAAATAAAGAATTCTAGCCTAATAAATAGGAATTAGGTGACATCGATCACAAAGTATGCATACTAAAAACAAAATATTAACCGAATACCAAATGTCATGATAATCAATGATAATCACAAATACCAATTATAATTTATAACATCAAAATTAACATTCATTGTCATATTGCTCTTCATCAAGAGCATCAACATCAACATCATCATCACCATTATGTGGTTCATTAGAATCAGGACTAGCACTCCCACCACTCCTACTAGCCAATTCATATGTCACCAAATAAGTGTCAATGTCAAGTAATGAACGGTGGGAAATGGAAGCATCAAATTCAATGTCATCTAGGTCTACATCCCAATGCTTCATTGCACCTTCCTTCGACTCTAGATTCTTTTGCAATAGAAGGCTCAAGTTGGAATGTATATGAGAGGTAATTTTCAACGAGATGATGAGAGGTAAGTTTCAACCCTAGATAAGCAATGAGAGGTAAGTATGCAATGAGATAATGAGAGGTAAGTGTTTTTGCTTTTGTGCTTTGCATTTGTTGTTTTGCATTCTTTTATGTTATGGTTTAGTGTTTAAGCTAACTTTTAGGGTTTGTATTATGTGTTTTAATTTTTTATCATTACTTTATGTCTAATTTGACCCAAAAAAATAAAACTAAAAAACTTGTTTTTACCTACGGATTCAACTCAGATTCATCTCCAACAACCAAGGTTCTTCAGCAGATGAATTTAGCCAAACCCAGGTCATACAGGACAAATTTGGGTCGAATCCACAGGCAGATCCAGACTGTAACGGAACTTCCATGCAAGGGGGTGGGGGTGTGCAAATCAGTAACATAGCTTTAGACCATTAAGAAGCTGGATCACTATCAGCCAATGGAACACAAACTGCTCAAAGAAAAACACCTGTGAAAACAAAGGCCACTGTAATATCTCCATTGAAGTTGGTCCCTCTGGTAAACATTTTGAATGTAGCATTTCTTTTTGAAATGCTAAAAACCACAGCCAAATATCCCAGAAGAATAATCATTCCTCGCCTTCAAGAAGATAAACCAAATCTATGAAGCAGATTGCAACCCTCTTCAACAGGCCAAGGCTATTAGAGTATTATATTATAAAATGGGCCCCAATAAGCCACAACTACATAACAACCTCCGTTATCAACTGAATCAAAGTTGAGCCCATAAAACAGTAGCCAACAACCTAATGAAACACACTTTAGCTACAAAATATAGGTACAAAAGAGAACACATCATAAACCCTTAAATTCACACCATGGCAATGAGATTTAAATAAGCATGTAGAGATCAACTGAAACCCAAACGCTTCACTCAAATCAGAAGAACAATTAATAACATGAATCTTACAGAGGGTGGCCTCCACCAGAAAAACATGAATTTTCAGGGCCACAGCCATCACATAACCCAAAAATATGATTATCAACAGAAAAACACCCAAGAACCAGGCATACGCATTTTGTTGGAATTCACCATCTTCTGAATAACTAATAATAAGGGCAGAGTGAGCCCAAAAAACCTTGGCCTTCCCTGATGTCATACTTCTAAAGAAGCTCTGCTGCTTCAAGATCAACTCAAGGGTTTAGGGCAAAGGGCAAAATTTATGAATCGGATATCGACTAGTACCTAGATGTTTTTAAACATAAGAGTTCTGTTCAATTTGTCATTTTTACCAATTCAATACTAATACTACCTATAGCTTTTTGTGCAGAAGCGACCAGTCATACAGAGGTTCAAAACACCATTGATTTCCTTCAAAATTAGAGCTATGGTTGTGATACTAATGACATCATTGCCTTGGGCAGAGTACAAAACCTTATTTCAAGAAGAGACAGAATAGAAAGTCTTTAACGATCAAATTTTGTTACTCACTAATACAAATGCAGAAACAATTACAGGAGTCTGAAAACAAAGCAAGAAAAACAAAAAATTTCTCTAACAAAAACTGCTAGATGCAAACAGTTTTCTCCCTCTTCGGCTAATGTTGAACCTGATTTCCTCAAGAATATTGACTCCGAGAGAAACATATTCATATTCCTTGTTTTTCCTAGAAAATGTGTATTTTTATCAGAAATGCTGACAAGAATTTAAACTTTCTTTTAGTGAAATGGCCAGCCAGTAATTGTTGATATATTAACCACAATTGCACTTGCCATGAATATTGAATAAAAACCTAGCGCATGTGACCAAAGGAAACGGAAAATTGTTAAGCATCACAAAGTAAGTTAAATGGAAAGATTTTCATTTACAGCGCAGGGAATGGGTGTGGTGCACCACTGTGGATCCCCAAAATTTGGACATGTATAAGGTATGTTAACTTTGCATTATACAAAAAAATTGCAATAATTGAGCATGTGTGCATTGGGTACAGATGCATACCCAGCTCGTCCATTTTGGGGCCAGGTGTAATTATGACTAGAGCAAAAATAAAATTGTGCATAATTAATGTTACAATAATATATTTTTTAGGGCTTTTGTTAGCGTGTCAAGTAACTGTTGGACTAAGGCATACAGAGAAGTACACATGCATACAGAGGGCCTCAAATATGCATATCAATGCATACTTTCTTAAAAACTTGGCATGCTTGGTAAACCATGATTAGAATCACAGTTATCCTTGGAGAAAATTAGGCAATGATTTACTAATGTGAGCTCAACAAACATACCTGGACTGTTGATGTCAAGACTTAGTTTTTATTCAAAATGGTACCAACTTGCTCAAGGAGATCTCATCTAAGAGTGATGAGATCTCCTGATATTCTTCATTTAAGACTCGCTTAGCTTTACTAGATAACATGGATATTGACTAGCATATAAACATTACAAATATTATTTTTAGTATAGCAGTGTGTTCCCACAAAGTTGGAAATTCAGCACTCATTGTTGATGGTTGATTTACAGCTCTACGGTGAGTAAAACATTTATACTGATCATTGTAGTTCATTCAGCAGCCTGACCGTTATTATTGATTATGCCCGGCAACTATGTGTAGATGGCATTTGTCAACCTACCGTCAGAAGGTCCACCCTATAAAATCATGTCACTCACACAACAAAGATCACCAGCGTTGTCAGAGAGTATCAAGGAGCAAGATCCCAGGGTTTAACTGCACTGAAGAGCTAGATTTTCTGTTTTTTAATATTTTACATTAAAATTTTAAAAGTTCCCATTTGTGATCTAGCATTTTAAGCGCTGCCAAAACCCACGCATGTGCATTAGTATTCATTTGCAATAATTGGCATTGAAAAAGACAGCAAACATAGGAACCAAAACCAAATTGTTTCAGGTTCTCAGAAGACGATGGATTTCATAGAGATAAAATCAAAAACATTAGAAGCAAGATGTTTAAACCCAATGAATCACGTACTTACTCTTGCCAAACATACCAATTAATGCCTATCGAGAATCTACATTCATCTATAAAATATATACAACACATTTTGCAGAAGATCAAGTAGTATCTCCACTTACAGAGAAAGTATTTATCCTCCCAGCATCTCTATTAATATCAGGAGCTGCAGAGCTTTCTCCAGGCCTCTTGAAAGAAGAAAAAGCTGTGGGATATGAAATTAAAAAAAACAAATGTCAAGAGAGGCACTAAGTTAAAGGTAAAAACATCCTCTCTAGCTAGACTCTTGCAGATCTCAAGTTTAAAAGACAATATTTTTTTCCCAAATGAGTCTCAAAGCAATCTTTTTAAAAATAATGGAGGAAATGTCACAGAAATCCAAACAAACCCATTCCTACCCAGATCAAAATATTTAAAATATCTCCACATTGTGAATTCAGAGCAAACTCAGAAGCACACAAGGAAAACAAATAAGCATCAGAGAAAAAATGAAAATTGGACAATGTATAACCAACCAAATGGGTTTTACAAACATTGACAAACAAAAGGAAAAAAATTAAAAAAAAAACCGCAAACAGTCTCACATAGCCCGTGGTTATATTCATCAATATTCCACCGTCCTTTTGGAATTTAAGTGTACCCAGAAAGAATATTTATACCAGGAAAAACAATAATATAGGAAACGTACGCAGCAATACAAGTGCATAAGAAACTACAGACTCAAGAATGATTCCCCTCATCCAATATTAGCTGAACCCAACTTGAAACACCAAAAATCCAATATAGAAAGGAAGCTCATCAGGCCTATTACCTGCATAAGTATTCGGAGCTGAAGTAAGAGAATCTGTGACTTCTTTCTCATTGCCAGAGCATGCCAGGTTGCAAACATCGTGAACTTTTGCAAAGCAACCGCCGGTGGAGGTTTGAGCCACTGGCTCCACAGCAGAAGCCATCTCCTCCTCTTCAAAAAGCACCAAAAAAACAGAAACAATGAAAAACCAGAAAGAGTCTCCCCCACCCAAAAGATAAAGGAACCTTGATACCCTGACTATCGTGGTACTACAAAGACCCTTTAAGCCTCATGGAACCTCTGAATCCAAGTGGGTATCCAAAAATCTTCACCCGCGCAAACGAAACCCCCATGTACAACAGCATTGACAAAACTTTGCCATGAAGAAGAAGGAAAAAGTGCATTGCAGGCCCACAAGCACTGTGTGAAGGAGACGTAGATTCAATTCATACATAATGAAAGGGAGAAGTAGCCCATAGGGGTCTCTGAGCCTAAATATCGCTAGCGGTAGCTGAAACTCGCCCCATAAAAAATTCAACCCAAAAAAGTTCAAGGTGAACCCAGTTGATCGAACCACAATTAATGAAGTGGGTAACAAGCCGTTAGAAGTGTGGCGATGGAAGGGAGAAACCCAACAGAAATATTTTTAATTTGGACAGGATCTCGAGATCCACGCAGAGTGACAGAGAGGAAAAAGGGGTGATCAAGACAGAAGAGAAAAGGGGGTTTTAGAGGCCTCGTAATTAATATTAATCAGGAATAAGAACTTGTTAAAGATAACATATAAAGAAGAACAACGCTCCCAACTCCCCAACAAATTACAGAGGATTCGGCTTAAAAGATGGCGTTATAGACAGGTAAAACAACAGATTTTATGCCTCTCCATTTACAGCAGTTACAGAAAAAAATAAAAAAATAAAAGAGATCCATCTCTCAATGCCATTCATGCACGTAAGCAATGGATTCCTCGATAGATTTTATTTTTTTAAATTTAAGCAGATAAAAAGGATGGATGATGACCATGATGATGATGGTATTGGCGCATACATGATTTGTGATGACCGTTAGAGTAGAAATCTCCCGCGCAAAAATCAAATAAAAATATGCATAAACTTTTGGGCTTTGCACGCTTGCCTATGTTTCGTTCTGATTCCAGACTTTTAAAATGTACCTTTCGCTTTTTTAAGTAGCACACATTTTAATCGAGGAATTTGAATTCAGAGTGATCTGTTTGGTGGTTTTGGTCCACAGAAAGTGTGGCGGGCAACGGGCAGCGGGCAGTGGCGATGGATCGTGGAACCACTACCTCCGAGTTAAGTTACACCCGGTTTTAATCCTTTTTTTTTTGGCTTTTTGTTTGTTAAGTTATTGTTTGGTGGAGGATTGAACTGGTTGTCACGATGAGTATGATTGGTGAATATGTGCATGTCATTTGAATAAGACAAATCACACTTCTAAATCTCATTTTCTAAGTGGGGGGAATGGGAGACTGGAGTAAACATCGTCGACGTCATGATTGGTAGATTTCAAGGTTTCTTTAGAGAGAAAAGTTATGGATAAATTGTACCATGCTAATTTTGTTACGGAGTTAGATATATGTCGGAGGGGTAATTTGCAATGGAAGTCGGAGTGGTGGTGCTCGTGTATAATGGGAGTGAGATGATAATAATTGATGTTTGATTTTAAATTGGATATTATATAGGAGTTTTCGTCGTTTATTGAAATATTATTGTTAGTGTATAGATTTTCGGTTATTTTGATTTTGGATTTTGGGGAGATTTTGGGTTCTCTCGCTCACTCAATAGAGACGTTTCAAGTTGGTTTGAAATTCCATCATGTTTTAACATAAGTGGAATGAACAGTGCCTTAATTTTTGGGCCATAGATCCGACTTATACATTTTTGTGGTGGTGATATTGTCTACAACCGGATTAAGGAAGGTTCTCTAGAGCATGCCTATGGCAGACCTACTCATAAGGTTTATGTTTTGTCTTAGCATCGTTCTCCCTCTCTTCGTTGCCCTTTTTTACATCACCCTTCCTTGCTTTCCCAGTCTCCTCCTCATCCCTTAGGCTCTATCCTTAAACACCCTCCCCCTTTTCTCCACTCATTCACTAAGCCTTCTATTTCCTTTTCTAACTCCATCCCTCTCAGCTTGTGCTCAAACAAAACATGGCCTTTTCTCTCCTCGTCCTAATAAGTCTTCTCATTCACTTGTTTGGCAATCTAGACCAAAAATCGATTTCACTCTACCTTCTACTACCTCTTGAATCTCTCTTCATATTGATGATTCTCTGTTACTACTAAAGGCATGTGCTTTGGAACAACTCTAAAAAGAAGATTTGTGAGATGATGGCCAATGGTCCATGCTTTGAAGGACTAGATCTACTCTTATTGGGGAAGATATAGCATCTCGGCTACTAGGATTTTTCCAAACCTCTTTTGGAGACGAAAAGTCACACACTGATGTCCTTTCAAGTCAACCTAAGTTCTTCAAAATTGTAGCCTTATGCCTCCAACCTTCGGAAGCACATTTTGATCCCACCAAAAATAACAATACTCTTTCTCCTATCTGGGTCATATCATACAATCTCCCACCCGTATATTAAAAACTTTCCATCCTGGAGGGAATCACTTCCAATATTAAAGAGTTTGACTCATTGGACCTTGTGGACCCACTCGTAGCCACATATACAAGGTTGTGTGTAAATGTTAATGTATCTAAACCCTTCTTGCAACATTCTTCATTGGGTATGTGGCATCAATCGTTGAACTGCAAAGGTCTTTCTTTTGTGTCAGGAACCTAGAACAATAAACATGCTCCGATGCCTACTTAGTCAGGTTCTTGCTCCCTCAATAAGAGCACAAATATGATTACTCTGTATAAGCAACTAATCACGAAATTTAACCAGAATCAATAAGTAACTAAAAATATGAAACAACACAGGAATTGAGAGACTACACAATTGTATTAATAATCACTCAAAAGAATATACAATAAAGAAGATGCCACTTCTTCTTCCACCTCAAAGGTTTGCCACACCTTAAGACCTTCTTCCCTCTCTCTCTTGGTCACAACAATCAACTCCAATACAGAATTGATGTTCACCTTTCCAACCAGTCAGTAACACGTTGCCAGTACACCAAGTAGATCTCTTGCTCTCTGCTGCTACCTGCAAATCACTAGACCTTACTCACCATTGTAGATCTCCTATAGAAAGTCATGCACACATGCTGACCAAGATCATACACATACGAAGAACCTCGTTGATTCTCCAAACCAGTATCCACCTTGGTACTGTGGCACTAGGAGGAACGCACCATTGCTCTCCTCTCTCAGAAGGAGCTTATTGCTCTCTTACTCACTAGCTACAAGTTTACAATACAGCCCATGAGTCCATATATAGATCTCATGCTTACAATAATTAGACTATCATAATTATAATAATTAGACACGCAACTCAAGACTAAGACTAGCCTTTGACATGCAAACAAACAGTCCTAAAATAGACTCTCCCGGATCAACATGCAAACTGTCTGTTCTCGCACAAGCTATCGACGTCAGCTCCTCCATGACCGATGTCGACCGACTGGTAACCGACGTCGGTTTCCCTGCAACGCATTCAGCAACTCTCTGTAACTCTGCATCCTCCGTAACTTCTCCTGTTTGCATCCTGGTGAAGCTTTTAGCTCCACAACCTAACAATCTCCCACTTGGAGATAAATAGTTGCACTTGTACCTGTACCTGTACACCATCTAAATTATTCCCTAGCTTGTATTCCTCTTCAAGATTAATCCTGAAGACCAACCACCACACAACCTGTGATGCTACCCCTGTCATCAAAGTAACCTGCCACATCCGAACCTACATATCCATGTAGTGAAGACCTTGACCCTGCATAACAAGAATCCCTGTTGCTAGTCCCACTGAACTGCCCTCTAGTACTCCTTCCCCGAATTGGCTCCATACTTTCTGGCAACCCCCACTGCTTGGGAAAAAACTCAGGTCTACACTAGACCTCATGTGATTTCGAACCATGTTTCAAGCTAAGCTTGAACTGTCTAGCCCTTGGTGTGCTTTCCGATTTTGCACCTGCATCATGAACCCCGCCAACACAGTCTTCACATCAGCTCCCACTGGAGATAAAATCTCCATGTCTCTTATGCCAAAGAATTTTGTTGCTCCAAATTCTTTCTGACATACCTCTGAACTAACCTTACCCTTAGCTCAGCAAAACCCTGTATCTCTGAACCTATAACTAGTATACCATTCACATACAGTAACAGAATAATGTTGCAATCATTATCCACCTGGTGAGACAAACACAATAGTTACACTGACATTGACTGAAGGCATGCTTAGTCATCCACCTGTCAAAACCTGTACCACTGTCCTGCAGCTTCTTCAAGACCTATACCTTGGCCTTTCATCTCACGTATCCATCCACTCTCTTCTTTAACTTAGGAATCCATTTCGTCTCTCAGTGCTTACTTCCAGCTGACAACTCTACCAACAAACACCTGTTTGGTTCTTCTCCAAGGACTCACACTCCTCATCCATGCCAAGTTCCCACTGTATCTGGATTCTACCTGCATTGCCTCTTCGCATCTTCTTGGTTCTTAACCATCAATAAGCAATATAAAGAAGGTGAACAACGAATATGAGGTTCACTTACCCTTTCTGACCTCAACACGAGTGTTTGAGACTTGTTGACAGCTTGCTGTCCGCCCACCATCCGTACCAGTGATCGATCTCGGCCATCTCCCAGTCTGCGCCCGACCGATGTCGGCTCCCTGTACTGACCCTGACTGCCGACGTCGTTTCTCTGGCTGACGCTGGTGTTCCTCCTATCGATGTCAATTCATTTATGACCGACGTCGGTCTTCTTGTTGTCGACGTCGGTTACTGTCTGATCGACGCCGGTACCTGTGTTCGTCTGTGAGTGATAACTTTTTACCCGCGAGCTCTCCATGGATCAAAACCCTGTTCAAATCAACATAGCTCTGCTCAGAATAATTCAGTCTCCTCACTTGATCTCTGTCCGTCATCTCCTCCATAAACACCAAGGCTTTCCAGTTCTTTAGCTTGTCAAAGACATCTGACTTCCGCTTCAAACCCTGCATTCTCCTTCTACATATGTGACTAAGCCTACAAAGCCACATCTCTGCAACAGAAGGTGAATCAGTAATATAAGTAGATAGATAAAGGATACCTACTTTCTTACCACCATCTAATTCAAGTGCATCCGTTGTGAGAGTTACAGTGCATCTCCCATCACCCAAATTTCTTGAAGAAATTAGACTAATCTCCAAGACTGGTACCTGCATGACTTTCTTCACCACCTGTGTGTTATCCGTCTGCAATTTCAGCTTCACTTCTCCTTTGTCAATAATTTGACAAGGCTCTCCAACCCCTAAATAAATCTCTCCAAAGTCTCCAAAGACATACCCATGAAAAGATGCTCTATTTCGGGCTGCATGGAAAGAGGCAAAAGAATCTGTAAACAAAGATTCCACTTTACCCAGAACATCTTGTGCAACATCACCTGTAACATATGCTTCTACACGTTGATCTTCTACCGACCAACAATCTCTTTTTACCTGCTCTTTCTTTCCATCAATCAGACCATTCGTGCTATTCAGTTTCTCCATTCATAGCTTACTTTCTTTTACCATTGCTATACTCCCACTCAATCTGAAACCCCTGTGAGTGACCTGTAATCAATAAACACTACCAGATCTGAAACCACCTGTTAGTCAACCCAACCAAAAGCTTTGATACCACTTGTTGGTATCAACGCTTGAACCTACAACCAAGGCTCTGATACCACTTGTCAGGAACCTAGAACAATAAATATGCTCCGATGCCTACTTAGTCAAGATCTAGCTCTACCAATAGAGCACATATGATTACTTCTTGTATTAGCAACTAAACACGAAATTTAACCAGAATCAATAAGTAACTAGAAATATGAAACAACACAGGAATTGAGAGACAATACACAATTGTATTAATAATCACTCAGAAGAATATACAATAAAGAAGATGCCACTTCTTCCCACCTCAAAGGTTTGCCACACCTCAAGACCTTCTTCCCTCTCTCTCTTGGTCACAACAATCAACTCTAATATAGAATTGATGTTCACCTCTCCAACCAGTCAGTAACACGCTACCAGTATGTCAAGTACACAACCGTACTCCAAGTAGATCTCCTGCTCTCTGCTGCTACCTGCAAATAACTAGACCTTACTCACCATTGTATATCTCCTATAGAAAGTCATGCACACATGCTGACCAAGATCATACACATACGAAGAACCCTGCTGATTCTCCAAACCAGTACCCACCTTGGTACTCCGGCACTAGGAGGAACGCACCATTGCTCTCTTCTCTCTGAAGGAGATTATTGCTCTCTTACTCACTAGCTACAAGTTTACAATACAGCCCATGAGTCCATATATAGATCTCATGCTTACAATAATTAGACTAACCTAATTACAATAATTAGACACGCAACTCAAGACTAAGACTAGCCTTTGACATGCAAACAAACAGTCCAAAAATAGACTCTCTGGGATCAACATGCGAACTGCCTGTTCACGCACAGGCTGCCGATGTCGGCTCTTCCATGACCGATGTCGGTCGACTGGTAACCGACGCCGATTTCTTCCTCACTGCCATCTGATTGACGTCGGTTGATCAGACCGACGTCGGTTTTCCTGCAACGCATTCAGCAACTCTCTGCAACTCTACATCCTCCGTAACTTCTTTTGTTTGCATCCTGGTGAAGCTTTTAGCTCCATAACCTAACATTTTGGATATTATCATTGTCATCCCATATGTTATCTTGGAAAACACTGCTCATATTCATGGTTTGTCAAGATCTTACTCCTTAAGAGCACAATTGATTACCTTTGTATAAGCAACTAAACACGGAATTTAACCAGAAGTAATATGTAACTAGAATTCAGAAACAACCCAGAATATGAGAGACAATACAATCTTATATTAACACTCTTTCAGAAGGAAATACAATGAAGAAATCACACTCTTCCCACACCTCTTGGGCGTACAGTAATTCTCCCTCAAGAGTTCTCTCTCTCAATCAATTACAATCAACAATCAATTCAATACCGAGTTGTTGTTCCCTCCACCAGTTAGTGACAATCAACCCAATGGTTGTTGTTGCCTACTACCAGTCCACCAAGTACTCTAAGTAGATCTCCTTGATCTTGCACACCTGTAGATCTAACTGATCTTACTTACCATGTAGATCTCCCTGATCTTGCTACCTACAGATCAATTAATCTTACACTCTAAAGGATCTCTTCCTTAGTCCTTGATTACAATATAGCCCCATGGGTCTATTAAATAGATCCCAAAACAAATAATAATTAGAAACGTAGACTCAAGACTAAAATTAGTCTTTACATGCAAACTAACTGTCTGTCTAAAATTAAACCAGTTTTGGAATGCACAGACGATCGATGTCGGTTCCTATCTGACCGATGCCGGTTACTGTGTACGCTGAATATGACCGATGTCGGTTGGCTTGACCGACGTTGGTTACTCTATAACTCAGCAACCTCCACCATTTGCATAACAATGAAGCTTTTAGCTCCACAACTTAACAATCTCTCACTTGGAGATAAACAGTTGCACCTGTACCTGTACATCTTCTAATTTGTTTCTGGCTTGTATCCCTCTTCAAGTTTAATCTTGAAGACCAACAGAAGTTGAATGAAGATTCAACTTCTCCTTTGTTCCTGACTTTGTTAACATATCTGCAAGATTCTTATCCTTGCTAGCCACTGTGAATGCAACAACCTTCTGTAACTCTGAAATCCAGCTAACCGTTGTTCCACCAACAGTGAACACATATCCTGTGGTGCTTCTCTTGTCATCCAAGTCACCTGCCATATCTGAATCTACATACCCATGTAGAGAAGTGATTGACCCTGCATAGCATAAATACCTGCTGCTGGTCCCTCTCAGATATTTGAGAATCCACTGAACTGCTTTCATGTGCTCCTTTCCTGAACTAGCCATAAACTTGCTAACAACTCCCACTACTTGGGCAATATCAGGTCTAGTACATACCATGTACTCAACCTCATTATGTGATTTAGGACACTGTTCATAGCTCAACTTGAACTGTCCAGCCATAGGTGTGCTAAACAATTTTGCATCCTGCAAATTGAACCTCTCCACTACCTTATTCACATAATCCTCTGGAGACAAAATCAACCTGTGACTTTCCCTGTCTCTAAAAATACTCATGCCAAGGATTTTCTTTATTCCTTCTAAATCCTTCCTGGCACATGTCTGAGCTACTTTTACCTTTAGCTCAGCAAATCCCTACATGTGTGACCCTGCAACAAGCATATACACTACATACAGTAACAGCATAATGTAGCTACTATTATCCAACCTGGTAAAATAAACACAATGGTGATATTGACATTGACTAAAGCCATGCTTTGTCATAAACCTGTCAAACCTATACCACTGTCTTGGAGCTTGCTCAAGACCATATAACCTGGCCTTCTATCTCACCTATCCATTCTCTCCTTTCTTTAACCTGTGAATCCATTCATCTTTCAGTGCTTTCTTTCTGGCTGACAACTCTACCAAATCTCCCATTTGGTTCTCTTCCAAAGAATTAATTTCCTCATTCATGACATGCTTCCACTGTTTTCTAGATTCTACCTGCATTGCCTCTTCAAAACTTCTTGGTTCTCGACCATCAGTGAGCAACAAGTAGTATAAAGAAGGGGAATAACGAATTTGAGGCTTACTTACCCTTTCAGTCCTCCACATGGACGTTTGAGACTCATTGACAACTTGCTATCTACCCAAATTTTGTTCTCTGGCTGACCTCGGTCTGCACCCAACTGATGTCAATTCCCCCTGATCGTCGACGTCAGTTCCCTGACCAACGTCGTGTCCACCTGCCTGACATCACTGACTTTGGTCTACACATGACCGACGTCGGTTCCTTCCTGATCAACGTCAATTCTCACCTGACTGACGTCAGTAACTGTGTTTTCTTGTGAGTGATGATTTTTACCCACGAGCTCATTTTGGATCATAACCTTGTCCAAATCAACACTGCCCTGCTCAAAATTATTCAGCCTCTTGAGCTGATCTCTGTCTATCATCTTCTCCTTGAAAACCAAGGCTTTCTAGTTCTTAACTTTGTCAAAAACATCATATTTTCTCTTAAAAACATACATTCCCTTCTCACTCATGTGACCAAGCCTACAGAGCCACATCTTTGCATCTACTTCTGAAGTAGATAAAACAGAAGGATAATCAGTAATACAAGTAGATAGATAAAGTGTACTACTTTCTTACCTTTTGCTAAAACAAGTGCACCCTTGGAAACTTTCTAAGATTTCACTGTGAGAGTTACTGTGCAACCCTCATCACCCAACTTTTCTACAGAAATTAGACTCCTTTTCAGGATGGGAACATGCATGACATCCTTCAACACCCATGTGTTGCCAGTTTGCAATTTCAGCTGCACTTTCCCTTTGCCAACCATTTGACAAGGCTCACCAACCCCTAAATAAATTTTTCCAAAGTCTCCATGGACATAATCATGAAAAAATTCTCTATTTGGGGTTGCATGGAAAGAGGCACCAGAATCTAAAACCCAAGATTCCACTTTATCCAAGGAACATATAAGAGCATCTCGTGCAACAGTACCTGCATCGTTTGCTTTTTTATTTCTTTCATGCTAATCTTCTACCAACCAACAATCTTTCTTTACATGCCCTTTCTTTCCACAATTTCATAATTGATAATTCTTGCCATTGAATTTCTTCATTCTTAGTGTACTTTCTTCTGCCATTGCTTTACTCCCACTCAATCAAAAACCCTTGTGAGTGACCTGTAATCAACAAACACTAACCTGCTCTGAACTAGGCTCTGATACCACTTGTCAGGATCTTACTCCTTAAGAGCACAATTGATTACCTTTGTATAAGCAACTAAACATGGAATTTAACCAGAAGTAATATGTAACTAGAATGCAGAAACAACACAGAATATGAGAGACAATACAATCTTGTATTAACACTCTTCCAGAAGGAAATACAATAAAAAAATCACATTCTTCCCACACCTCTTGGACGTATAGTAATTCTCCCTCAAGAGTTCTCTCAATCAATCACAATCAACAATCAATTCAATATTGAGTTGTTGTTCCCTCCACCAGTTAGTGACAATCAACCCAATGGTTGTTGTTGCCTACTACAAGTCCACCAAGTACTCCAAGTAAATCTCCTTGATCTTGCACACCTGTAGATCTAACTGATCTTACTTACCATGTAGATCTCCCTGATCTTGCTACCTGCAGATCAACTGATCTTACACTTTGAAGGATCTCTTCCTTAGTCCTTGATTACAATACAGCCCCATGGGTCTATTAAATAGATCCCAAAACAAACAATAATTAGAAATGCAGACTCAAGACTAAAATTAGTCTTTACATGCAAACTGAATGTCCATCTAAAATTAGACCAGTTCTAAAACGCACAGATGATCGACGTCAGTTCCTGTCTGACCGATGCCGGCCGACCATAACCGATGCCGATTACTGTGTATGCTGAATATGACCGATGTCGGTTGGCCTAACCGACGTCGGTTACTCTGTAGCTCAGCAACCTCTACCATTTGCATAACAGTGGAGCTTTTAGCTCCATAACTTAATAGGGTTTTCTTCCCTTTATGTGGGTCCCTCCCCTCTCCTTCCCTCATCCCTATTCACTCTCCTATGTCCCTTTGGTTTCTTCCCACTACCCTCGTCCTCTCCTCCTCCCTTCCCCTCATCTCCCCCTCGCCCTTTCTAACTTTCCCTCATCTCTTTTCCACATCCTCCACCCCCTCCTCCCGCTTTCTCCCTTTCTTCTCCCTCTCATGTCTCCTTTCCCTCTCCCTCTCCCCTCAGCATCCTTCTTTGATCTGCCTTCTTCCCTCATACCCCCACCTCTTCCTCTATTTCTACTACCCCTCCCCCTTGGAGGTTCCCTCTCCCTTGCGAGCTGTCCTCTATCATGAAAATTACTTCACCTCTACATTAGATACAGAAGTTGAATCTAGACCTTGACCTATTTACACTCGAGGGTTTGCTTGAACCACCATCATAGTTCATAGTTCCAATATCAAATATCACAGTTCATAAGGTTGCAAATCCCATCTAAATGCATATAATGAGACTCAAAAAGTTATTGGTAAGGTGGATCAAAAAACTCTTAGTGCTTATTTCTTATGCTAAAGGGGGAAGCCCCCCCTAACTGTTAAAATGAAATACATCACCTGGAAAGTTAGGGGTCCAAACACCCCTAACGAACAAAAGTTGGTCAAGCACTAACTTCATCTCTTGCATCCAAGCATAATCTTTGTGCGAGAAACAAAAATGACATCCGTTGAATTCATTTTGATCATAAAAAAACATTGGCCCCTTTAGGATGCATAGGGAACATATGTGGATGGGGCCTCAGGGGCCTTCATATAGCTTGGGACACAGGGAAAATCTCAGCCTCATTTATATCTGCTAATAAGAATTAGATTTACTATGAAATCAAAAGTTTCAATGACTCAATTTTATTCAAGGCCATGGATGTATATGGCCCCAATCATATTTTACTCAAAAAGAGGACACGAACATAATTAAAATAATTTCTAAACCTATCACTACAACAACATTCAAGATTCCTTATTGGAAGTGACTTTAATGTTATTTGATGACCACAAAAAGAAAGGAGGGAGATTAAAAAATCACAGTCTCATAAAGATTTTTCAAATTTCATAGGAAAGTTTGAACTTATTGGCATGCATCCCAAAGAAGGATTATTCTCGTGGACCAACAAACATGTTGGTTTTTTTGGAATAGATGAATGCTTTGACACATATTTTGTGTGAAAGAATGGCTAGATGCACCTTAGCTAACAGAATCACAAATTCTTAAAGTAGCAGGATCATATCAAGGAACAGTCCTCTTCTTTCAGTAGCTTCTTTTGGAATCAAACCCTCACTCCATGAGACACTCTTATCAGCAATCCCAAGTATCATTACGCTATAATAAAACCCAAGTCTCCTCATGCATTTCTCCAATGAGGAAATTTGGGAAATTGTATTCAGCGCGTAAGTAGACAGAGCTCCCAGTCTAGATGGATTCCCAACCATCTTCTATCGATCATTTTGGAATCTTATCAGTAAAGTATCACTCTCCTAAAATCAATTATGCAAGCACTTCCAACTTACTAAATATGCCAACTAACATTTGCATAATCCTAAATAAAAAAATGAACTTATTACGGAAAGTAACTTTGCAAGAGCATAAAATTCCCTTGATTATATAGGAGAAAGCATGTAGACCAAAGCAAGGCAAAGGAACAACTTTATTAGATCTACGATTGCACAACATAAAAGCAAAAAATGCTACGGAGAAATTTCATTTGTCATGAGCAACAATGCAGCAAAATTTTGAGAAGTATATATATTGATAATTTAAATCCGTAAAGGATCTCCATCACAACTAACCTTCTCAAAGGGTCAATCATATGGAACTTTATATCTTCTTGCAACATACTCTCTAATCACCTAACATGGGATATAGGTAATGGAGATAAAGCTTTATTCTAAGAAGACTCGTGAGTGGGATATCCCCCCATTATTTCCTACCTAGACATTCAAGAAATCAAAGATTTGGCAACTACAAGATGGGGTCATGATGTCTCTAGCTATTTTATCAAAGATTAAAACTCTTTGTTCTCATAATGGAAATGATAGGGCAAGTTTGAGCTAGAAGGTCCATTCACACAAGCTAAAACTATGAATGTGATCACAAAAGGAATCAAGGTATTTCCTTGCACTCTAATAAACTCCCTAAAGTGGGCACCCTCTAACTTCGACTCATATATAATTAAAGTGGATATCAACAACTTGTTTGGAGGAACAATGTCAAAGACGAGGACTGGCCAGATAGGAAAATTTAAGAAGTGGAATCTTCCCAAGGTGAGTGCCTTCACCTAGCTGGTCATGTAGCATAAAATTCTAAAACATGATAAACTAAAATCCAGAGGATTTCATGGCCATTTTTGTTGTGTCCTATGCAAAATAACTTCATAAATAGTAGATCAACTCCTTCTTCATTGTCCTTGGTCTATAAGAGTTTGGTATTGACTTCTTTAGAAAGTATCCCTCTCTTGGGTCTTCTCACCTTCCCTATAGACACTAATCTTAATGTGGCCTTCTTCTTATATGTCAATACTTATCCCTCATTGGATTGTATCCCCTATGCTCACCCTCTAGAACATATGGTTGGAACACAATCACAAAAATTTCTAAGATAACTCGTTTCCTTGGAACATATTCATCTTTCGCTTGGAGACATGCATTTTAGAATAGACTTCCTCTGAATTTTCAAGATATAAAAAATGTTTATCAAATGGAGATCATGACCTCTATAACAATCAAATTTGGTATAATCATTGTTTGTGTAATTATTATCATGTGAATTTACTTATATATAATATTTGTGGAGAATAGGGCACTTATTGGCACATCTATCTTGGTCTTGTGTTTTTTGTTTACTTCATTTGACTACACAATCTTCTATTGAGCTCTTTTGATCTTTCTTAATTTTATCACAAGGATACATACTCTTCTTCTCTTAGCCTTAAATTTTCTATGGCTTTTGGATATTTCTAGTAATCCTAGATAGGGCCTATTGTCAGCAATGTTTGTATTTACCAAAAATGTCCTATTGTATCTTTCAAGTCTATTTTGGGACATGTCACTCTTTAGGGAGCTTTACTCTGTTGGGTCTTGTTTGGTGGATTTTTGTAGGCCAATAGTTCCCAAATTCAAAGTTAAGAACCTTGTATATACAAAGCCTGTAAGAGTATTTCAGGGACAAGCACTCACTGATTAACAAAGGCACACCAAGAACACATAGACATCTAGTTTACTATTATTCAAACTCTAAAGTTTCTAAAGGATAAATCTAATTACATGTTTGTACCAAAGGAGGATCTAGGTGAAATTGCATTCAAACTTGCATTCACATGATTTGGCACACACACAAAATAGTGGGAAATTTGCATGTGGTTTGAGCCTTTTTTGGAGTATTGGCAATGTACACAATGCTCAACTATTCAATAGGGAATAGTTGAGGTCAATCCAACCCAATATTGCTAACCCATTTTTAAAGTCACATTGGTCTAAATAGTACAAGCTAGGTTTTTGTAGTAAATAGAAGGAAAACATAACTATTCATATAGGGCCAAAGGTATATGAATACACAAAAGTCACTTGCAGATAGAGGCACAGTGACCTGAACTGTCATAAACTGATGTAAACATCTTGGATGTTTCTAGAAGATAACAGATGGATCTGGCCATTGTAGTAGTCTAAGTGATCCCATAGGTGTCCCAAGAGGCTTCAATAATTTGTTTCCTCATTTAAGACAACATAGAGCCACTACATAACACATCAGATGATTGAGAATGAAACAATAAGAAAAACAAAATTGAAATACATTATCATATTCTCTATGTCATTTTTATAAATAGTAAGTGTAATAAATCACAGCTAAATTCAAATTTGTGTAGTTAGACATATATTAGACAATCTAATTATTCAAAAGGTTCTAGCTTGTTTAGACCACTAAATCTAAAACAAAATAAAATGTATTAAACCCTTCAACCCTCTGAGCACAACAAACCCTAGGTTGCCTTCAAGTTTGATCCTTCTTCATTAAGGTTTCAAAATTTTGTATTTAGATCTAATTTTTTATTTCCTTTTCATAAGTGGGTTTTTACTCCTAGGGTTCCAATCCTTCAAACCCCATATTTACATTCCTAGGAGTGGGTTTTGTGCTTGTAGCCTTTGTCATCTTAGGGTTTGGTTAACTTCTCTATGACTATGCATTCCCAAAACCCTGATAGGTCTAATCCTATGGATTTCTTACCATCTACCCATGTCATGCCTTATAGCTATGACAATGAATGGATAAATGAAGATGTAGATGATTGTGATTGTGTGCCTAATGACAATGCTTTTGTATATAAGGAATATACTTGTGTGAGTGAAGGCAATGACTATGATAATTATGATCATGATGATGTATTAGATTGGTATGCTTGTGATATATCCTTGTACAATTTTAGTGTAGAAGAAGGGAAAAAAAATCTCAAAATGCAAGAAGTCAATTCTCCTTCTCCTTATTTACACTCTTCCACTACTCACACACTAAAACAAGAAGAAAGTAACACTAAATTAATTAATACAATTTTTGATACTACTAGGATTCCACTTAGGAAATATGTTAGGCTATATAGTACTACCAAGATTTTGCTCTTTCCACTTCGATGCTATAGCCTTAACCTTTGGCATGTCTAGGGATATGTGTGGCCCACTTGTGGCTTACATACCTCTTTTATATTCTTATTAAATTTCTCTATGTTCTTAGTTGGGTCAGTTGATGAAATAACCATGTCTAAGTAGACTATATATAGGAGGTAGTGGTTAGTCTTTGATCATCATATTAAGTATTATGCTCTTATTGCATTGTTGTGGAGGTTGCCCCCTCGAAGTGGCTCTGCTATATTATTCAGTATTTTGCTCTACTACAAATTATTGTGTGTGATCTCCCATCTTTGCTTATTATGTGCAATATATAATTATTTTATGCGAACATCTAAGTAATTTCATTACAAATGGTATCAAAGCTTCGATTTGGGCAAGTTTTGTGCGGTATTTTTTTGGGATCTAGTGAGGTATGACTTAACATGTGGAAGGAATGAGAAAACATAACTTGAAATCTAGGAAGAATTGATTTTTCTATCAACGCAATATTATTTAAAATGTTTTTTTGAAAAAAAATTGATAAAAAAAGTCTAGAAAAAAAACTCCCTTTTTATATTTACAGTCATTGGATTCATCTCAGTGAGATGATCATAACAGTATATTCTATCGATAAACTTTTTTGGTGCCAAAATTTTTCACCCTAGTGCGTAAAAGCAGTCATAAGATTCATCTTGGTAAGGTCAGCATAATGATACCATCTCCTAGTATACTTTTTTTAGGGTAAAAAACCCTCCTAGGTTTTGTGCATGGTGGGTCCTTCTACTTGGGGAAGAAAAGGGGGCAAGAAACTCCTAAGAATCCTAGTGATGACATGGAAATCTAGAACTTTAGATCCATTAATTTCTCAACTTCATGTAGACATAAGGGGCTTGGTGTGACATGATCACTTTCTTGTAGTTCAAGTTGATGTTTTAGGTATGCATAGAAAGATTAATGGGGTGCACACTCAATTGCATCAGATCACTACGCAATTGGCTACCATTTCATCTCAGTTATAGCCAAACACCCCTCCACTTCATCATTCAGGTCCTCCTCCTCTCAACACTAACAACTCCAATCCTAGTGTGAAATTGATGTTTCCAAAAGTGGACATGCATAAGTTTGATGGTAAGGATCCTCTCACTTGGATTACACAAATTGAGAATTTATTTGATATGCACCAAACTCCTAGTTCTCAGAAGGTGATAGTGGCATTTTTGTATCTAGAACTTGAGTAATTCATTTGGTATCATTAGTTATGTGTTTAAAAGAAAAAGAATGGTGATCCTAGTACATAGTATATTTTCACTAATGAATTATCAGTTCATTATCAGAATAATGTCTCTAAGAACTACTTCAACCGGTTAGCCAAACTACGTCAAATAGGAACTGTGAAGGATTATATTCATCAATTTTAGAATCTATCCTTACAAGCAGAAGACATCATTGAGGACAATTTGATTGATATTTTATTGGGTGGACTCAAAGATAGTATCCAATTGAAGGTTTAGATGTTTAACCCATCGCATGTATCAAAAGCTATCCCAAGGGCATGTGTGGTAGAAGAAAAAGAGATGGTTAAATGGAAAACTTTCACTACTGGTTGTGATCACACCTTTACAGCACCATCATTTCCTCAATCCACCAGATTGACACCTCATTAAATTGAGGAGAAGCATGTCAAAGGGTTGTGTTATGGTTGTGACAGCAAATGGATCAAAGAACATTGATGTGCTAAAAAGAAGTTATTTTACATTGAAGGTGTCAATGATGATGAAGATGATGAGGAGGCAATTGGTGAGGATGCATAAGGTCTTGAAAAAGAATTTGAAGATTCTTAGCCTACTATTTCCTATCATGCCCTTTTAGTATTAGTATTCCACAAACTCTTAAGGTGGTGGGTTTCCCTAAGAAATAGGTCACTGTATTGATTGATTTTAGAAGCACACACAACTTCATCAATAATAAGTTGGATGCTTATTTGAGTTGTTTCATTTATCCCACTCTAAAATTTTAGGTCATGATTGCAGATGGTGGTACTGTCAGTTGTTCAAAAAAATATCATAGTATTAAGCTGGCCATGGGAGACTACCTATTGGATTCTCCTATGTTTGTTATTTCCATAGGTGGAGCTGACATTATTTTGGAAGTACAATGGCTCACCACTTTGGGCACTATTGAGATGAATTTCTAAGAATTATTCATGTGCTTTCATTTTGAGGGAAGGACATTTGAGCTCAAGGGATTAACGGCTAGATCTCCATAACTTGTTAGCTCCCATCAAATGACAAAGATTTTTTAAAAGGGTGCAGAAGCATTTGTAGCTCAATTATTTTCCATTGAAGTCCAACCAACTCAGCCATCTACACCTCCTTATTTGTAATAAGTGATTGACACCCATTCTATTATTTTTGGTGACATGCCAAAAGGACTTTCACCCAGTCGCACGTATGATCATGCCATCAAACTTATTCCTAGTAGTACATGACCCAACATCAAGCCATACAAGTATCACTATGCCTAGAAAAGTGAAATTGAAAAGATGGTATAGAAGATGTTGGAATCATTTATCACAGCTAAAGTGAATATTCTTTGCCAGTTATCATGGTGAGAAAGAAAGATGACACTTGGAGGATTTGCCATGACTACAGAGAGCTCAACAAGTATACTATCAAAGATAAGTTTCCTATTCCTATCATTGATTATTTACTAGATGAATTGAATGGTGCTCTTTATTTTACCAAGTTAGATCTGGGTTTTGGGTATCATTAAATCTAGATCCATGATGAAGACATACCCAAAACAGGGTTTATAACTCATGAGGGCCATTATGAGTTTATGGTTATGTCTTTTGGTCTAACAAATGCACCATCTACATTTTAGATTTTAATGAATACTATTTTTAGGCCATTTTTAGGAAATTTATTTTGGTGTTTTTTGATGATATCTTCATTTATAGTAAAAATTGGGAAGACCATTTACAACATGTGACAGAGGTACTCTCAATTATATAATAACATTAATTATATGTCAAACCTTCCAAATGTACTTTTGGAGCTCATGAGATTGAGTATTTAGGTCATATGGTTTCACATTAAGGAGTGAAAGTGTATCCTTAAAAAATCCAAGCAATGGTGGACTGACCGATTCCTAAGACACTCGATCAACTAAGGGGATTTATAGGGCTAACTAGTTACTATCGTAGGTTTGTCAAAAATTATGGTAGCATTATAGCCCCACTCACCTCCTTGTTGTATAAAGACTCCTTTCAATGCACTAATATAGCTACCAGGGCATTTGAACAATTGAAACTAGCTATGTGCACCACTCTAGTGTTGGCCACTCCTGATTTTTCCAAGACTTCTGTGGTTGAATGTGATGCATCTGGATATGGTATGGGTGTTGTGCTCATGCAAGAAGGTAGACCACTTGCATTTGAAAGTCATCAACTAAAGGGTAAAAATTAGCTTAAGCCCATCTATGAGAAGGAAATGATGTCCATTTTGCATGTAGTCAAACGATGGAGACCTTATTTGATGGGTCATCACTTTTAGGTAAAGACTGATCATGATAGTCTCAAATATTTTTTGAACAATGGTTGTCATCAGAAAAATAATATAAATGGGTAACTAAGATATTGGGTTGTGGTTTTGAAATAGTCTACAAGAAAGGCAAGGAAAATGTGGTGACAGATGCACTATCCAGGAGGGATGAAGCAATTGAGGCATTGTTATGTGTTATGACCATTTGAAAAGCAAATTGGCTAGAAGAAGCAAGATTAGAATGGGAAAATGATAGTGTTACCCATGATTTGATTTATAATCTTCAGCAAGGTTTGGGTGGATTTGAAAAATTCACGTGGAAGGGTAATGTATTATGGTATAAAGACAGATTATACTTATGTAAGAATTCTCTTCTCAAACAAAAAATCCTTCAAGAACTTCATGCAACACCACTTGGGGGTCATTCAAGATTTTTGAAAACCTATCATAGAATCAAGCAGGATTTTTTTGGGAAGGACTCAAAGAGGATGTCCAGAAATATGTGGCTAAATGTATGATTTGTCAACAAAATAAAGGAGAAACCATCAAAACCCTAGGACTTTTGTAGTCTTTATCCATCCCTAGCCAACATTGGGAAGAGGTGTCTATGGATTTCATTACAAGGTTATCGATATTTGATGGTCAAAATGTTATCATGGTTGTTTTGGATCATCTTGGTAAGTATGCTCATTTTTGCTCTTTATCACAACCATTTATTGCTAGTATAGTAGCTTATACTTTTCTTAATATAGTTTAGAAACTACATGGTACTCCAAAGATCATTGTCAGTGATAAAGATCCCATTTTCACTAATAATTTTTGGACTAAAGTATTTGCATGTTTGGACACCAAGTTGGCTCATAGTTCATCCCATCATCCTCAATCAAATGGACAAAATGAGGTAGTCAACAAATTTTTAGAAGGATATCTCCATTGTTTTGTTTTTGATAAACAAGATAAATGGGTTCATTAGTTTCCACTTGTTGAATGATGGTATAATACTTAGATTTATAGTTCTTCCAAAATGTCTCCCTTTGTGGCACTGTATGGATACCACCCTCCATCCATCACTTCAAACTTGAAGGTCCATCTTAAGGTTCGTGCAGTTGAAGAACACATTCACCATCAATAAGAGGTCCTTGCAAGTTTGCATGAAAATTTAGCCATGGCCCAAAATCATATGAAGTAGCAGGTAGATCAACATAGAGTGAGAGACATTTTGACATTGGTGATTGGGTCTTTGTTCACTTGTAGCCATATAAGCAAATGTTCTTGAAGCAACAAAAAAAGGATAATAAGATGTCCCCTAAGTATTATGGGCTTTATCAAATCTTGCAAAAAATTGGTAGTGTGGCCTAAAAGTTAGAGTTTCCTTCATCCACTTACATACATCTAGTATTTCATGTATCATGCTTGAATAAATTCATTGGACATAGAGTTGATACTCAAATTGAGTTACCAAAATTGGACTAGGAAGGGAGAGTTATTCTTGATCTTGAGGCAATCCTTCGAATGTGCACTAAGCAATTGCAGTCTAGAGAGATTAAGGAGTACTTGAATAAAAAGAAAAATCTATCATGTGAATATGCCACCTAGGACGATGAATCCTTTGTGCAACAACATCTAGAGTTGACTCGACATTGAGGATAATGTTGTTTTGAAAGGGAGGGGCATGCTACACCCTTAACCTTTGTCATGTCTAGGGATATGTGTGGCTGACATACCTCTTTTATATTCTTATTACATTTCTCTATGTTCTTTGTTAGGTCAGCCTATGGAATAACCATGGCTAAGTAGACTATATATAGGAGGCAGTGGTTAGTCTTTGATCATACTATAAGTATTCTGCTCTTATTTCATTGTTGTGGAGGTTTCCCCCTCGAAGTGGCTCTACTATATTATCTAGTATTCTACTCTACTATCAATTATTGTTGTGTGACATCTTATCTTTGCTTATTTTATGTGATATATAATTATTTTGTGTGAACATCTAAGTAATTTCATTACAAAGTAACACTAAATTAACTAATATAATTTTTGATACTACTAGAATTCCACTTAGGAAAGATGATAAAACAAAGCAATGGATAAATAATCTACATGTTGATTCTCATGATGTTAAAATTTGCAATGATGTTTCTAAAAGCCATGTTATTTCTAATGAAAAAGAATGTGACATTCTTCCTTCTTCTCTATAAAATAAATGCGATGATAGTTCTAAGTCATGCAATGATGTTTCTATGGGACGTGATAATTATTATAAGCAATGCAATGATAGAAATGTTTGTGATGAATCTTTTACACTTATGTCTAATATAGAGGGTAATATGAAACTTATGCATGAGTCTCCTCAAACCATTACCAATAATGTACTTATGGCAACCATTAATAATAAAATTCAATTGTTGAATGAGCCCCATCAAAATCATAATATACATTCACAAGAGGTAATATCCTTGATGCATTTTGTATGTGTCTTACAACAAAAAGTGCATCATCTTTCTCTAAAAAGCAAGCATATTATGTTCGGGTTAATTCTAATGCTATACATGGAAATCCCATAGTGTGCACAAGATTCTTAATTCACCACTACCTCGTGACTTCATAATGTCTTAAATTTCATTATTCAATTGGAGTAGTGACCCATTATTACACTTTAAGAGATTTATGGCTTTTATGGGTAAATATGATATAAATGATAGAATTCTACTTAAGACATTCCTTAGGAGCTTAACTGGTAAAGCTCTAGATTGGTTTCACCGTCTCCCTAGTGGCTCTTTACATTCATACTTGAGTTAGAAGAGACTTTTTTAATAAAATACATTCAAAATAAGGGACCTCGAGTTACATATGAGTGCCTTCCTTATCTTCACCAAGGTAAGTCAAAAATAATTAACAATTACATATTGTGATTCAAAATATGTATGCATAAATTGATAAATTAACCAATGGATTTGGAAATGTATTAATTTTTTTGTATAGGTCTCATATTTCCTCTCAAAGAGATATTGCTTTATCATACTTATGAAAATTTCCAATCTTTTTGCTTTAAGACTATCTCAATAGAAAATGACCTTGCACATGATCAAAATCATGATCATGATATTACAACTAAGGTTACTTATCACAAAGAGGTTCCACATAAGGAAATTGGTACAATAAAATTCCAAATAAGGTCATGGATAACAAAAACTATCCAAATAAAATGGTTCATAAGACATAAAGTTGCATGAGTCCTCTGCCTTCAAAAGTGATCAACCAATCTAATTTGACAGTTTCATGGATAGACCAAGTGTTATTTTATGAACACTTATTGATAATAAGTTGATCAAATTACCTCCTAATCACCATGACCATCCACATCACCTTAAACATGTAGGACAAAATCATTTTGTAATTACCATTGTATCAATAAGCATGGAGATAACAATTGTTGTGCATTGCAAAACAAGATTGAACAAATTATAGATAGTGGTGTTATTACATTTGGAAAATTTAACAATACTCACACAAGGTTGGACTGTCCATCATCTTATACTATGCACTCTATGAAGTATGATATATCCCAATATATTCCTACTAAGGAATAAATGTTCAATCAATTTGTTATAAAAGGAACGAATAGAAGAAGATCCCGTTCTAGTTCAAAATCTACGTATATTGATATTTCTTAGGATGTTTCTATAGAAGAACCAATGGCCAATCATGATCTTATTGAGATTAAACATAGAAAAGGCACAATTCTATATGATAAGGCACAATGCAATGCATGCATGATTGGGTTTCTTAAGGAATTATGATATGACGAGCAAGATTTATTGCATGTGACTACATATGAGGATGCAATAGGGCATGTTACTATACCAATTATTTTTGGGCATATGATAGAAGACACATTATTATATGGGAATTGTACTATTACACACGGTAATGTGATATTGGGACAATCATGGTTGCAATAAATGGAAGTGAATTTTGATAATGATAATATGACTATATCATTCAATTTCAAAGGTGGTTGCTTGCATATTAATGAGATAAAATAAATATAAATAAGACTCCTATTACGAGTATAATTACAACTCATAGTACACAAGCATGGATACCAAAGTAAAATTAACAATTTACAGAGCAAAGAATTGACCAAGTCAAAAATAGGACACTAGAAAAGCAAGAAAATAATCAATCTCATGCTATCATATTGGCCGAGCATATAACATAAATATAAGTGCAAATATTTCTAAGAGTATAATGCCACATATACATCATCAATATTTAGTTACTTATGAGGACCAATACAATGCATAATTGTTATATCCAAGTGGTTGTTCAAAAGAATCTATCTTAAATAGTGTGTTTGATTGTGATGAAATCATTAGTTAGTTCTACTCATACACATGCACTATACTTCAGTGCTATATCATTAACATGATACATCAATATATCTTATCATTTAGAACATTAAATTTATAAATGATAATTAACACATAAATAATGTAATAACATGAATCAAAATTAAATATTATAAGTTCATCTCATAAACATACATAACACTTAAATACACATTTAAAGTCCATGATATGTGCACGCTCAGAGCATAATCAAAGATCATATCTATAGTGAGATAAGTGTTTATCATAATAATAAATTTTCTCAAATACAAATCAAATAAATCTCTTAATAATGGGTTCATGATCCCCCTATCCCTCTACATCACTACCCTCATCTACATCTCTAATCTTAGGGGCCCTCAATCAGGATGACCCATTATAATCATGTCTTGATCCCAATCAAGACCGATTGTGTCTCATAAAATCCTCATATATGGTTAATATAGATTTAAATTCACATGCTTATAATATATCCATATACACTCCATAAAAACACTCTAACCCATGTCTAGAACACCAATTGGTGGGGGCATCTACTACCTTGCTAGCTAGGTCCTTAGCTCACATTAATCACTAGTAGTAGTTTCAACAAGGTTAAAAAGTGGTGCATAAATGCCTACTTTTTCATCGACTCACTCCAAGATCCCACTCGACACTACATCATCAAGAATATGTCTCATCATACTCAAAGGAAATCCTAAATAATGGTAGTCTAGTACTCATCCACTAAAAAACACATGATAATTGTAAACAATGAGCAAGAGATAAACAAAACATGATAAGATACTAAAACATTCCAAATCTACACACACATACACACACACACCTCTATTAATGGTAGGAGCATTAGCTTGTCTGTATACCTATCCCTTTCTATCATCTCTACCCATCTCTACATCAGGCTATGCCTCGAGACCAACTACGACTATATCTACAAAAATAAAAAATAATAAGGCCTATTGAGACTATCCCCACCACTATGTGTACTCAAAAGTACACCTTGCATCATCTACATCAATAATAATAAATAGTGGGTCCACCCTCTTACAGGAATTGGTGTTAATTATACAACACTTGGTTGACCTCTCTCACCAAGATGTTGTCTAGCTCTATGAATGTGTGTCCAAGTCCATGGTGCTTGGGGCATAATGTACACTGCATTGAATTACTCGGTCATGTGCTCATATATCCTAGGGAATCTATCATGAAGCCAACAACTAAGATTTATCCACTGTAACTATGTCAAATCAGGGGTTGATTGATCAAATAATAATTGATATTCCATCATAATCTATCGAGTAACATGCAGTCTACTGATCCATCTTTATGCAAACATTTTTTGGTTGTGCCCACTTTGCATGTACTTATAAACACTAAAATATGGTATTACACACTTGGTAATGTCATTTTGGATTATCTTTACCACACATGGCATGTGCATACACATTGGGCTCTTGCATGTTCTTCTCTCCTATCTACTTACCTTCTATGGATTTGACCTCCCTGATTTATGATTACCCTATTAATATCACACTCAAACTATCTCCAAATCAATATATCAATATTTATGCATTCTAAACACCTTTGGACATTCTAAAACATCTCTCAATTTATGTAGTTTTCCAACCCCTATGGGCTCAACTACACACTAAACAATAGTCATTTTCCAAATTCAAAATATATTTATGGGTTGGCTTGTACTTTTTGCATGTTGGTGGTGGGAGAAGTTAACCAAAAGGTCAGCTATTTATACAATTCAATCCTAAGCCTATTAAGTATCTAACACTATCAATCAAATATCTATTATCACATGTACACATTGAGAAGGACTACCCTATACTTACCAAATAAAAAATTAGTCATAAAGAGTAGGCCTTGGCCAAGTCTGAAAAACCTCAGCCAAGTTAAATTTACCATTGTGAAGTTTTAAAAGCTAGATCATATGATGCATTCATACTAGTGGATCATGATTGCACATATTCACTTAAGGGGAAGAACTATGCATGGATTTATTTCCCTCCTTAGAGTATTGGATACATAGGCAACACTCATCCATTCATTCGAGAGTGGTTGGGGTCAGCTCATCCCATCACTCTCTCCCTTTTTTAAAAGTTAACCTAATATCGAAAGTGGAAGTAGTGCTTTGAAGAAGAGCCAAGTTTCTATATTCTAAGAATATAGTGAGTGATTGACATCACATATGAATATAATTTATAAATAGGCACATTGACTTATGCAAAAATAACAAGGCATAGTCTATTAGGAAAAATCTAGCAAAAGCAAATGCTTTCATCTGATGCAAGTGTCTAGATCTTGATAGACTCATCCAGCTGATCCAAATACAAAGGTTCTTACTTTGAGTAGTTCTCAGTCTATTTTACATCCATTTTAGTCATTTGTATTCACTCTCAAACCTTTCACAGAGCCAAAATAAGCTAAGTATCCTAATCCTCTTAGTGCTTTCCATAAATAGTAAATTGTAAATGTTTAATCATACCTAGTTGTAGCATTTAGATTTGTGTTTTATTTATATTTATTTTAAAATCTAAATATTAATTTTTTTATCTTATTAAGATAGGCATAAATAAAAATAGGGTAAAACATTTTGGTGAACTTGATCCTTGTCTTGAGTGTGTAAAACCCTAAGTTTTCCCTTAGGGTTTCTCCCTTATTTATAGGGTATTAGATTTTTGAATTTAAATCTAATTTTCAAACCTAATTTCTGATTTTCCATCATAATCATAATAACCTTTTGCATATCTTCATGATGTCATTATTTGCCTTTGTTTACTCCTATTTTGGATTAGTTAATCATGGTAAGATATAAACTATGTCTATTAATTCAACTTGTATAATGTGTTATAATGAAGCATGAATTTAAATGTAAAAAGAATAAACTAATTTGACACATGCACTTAATAATTATGGAAATTACTAAGAGGGATAAGATACTTAGAATGTTATTGTTTTATCTAGGTTTGAGACTAAATGCAGATGATAGGAAAGGCAAGAAAGTGGATAATGAGTCACTCAAATAAGGAATTAGAGTTATGGGTGAACTTGGACAATAACGATAGCCTCTAGTCACTTGTATCTGATGCTATGTTATGAACCTAACGATTTAGTATGTGTGATTCTTACTCTTATATTTTGGTACAGTTAACTACAACTACTTTGCTTATGCCTATGTGTGATATTTTGAGATATAATTGTGCACACAATACTTAGAAATATGTCTCCTCCTCTTGAAACCCTAACTCAATTGTTAACACTAGGTTTATGCTTATAAATTACGTAAAAATGTGGGTTGAGTTAACCCTAACTACTCCCCATTAAATGGATGAGTGTTGTCTACATATTTAATACTCTGAAGAGGGAAGTCAAATTGTATATAGTTCTTCTCATTAGCTGATTATGTGAAATAGTGTTCCTTGAATATATATGTAACCTATGATATAACATTCAATACTTGAAAAATGACAACTTTGGCTTGGATTTGAGGTGCTTAAGACTTGGCTAGGACTTGCTTCTTGTGATAGAACACCACTTTTTTGGGGCTTATGATATCTACCCTCCTTTGCAATATCTTTGGTAGATATGGGAACACTCATATTTACATAGAATAACTTTTAACTCTTTTCTTAGGTTCTTTATATCTCCATGATGCAAAATCTACCTCTAAGTTCAACTTAGGTAGTTTACTCTCTGCATTAATTTGATCATCCTTATGTGCTTCATAGTCTTTGTTCAAGTTAGGATCACTTCCATCCTTTTCATCCCATTCCACAATTGTCCATGTCGAAGACATACCCATTTCTAATGGTAAGTAGACTATTACTCCATTTCCTTCCGTTATGATTTCTTCACCTTTTTAGTCTAGTATCCCGTTATAATCTATGAACCATTCAAATTCTAGTAAAATTGGATATGATGCATTATTTTCATATATTTCCATGACTTTAATGAAAATTTAATTCCACACTTACAAGAACACCAATGGGAGATCTTAGGGTCCCATCTAATAGAGTAATGTCATATGTTACTGCATGTAATGGTGGTTTTCCTAAATTTTCCAAAGTACTCCATGAAATTATGTTGATGTTTGCTCCTATGTCCAACAATCCATTTTCAAATGCCTGTCCATTTACTTTCACATCCAACAAAAGATTTTCTTCTTCTATTTGTGGGTTGTTTTTAAAACATTTTTATTTTTTAGGTTTGTATTTTTCTTAACCCATTGTGTCATCTTCCCTTTGTCCTTTTTTTGATTCCCCATTTGACTGTCTAAATAAATTTCCTAGTATTTCACTTTTCAGTAACACTTTTATATATTTCACTTCTTTATGTTTGTGTAGTCTCACAAACACCATTTTTTTCATTTTTGGCCTTACATCTTCCTTTTCACTACCATCCTGAGCCTCATGGGGTTTCAATCTATGTATTTTTCTCATTTTTACATTAGTTTATGGGACTACCGTACCCCTTTTTTATGATGTTCACCCTTATAGGGTATCATGCCTACAAGATTTTATATGTTCATGCCACCATTTGTGTAGTATATATAATTTGTGAGGCAATTGAATGAATCACGTGTACCCTTTTCCTACCAGAATACACAATGTGTATAATTTCTCTACATACAATTTCTTGAAGTGTGCCTTTTCTTATTGCACTCAATGAAAATGATCATTACCATATCTTGGTTATAGCCTATTCCTCCTTGGTACACTCTTATATATTAACCTCTATTTTCTTTGAGGTATCCTTCTTGGATTCCCCCTTGGTACTAAACTCAACCCATTATAAAATAGATTTTCTGGACCTTATGGTCTCGCATTTGGCTCTAGTTGAGCTAGGTATCTGATATTATATTTGGGGTTGATAACCATGTATGACTGGGTTTATAGTATAACTTTGACCCACTTGTGGTATGTGCTACGAAACTGATGATATCCCTATATACTCATTCCATTCATCTACGGTATTCCTCTTTTCACATTAGTTAGTGTATGCAACCTCTACTATTAATAAGCACATGTTTTGATCATGTTGGTCCCAACTTCTACAAAACCCACGCCACAACCTTTATGTGTATGAATGTGATGATATTTTTCTCAATTTATGCATACTGCACATTATCTTTTTGGATTTGTGTAACTCTATTGTGGCGTAAAATATCTTATTTCTCCTTTCATCAAATTTTTTTGCTTCAAACTTAACAATGTCAACTCTTGCTTCAGGTTTTATAACTCCCCTTTCACCACATAACCATTCTCCCTTCTCGATGATTGTGCTTCTAATCTTATTTCCATTTCTAATGTCTCTGAAATTATCTTAAAATTCATCCCATTAATGTAAGCTCATATGGCACCAACCCTAAGATGGACCATTCTATAGTTTGTTTTTCATTTAATGGTTCTTCTAACTTATGCAGTGCTACTTGTTTAAACCGTTGTTTTGGGCTCGTTTGGACATGTATTGAGGGAGATATTAATATTTGATTGATTTAATCAAATATTAATTATTTAGCCTATTTTAAATTAGAAACCCTAATTCTAATTTAAGAAACCCTAATTAGGGCAAGCATATCTTTTGAGGGTATAAGGGTTTCTCATGGAGGCCATTATTGATGAGCCATTGATTATTGATTATTGATTTTGAAGAATTTCTTCTGTGAAGACTGAGCCTAGGGTTCCAAGATTCCATTTGCATTGGAGAACGTTCCCTCTTCAGTGTGTGTAATTAAGAGGTTGTGGAATATCAGCTGATCTATTGCCAAATTGAGAGATAGCTTCATCCAGAAGTTATCACAGAATTTACAGGGTTGAGAGATAACTTCACACAAAAGTTATTACAGATATTCCAGGTATTTATTTCTTGATGTTTTGATTTAATAAATTATACAGCTAGAGATCTTTTGTGCTAGAAACATATATTTTTAGATTAGGGGTTCAAAACAGGCAAGTTGTGCCCAATTGGCGGCCGTACGAAGTCCGTACAGGCCCGTATAGATCCAGGCAGGTACTAACCTCGATAGGCAGAGATCCCAGTGACCGACATTGGCCGACTGAGAGACTGACGTCGGCAGAGAAGGACCTGAAGTGACTGACATTGGTAGTATATTGACCGACGCTGGTGACTATGTGTTCGACACAGCAGGCCGAGACAGAATTTTCTAGATTTGCAAAGCCAGGGTTTTCAAGACTGTATTTCATATTTTATATGCAAAGAGAGGACTATAATTGTTAAAATTTAGAAGGACAAGTGATAAAATCTGTGATTTGCTATTGAGAGACTATATTATTGTTATTCTTTTGAATTTATTCAACAAAAATTATATCTTTGTTCAAAGTTTTGCATTGCTATATTTCCTATTTGGAGGGGATATTATACTGGTATCAGAGCTAAATTCTGCCAGCCTAAGGGTCTATAGATCTTATGCAACCACAAGAGTTGGGACCACACAGGTATAACACATGCAGTAGAGCCTTCCTTGAAGGTACCCAATTGTTAGAATAGCATCGAATTATCATGAGTGACAGACGGGAGGGCAGCCCACCCAGGGGCCACAGGTATGATGCTGATCAGGACACTAGAGAATTTCACCATGCTATGATGACAAGCCAACAACAGATGAATCAGACACTACAGGCACTTATGACTATGATAAGGGGAATGAACGCAATTGATGGACAGATCGGGGAGCAAAGAGATGATAGGAGTGCTACGGTTAATCAAAGACCACAGTAGACTCACTCTAGAACAGCTGATAGACCTACACGTCCTACATTTGTTCAAGAAGAACCAGAGGCACCAGCAGAGGAGGCAGGGAATTCCCCATTTGCAAATGTTTACATGGCTGCAAATGATGAGTGGGACTTATTACCTCCTCATGTTCAAGAGAGGATGTCCTTTGAAAATTTTGTTAATCTTAGGAGAGAGCACTATAGATTGGTTAGACAGGACAGCAGGCCTAGAGTTCAATTCAGTGAGCTGAAGAAGGCTATGGGTAAGCTTTCTTTGACTACTTTTGACGGCAGTGGAAAAATGACAGCTCAAGGTTGGTTCATAAGCTTGACACCTTTTTGGCATTGAGACCAATGTCAGAGATAGAGGCCATCAAATACGCCACTTTGCACTTGGATGGAGTAGCACATGATTGGTGGTACCATGGTATGGTAACACTTCAGCATAACCAGGTAACAGAGTACCAGGACTTTGTGGATAGATTGGTTGAGCGGTTTGACAGGAAAGATCCTGAGGTTTACTTCTGAGATCTGGCACAGTTGAGACAGACAGGTAACCTGGAGTCCTTCATTGGTGAGTTTCAGAGATTGGCAGTCATGGTGCCCAATATTTTAGAGCGTAGATTGGTAGTTCTCTTCATAGAGGGATTGACAGAGCCATTGAGAGGTTGGATCAAAGCCTTTGATCCTCCTTCATTACAAGTAGAGATGAAGAAGGCACGTAGCATGGAGATGGCAGCCCCATCCCATAAATTTAACTCCAAGGGTACTTCTTCATCTAGAGACCATAAGTGCTCCAACACAGATACAGAGAGACCAGATTTTAACATAGATAAATCTGGGGTTAAAAATGATTCAAAGGCCAATCCGGTAGCACCACCTTTGGATCGTGAGGCGCTTAATGATCTACGCAGGAAGAAGCTTTGCTTCTACTGCAAAGGTCCATATGATATCCATCACGATTGTCCTTTGAGGCCTAAGGGCAAGGCGAATCATGTGATGTGGGCATATTATGAGGATTCAGATTCTAAGGATTTCGAATAGCAGAATAGTTTTGAGGGGGTATAGGCAGAGGCTTCAGGGCCTAAGGCAGAGGTAGAGTTAGAGCTTCACATATAGGAGGCACGCATATCTAGTATTCAGTCAGATGAGTTATTTAGACTCCGTGGAGTTCTGGCGGGACAGAAGGTTATCACCCTTCTTGATATAGGAGCCACACACAATTTCATAGATGCTAGGTTTATGGAAAAGTGTGGACTCACTACCATAGATTTTGAGGGCATTAGAGTTAAGGTAGCCGATGGTCACACTCTTAGGTGTGAGCGTATGATTAGAGACCTCCCATTGCGCTTGAACAACTATGAGTTCAAGGCTGATTATTATGTGGTAGACATGGGAGACATAGACTTAGTCTTGGGTATGAAGTGGCTTCATTCATTTGAGGAAGTTAATCTTCATCTCAAGGACATGGAGGTTCTCTTTGATGTTGATGGGAAGACACACATTCTTAAGGCAATACGGGGCAGCAGCTTCAGATATATGTTTTTTCATCAGATGGAGGTACCTATACCACATGATATGATAGAGGGCGATGACGAGAGCACATTGGCTCCAACACAGGAGAGGTATGAGGATGAGCTTGGTCTTGAGGTGAGTTCAGTTCAGGAGTTGTCACATGTGGTGAGGACTCAACTTTTTGTTACAGTCGGGTCACAGGTTGATGATGATATGACTATTTCTAGCCTTCACAATCCAGTTTTAGATATTGTTCAAGTAAGGAATTTGCTTGCTGATTTTCATTTATGGATTGGATGTTGGGGTGCTCATCTTAGTACTAGAGATGATGTGATGCCATTACATGAGAGTTGGGATGGACATCGCATGGGGTTCATGTTAATTGACAGTGGTGGAGATCATAACTACATTTGGGATCCAGGTGGATTGATTGATTTGTCATTCAGCGATTGCTTGAGGGCAAGCAATTCTAGGAGGGGCAGATTGTCATGTCCCCTTTTCAGTTGACATGTTATGAGTTCATGGTTAGCCTATTATGTGACCCTCGTAGGCTGATAGGATGGTTAGAGGGTCTTGATGGAGATTGGAGTGGCTTTGTTTAGCAGAGTTTTTCCAGTTAGCTTTCATTTGGGCTCGTTTGGACATGTATTGAGGGAGATATTAATATTTGATTGATTTAATCAAATATTAATTATTTAGCCTATTTTAAATTAGAAACCCTAATTCTAATTTAAGAAACCCTAATTAGGGCAAGCATATCTTTTGAGGGTATAAGGGTTTCTCATGGAGGCCATTATTGATGAGCCATTGATTATTGATTATTGATTTTGAAGAATTTCTTCTGTGAAGACTGAGCCTAGGGTTCCAAGATTCCATTTGCATTGGAGAACGTTCCCTCTTTAGTGTGTGCAATTAAGAGGTTGTGGAATATCAACTGATCTATTGCCAAATTGAGAGATAGCTTCATCTAGAAGTTATCACAAAATTTACAAGGTTGAGAGATAACTTCACACAAAAGTTATTACAGATATTCCAGGTATTTATTTCTTTATGTTTTGATTCAATAAATTATACAGCTAGAGATCTTCTATGCTAGAAACATATATTTTCAGATCAGGGGTTGAAAACAGGCAAGTTGTGCCCAATTGGCGGCCGTACAAAGTCCGTACAGGCCCGTACAGATCCAGGCAGGTACCGACCTCGGCAGGCAGAGATCCCAGTGACCGACATCGGTCGACTGAGAGACCGATGTCGGCAGAGAAGGACTTGAAGTGATCGATGTCGGTAGTATATCGACCGATGCCGGTGACTGTGTGTTCGACACAGCAGGCCGAGACAGAATTTTCTAGATTTGCAAAGCCAGGGTTTTCAAGACTGTATTTCATATTTTATATGCAAAGAGAGGACTGTAATTGTAAAAATTTAGAAGGACAAGTGATAAAATCTATGATTTGCTATTGAGAGACTATATTATTGTTATTCTTCTAAATTTATTCAACAGAAATTGTATCTTTGTTCAAAGTTTTGCGTTGCTATATTCCCTGTTTGGAGGGGATATTACATATTTTTATTTTGCTTTGTCCCATTATTCACAAAATATATTTAGATCTTTCTCTTGGATAGTTTCTATTTTTCTTTCTATATCCTCACTACAATTTATGTAGCTATTTTGTACTTTTTCACTCTCTCTTGGTTTCTTCCTTATTCTTACCAGTGGCACAAGGGATGGTTTTTGGTCCAAGGGGTTCATCTCCTTACATAATATCTTCCAATTGGGATTTTGGAATCATGTGCCTTTTAGGATCTCCTTTTCATTTTCTTCTCTATTGTCTTCTTCTACTTCTACTTATTTAAATTCTTCTTCCTTATAACTAATATATTTTTTTTCTTTATTTTCTATATAATTAATTTCTTCTTCCTCCTCTTTCATCTTTTTTTTCTTGTCCATATTGTCTACTAAACAATCATCTTCACTATCTACTATGTCCTATTTTATCTCCTTGTCTTCTCTCTTTCTTTTTGATTTATCTCTTTTCTCTTATATTTTAATATTTTATACATTTTATCTCTTCTATTTTTATTCTTCTCACTAGTCCCCTTATATTATCATACCTCCTATTTTCCTTTTATTTATTCCCCTCAATTGTCATGCCTAGTTTTTCTATAAGTTACATCCTTTCACATATCACCCCCTTCTCGTGCACCATTCCTTAGGTGCCTAAACCCTTAGATAGGGATAACACACATTTTTAATATCTTCATTGCTTCAAAATACACATGGGAAAAAAAATCTCAACTATTGTCTTCCTGAAATCTTATAGTCTCCATAATGTGATTTATTATCCTCTAGACATTAAATAACCAAATTCTGTACAATGCCACCAAATGTTGAAATAAAATTTGTAACATAGTTACATATAGTTATGTGGTCTGAGATGACTTCAGTTATAACTAATGTTATGTAGAAATTAGTATTGGGGGTTAATCCTTAGTTAATATATGTATTCATTCACATATATAATACACATATATTTCCTACTCTAACTCTCTTTATTGTATATATAGTTGTAAAACATCTATTACATTTTGTATATCTCTTTACTCTATACCTCTACACTATTTATCTCTATACTTTCTTATCTCATTTTATATTCCACCTTATTCCTCTTATTACTCTCTTATGTTATTCTCTTTATTCTTATTATCTTTTCTTATTATTATGATTATGTTCTCTTCCACACCATTTAAATAATTATATAACTTTTAAAATCCAAATGTTACATCTCTTCACTCATTATTACTTTTGATAACCATTGGTCTACACTTATTTACCTTATTAACTACCAACTAGAGGATATTTACATATATACCATACTATATATGCATTTTTATTATATAAACTATCATATTTTCTTCATCCAAGTGTCTAGAACATGTCGTAAAGATCCAAACAATACTACACTTCAATTGTGGTATGATTGTAACCTTTGTGGTGTAATGTGGTATGATTTAAACGTCTATAATGTATTTTTATACTCTTATAATTATTTTTAATAATCTTACCAATAGTCGACCTAGTGGAGGCTTCCTAATTTTAAAAAATAGTTGTTGAAGGCTCGTAAACAATGTTGGCAAAGGGCAACACCTTTGGTAACTGACACTATCCAAGATTGTCGATATTGCCATGGAAGTGTAGAACATGGATCTAAAATATAGATATAATCTATTTAGGATTTTGGATGGTTCTTTTATAGACTCAATTGATACTAAATAAATGTATCTAACAAATAGAGGTGGATAATACAGTTGATTGACAAACAAATAGAGGGAAAACATGCTCAAAAGTTAAATATGTGTGCACTATCCAAATGTGTCAAAGTATGTCAAAGTTGATTTTTCCGAAGTGCTAAATACCAAATTTACTTGTCTACAATAGAAAATAACAACATTGAACATGTGGTAATAATCAATTTCTAACATAAAGAATGCTCACATCATCTGGAAAATAACATGTAGCTAGTAAGTTGGTAAGAAGATAAACTAACTTAAAATTATAAGCTTTACCTTATAGTCTATAAAGTAAAAGTGAACATAAAATTTAAAAAATTACCTTCATTCTTACCTCTTACCTTTTGGAATTTTTTTTTGAAAAATATCATGGGTGAATAGTGGGATTTTGTGCTACATAGACTAGAACAGGTCTGAATTGCTATTGTGTGCTAAATAATGATGAAATTACTTTTGATCTTGATTTATTATGATGCAAGCCCCCATACACATGTGGGAGTTCTATCATGGGAGATCATTATAGACTATATGGGTACTCAAGTTAGAGGAGGTAAACTGGGAGCATATGGATGTAATTGGATTAGACCATTCTACATGACTACCCATGATGAGATATGACTTGGGTGTTCTCTTTGGTTTGGCAAAGCAATAGAACTATGCTATTGTAGACACTAATTTTGTTACTCATCATGTAATTGTGGTGTCTTTATCATGCCTTGGTGCATTTGGATTATTTGTTTACTTTAGAATCTTTTTAATAAACTTTCACTTCACGTTAGATCTTTATAGTGTTGTGTGATCAACATTTCCATCATGACACCTTTAGACCTAAAAATTGTCTGCTTTGGAATCTGCATAATCATCCTAAAATTTAGCCCAATCTCAAATTCATGGTACTTTTTAGCCTTGACCATTTTCAAAGTCATCCTAAATAATGGTTTGACCACTATTGGAGCTAGTTTCAAAGTGGTCGTGTGTCTTATGGGTCCATTGTGCCACCATGTTCCAATTTTTCATGCCTTGATTGTTGGATTTCACTAGTTTCCATGGTTGATCTATGTGCAAATGTGTCTCAATATGAATTTAAATGAGTCTATATAAACACATGTACCATAGGCCATTTAGGATCATCTATAACTACACACACTGATCATATCTTTCACAAATTTTTTAAGGAGCTTACACATTTTATTATTTTTCCTCTTATCATCTATTGAAGTCTTATGGATACATACTCATACTAAGAGAAGGTTACATTAAGGAACTATAACATTATTTATTATCTTAGGGAGAGAAAGTGAAGTTGTTTATCACTTGGGTTTGGCCACTTCCATACACTAGAACTGCATTAAGCCATGATTCTCATCACCGATATGTAGTTACAACCCTCAAGAAGGCCTAGGCTAATTTACTTCACAACTTTCCTTTGTATTGGATGTGTTGCTAGGTGTTGAGGTTGGGTCAAGGTTACATCAAAAGGACAAGACATTACATTCTAACATTTGTGTGTGCAATTATGCTTATTGAAGACATGATTATAGAATTATGCTACTCATGAAGGGTTTTTGACCCTAGAGATTTAAAAATCCACTTCCATACTTGATTGAACAACTTTGACTTAGACTGTTACTTTTAGATTATGAATCTCCTCACTATCATTTTCAGAGAAGTCCAAAACTGGTCACCATAAAAAATCATTACTATCTTTCTAGAAGTTATTCTACACTATTTTAGGACCCTCTTCTTTGCATTTTGAGAACTTGTTAGGATCCATATAAGCTAGAAACATGTATTTATCTATCACTTCTCATCTATCTCATTTCTATTATTGTTTTTCATTAGAGTTTCTTATATTTACCTCACCTTAGCCCAATGTAGATATGATTTATTGTAATTTTCTATATTTAGCTAGTTTTACTTAGTGCCCTTGTTTTAACTAATTGGTGTAATGTTTTTAATGCCTATATGCCATTTTGGCAAAAAAATTAATGAAATCAAATTACATCAAATATCAAATAGTAAGGTTTTTATGCTCACTTTCCCTACAGGGTTTTTGGTTGTGGTTGTTTTAAATTTGATTTATCTATGGTTTTACTTTATTATTGCAATATCATTACCCCTAGATTCTTTTGCATATCTTGGAAACCTTAGTATATACTATTCCCTTAACCTATAATGTGTATAGGGATATGTGTGGCCAATTGAATAATGTAAACATTTACGTTGTCATTATGTTTACCCTATTTTTAGATTGAGTGCAAATCATAATAGGCTTATTTTGTAGAATTAATTTAGATTATAATATATGATAACCAAACATAAATTTGAATGTAACTAATACGATAGTACAATTTACTATTTATGGAAATAATTAAGGAGAACAAGATACTTAGATTTTTTCCTTGATTGATTTATTGTGATTGTGTTCTGATAGTGAAAGCAAACTGAAATCTAGCTTATGACTCCTCAAAATTCAAAATTGACTATTTATGCATGCATGGTTAGTACCGTTAGGATTGGCCAAACATGTTGATGACACTGACTAAAGTTGATGTTATTATCCTATCTAGATTTGTCTCTTTGTAACCATCTAATGAGGTGCACCTATTTTATAATTCTATGTATGTGAGATCTTTGACCCTTGAATACATGTACACCTCTATAAATTAGTTTCCTTCTCCTTAAAACCCTACATATACTTATGAAGGATGAAAACATATAAAAAGTGAAGAAGTGTAATTGGGTTGAGTTGACCCCAGTCACCCCCATAGATGATTGACCACTACTTATGTATCCAATACTTCAAAGAGGGAAGTCAAGCCACATGTAGCTCTTACCCTTAGTGTGAATATGTAAATTTGATCTTCTACTATATGAATGCACATAAAAATATGGTTTTGATGATGATAATGTTGGAACTTGACCTAGCTTGGTGTGTTTTAGACTTGGCTAATGACTGCTCCCAATGCTTGATTTTGGGAAGAATAGGGAAGATTTGCTCAATGTGTAGTAGTTATTTGGGGAGTACCCGAGAGTGCCAGATTATGAATAAGATTTACCTTTATTTATATTTATATTCATTCAAACAGGGAATTTCCCCCACCACCAACATGCTAGCTGAATGAGTTGACCTATAGGAAGGGTTTAATTTTGAAAAATAGTCATTTTTAAGAAAATGGCAGTAATGTTAGCTTCAAGATAATAATATTGAATTTAATGTCTAAGCCTTATGTTATTGTATAGGAGACATAAATGCTAACGTGGTATTCTGGGAGTGGATGGGTAAGATATTTCATTAATCCAACATCAATTTGAATGTTCTTACAAGTGACCGATAACAACTTAGAATTGATTGGGCTCATAACTACCATGTAGGTTTTTGAGAATGGTGAGTGAGTACTATTTGGAGATGCACAAGTGATGCAAGATAAATGTAGGTTAAGATTGACATTGTAAAGTGTTAAATACTGGATTTCAATGTCTACTAATTCTCCCCTTTTATTCTAGTATTAAAATTCAATTAAAATACTAGAGTAAAAGAATAAAGATATACCTAAAAGTGCACAACACACTTTGTCTTTGGGAGAAGACTCCAAATGTGTAAGCTACTCTAAAAAAAATTGTAATGAAAATGTAGAAGTCAATGTCCATAGAATCAAATTTAAAAATCTAAATTATACTTGAAATTTAAAAGAGTAAGGAAGGAGTACACATGTATGCGAGTATTGGAGATTCTTCCTTGTTAAAGTGTTAGAAAATAATACTTCCATATTGGAGCACATGGAGAACATGGTGAAATTGAGGGTGATCAAACCTCAATTTGAATTTAATTAAGGCAAGGGCCATGGATTGAAGGATAAATTCCCCAACCCACATGTAACTAATCCAACACTGATCTTGTAACCCTACAATGATAAGATGAGAACCACACAATGGGTCCACTATGCCATTGCCATTGAGTATCATTGAGCCTCAATATACATTACCTCAAAATCATGAATCAACTGTTGTAGATGAACTTATAGATTCATGTTTGCTCCACACTCAAAATTAACTACAAAGGTGCACGAACAAGCATCATGCCCCATTGATTCAATGCAAATTGTAAATTATCATGATGTGCATGAAGCAACATGATTCCCAATTGGAATCTAAAATAGTGTATATGTCTGCACAAACTAACATCATGCCCAATTAAATTTGTCTTATAAAATAGAGTACATGTGCCTTGTACATGCTTCCAAATGTATATGAATATAAAATATATTAATCAAGAGTGTAAATGTAGTACATATGCCTTGCACATACCCCCAAAATTTGTACAAAGACTATAAATAACTATCTCAATCTAATATTTGAATCACATCTAAACTTTGAAATCTATATACTGTACTCAAATTTTCTCATGGTGGATTTATTTTCTATGATAAATCCCACTAGTATGCCCCTTTGAGGTGATCAATAGATCCTACAAGTCACTCATCTCAAAGTAGAAGTCTATTGCATCATGTCATGTAAAGTCATGTCAACATGTGAAGAGTATTTCATCATAGTAAAGAATATTTCATCAAAGCATGTATGTATCATATGAAATGCAAGGGAATATGAGTGTATGTCAATATAGATGTATCTATGAATCACACAATAGTAAATGTCACTAAATAAGACTACACAACATGGAAGTACATGATATAAATCATGGAACAACACATAAAGGGGAGGTGTTTGATATGGATTATGACACCTATAACAATCACATAAGCTCAAAAATATCAACACATGTTGTTACACAATAGCATATAATGTCACACATAAGGCCAACGAGTCACATACAAGGGGAATAAAGATGTTGCTAATACACAAAGCCAATGAGCCACAAACAAGACCAAGGGGTCGCACATAATAGACAAGAAAAATATCCTATCATGTAAAAGTAACAATGTTAAGTATAAAACAAGTGAAAACTTATCTACACTATCCACATATGTTAGTATCATAGCATATCAATGTAGCATTGTGTAACAAATGAGTATCTAATAAGGTGTGTGTAAGTAATCTATGTATCTCAACATTATAAAGTGGTCATAGAAAGATATAACATGTGATAGTGTAACCTATGGATGTAGATGCCCCTAGCATTGGCATGGCCCATAGGTATAGGAAAGGTCCAACATCTATGTGTCCATGTATGATATATATGTCCTAAATCACACTCATATACCAAATGAAATGCATGTGTGTATAAAAATAATATGCCATCTGCTAAACATGTGATAAATAACACATGTTAATAATGTAATCTAGCAACTCATATCATGCTTAAGTCTTGATTTTTATTTTTTTAATATTTTATTAGCTCACCATTGTAAAGTGGTCATATAAAGACATAACCTATGATAATTTTACCTATGGAAGTAGTTGCCCCTAGCATTGGCATGGCCCCTAGGTATAGGAAAGGTCCAACATCTATGTGCCCATGTATGATATGTATGTCCTACATCACACTCATATACCTCATGAAATGAATGTGTGTATGAAAATACTATGCCATTTGACGGATATGTGATAAATAACATACGTAAATAATGTAATCTAGCAACTCATGTCATGCTCAGGTATTGATTTTTATTTTTTAAATATTTTATTTTTTTGTACTTTCTTGAATTTTTTGTATTTTTGTATTTATTTGAATATGTGCAAAGGTGCCAACCAATTATCCCATCAAGGGGATGGTCATGTGAGGTGCCTATATCATATGGTGTAATTGTTATTTTTTAGGAATGAAAAATAACATGTGTGGGTGTATCAGAATCTAAAAAGGAATCAGGTGTTGTAATGTAACCATTGTCATCACTGCTCATAGAATCTTATGTATGATAAATAGATCTAGGAGATATAGGACTCTGTAGAGCCCATTGTGTAGCAGGATAATGTATAGATATTTGTGTTTAATATGGTATATGTTAAATTATATGTGGAACTAACTTGGTACATGCTACATATTAGATAAAGGCTTCTTGGAGTACTGACTAACTATTTGATGTGATTGTACTAGCATGAAATTGACTGCCTAGGAGAATCACTTGTTTTCCTTTGTGTTGAATATATAGATAGATCCTAATGGGTGTAACAACTACCTCTAAATATATATCCATAGTGTAAGTAACAAATGCCTTCTAAAATTTGATCAGAGTTTACACAATAAAATGTAATTAATTATTTACTTCACAAAAGGTTACATATATAGATCAATTAAAATCTTATTAACATGGATTCAATTATCATATCAAATTCCTATAATATCTCACTCAATCCTATTTACATGTGTTTTTAAAACAAAACATATAAATCACATGCTAATTTAATAATTTTGGGAATATTAGGGTTTTATTCCTAATTTAGTTAAAATGTCTAGATTGATAAATCAGTAATAATATGCAATAAATAAGCTATTGATTTATGAAATTTATTTGTAATTAGAGTTTTTCTAAAAATAGTAATAAGAGGGAGAATATAAGACAGCTTAAACTGTGTTGATCCGACTAAGATAGTGTATGATATTCACTATGTAGGCCTGGGACACTATCACAAATAGGATTCTAACCTTTGTTTTTTGATTGGATAGGAGCACCAAAAGTGGATAGGAGTGGCACCAACATTGTAGTCCTAATCTGATGTTGTTATCCTTAGGATCTAAGCTTTATGGGTTTTGTTCAACAGGTCTGTGTGACATTGTCTCTAAATTTGCTAAGCCTTGCTATCAACAATGCTCCCTATAGAGCTAATTTTATTCATTTTTATGCCTTCAATGTACTTGAATGAAACTCTGGTAAATAGGGAAAAAGGGGTTAGTGTGTGTAAGATGCACTAAACATGCTTCACACTCTGTGTGTGGACACGCTACCTACATACAAATACTTTGAAGAGGGATCAAGCCATATATAGTTCTCCCTTTGAAAGTGCTTGGTTCAATTATGATATGAGAATGTAAGAAATACTAAACTAGATGTGCTTGAGGTAGATAGGGACTAGTGCTAAGATTTAGATGTGCTTAAGACTATACTAGATGGTTGTATGCAGATAATAGGGAAGATTGCCTGAGTGGTTTCACTTGTATTCTTGCTTGTTTGATAATATTTGCCAACCTTTTCCAAATGATCTTTGAATGGGATTTTATAGGGATCTATTGCTCATGGATTGAATTTGTTTGCGTTATGTCGATAAGGAGAAAGATGGGGAACTAGAATAAATTGACTATTGGGGCCAAAAATGAGCTTGGAAAACAATGTTGAAAGCAAATAAGAGTGGTATTGGCACTATTGTCTTAGTGTGATGCTATTGTCCTGGGTAGATGGGACCTAGAGGGATAGATTAGTCGTGAAAAGAGGGTCCCAGATTTTCTAAGATCAAGTTTAGAAGGCTACAAATGACTAGGAATTAGTGAATACAAGCCTATGAGGGTCATGAGAGTAAGCAAGAGGGACCTATGGGTTGGGTGTCATTAGCCATGCTCAAGTTATAAATTTTTGCATTTTATATGACTACATGTGCCCCCCTTTATTCTAGTGATGTATCAAAGTGAAATACTAAGATAAAATAAAAATAGAAAATGTACTTGAACTTACCGGCAAGGGTGAAGCCCATGAAGCTATGTGATGTTGGGTATGCATAGAGAGAGCACACTATGAAGTGTAAATCTGCAAGTGAAAATAAAGAGTAGATCAATTCTTACTAGATATCCTATATCTAAAATAAGAATGTACAAAGCTAGGTAAGAGGGAGAAAGGAATGAATACACCTCATTGGGTACATAAACCAATATAAAACCTGTTATGATGTTGAGTGATGTTGGATGTGTGTTGTATCAAGAGTAATATCGTGAATGAAATTGAGTGCTTAATTCCTTGAAAGTGACTCAAGAATGCAAAGGTTGGCCCTTTGGCTCCATCATCACCCACTAAGTGAAGTTAGGTGGTCATATGTGTGTTGATTGATGTTTGGACTATGTGTCTAATCCATCTAAATAGGTGGCTCAAGAATACAAAGGCTAGTTCGTCCTTTGGCTCCATCATTGCCAAGTGAAATGAAGCTATAAACTGATATTGATATGAAATATATGCCATATGAGATAGCTTTTAAAGCCCATGAATGTACTATGATATGATAATGTTGGCATGGATAGCCAAATGTATGTTAGAAACTAGGCCACTCTTGGCCACTCCAAAAGCCACTCTGAAATTGAGAATCTAGCTTATGTGAAAGCCACTCAAGAACTCAAGAAATTGCAAGTTAGGCTTGTATGAAAGCCAAAATGAAATGATGCCAACTGCCTATAAAAAGAATAAGGCATACAACTATTGAGAATGTTTGGGTAATGATAAACTTGAAAAGAAAGAAAAAAAATGTGCCATGCACATTTCCCCCAATCACTAGTGTCTGAAACATAGATTCTGATCTAGAAGTTGTACCAATTGCCCTATCTAAAACTAGAAGCAAGGGCCATTATACCATGCATGATGCCCCCTATATCTAGATTCTCTAAGAAAATTGTACTAAAACTATTGATTCTGGTCTGAACTGTAGCAAATAAAACTATAATTGAACTTACCTTTCTTTCTATTTCTAGATTTTTTTTTGATATTTGGGTAGGAGTGCTAAAAATGGACAGTAGTGCCACTAGTGTTGTAGTCTAATCTTAGCACTATTGTCTTGGGCCATATCCAATGATTGTTCTAGATTCTTGACTATTTGTCTGGTCTATTCTGACTAGTTTGATATCTAGTTGCTATTCTAGGTGTTTTGAATGCTACTATTTCAACTATTAAGAGCTATGATCTCTATGACAAAACCCTTGTTTATTCCCCCCTCTTTTGAGGGTAAGAGTAGAAACCCTAGAATGACTACCCTCAAAAGAAGGAGCCTTGCAAGTGTGTTATGTTGTAAAATATATGATATAGCAATGATAATCAACAAAATATCTCAAGATATAACATGATTTGTATTGAGATATTATTAGATCAATAGGGGTATGCCTAGATAGATGTAATAATGTAATAACATGTGCAATATACTGAACTAGAATTTAAAGTCTGGTTAGTTGTTAGTTGGAGGTATGGAGCATGATGTCCATCATGGCATACAAGAAAACATGAATGATGCATGATATGGATCATGGCATTGCAAACAATTGGGAAGCAAACAAGCAACAAAGACACAAGGCAAGAAGCATACAAGAGTGGCCAAAGGGCGAATCAAACAAGGGACATGGGCACATATCACTCAAACTAGAAAATAAGCATACAAGGCATGTTCAAATACCACATACATATGTAATTGAAACAAGCAAGGTTGGCATGAAAACCACAATCACATGGAAGAGTACAAACAAAAGACATTGGAAAATGTCCTAAGGCACGCACATGAATAGAATCAAAGAACATTGGTAAATGTCCTAAGGATAAACAAGAGACAAATAGGAACTGAGAAAATGTAATCACATCAAGCTAATGCTAAGCAAACAAGAAAGCATGTAAGAAACTAGAAATGCAAATGCATCTAACCAATCAAAGCAAGAAATGAATGTATGCAAGACATGTTAGTACAAGACTAGGTATATGCTAAGAAATAGATAAGTGTTATGTGCCCATGAGTGTCGATAGATTAATATATGTAATCTAGTAAATAATGTACATCAACATGATAACTAGAGTGTGTGGTGCAAGAATGACATAACCTGGATGGTGTAGTCATGTAGAAGATGCCCCTAGTGGGTATGTATATCGATGTATGCCTTAATGTAGAAGTAGGATGCCCCCTTAATGGGTAGAGTGAAGCAATCAAAGAGATGGATGGCATTATACACACTCAAAAGAGATCAAGTGAAGCATCGTAATATAGATAAATTGATTAACAATATCATAGAATAACAAATGTAAGTCTAACATCATAGTAGAAGTGTAAAGCATGGATGATGCATACAATCAAAATGTTTTTGGTGTTTTGACATATTTGAATGTTTTTATATTTTGAAATTTTATATTGTTTTTGGATTTTTGAGATTTTGAATCTATATACAATCAATCATAAGAAGAATATGTACAAGTATTTGAAAATGAAGCTATATACAATCATATGAATAAAGCAATATGTACATAATGATATCAAAGGCTAGGCTAGAGGGATAAAAGGGTCCAAGGATGGAGCTCATTGGGGAGGGAGATGGAGGAAAGGATCATGACCATTATTAGATGCCTCAAGATCATCATTATAAGTATCATTTAATGGTGCATATGCTATGTACATGGGTCATCCTATCGAAGGTGAACTGAAGGTTGCTCTGGTGGTGGAGATGCAAATTCTCTTCTAAGACATTTAATTCAGGTAGTAAATTGCTATGGTGTAAGTGGTGAAGCTAGTGATAGTGGTGTTATAATCTGAATAATGCCTTTAACCTATAGTTTATTCAATCTCTTCTGTAAAGTTGTACATGAGTTTATATCATGACCTATGATCCTATAAAAAAGACAAATTGGGTGACCATCCTGTTGTGATAATCTAATAATAGATCTGTGTCATATTGTAGGTAGTTTGAGTAATCCATGATCAAGTAACATCTATAGTATAATTTGTCATTAATGTTGTGTGTTCCCTGCCTAAATCTTTATGACTAGCTCTATATCCATAGAGGTAACCATATGAATTGTATGTGCCAAGTGATTTGTTTGTGACTATGAATATCTTGAGAGTATAGTGCAAGATGCTAAGAGTAATGTAGGATGTCTAATGAGAGATCTAAATTCATCTCGGTACTCTCTTGGGCCTATTGGTGTAAAGGCCAATCCACATAAATAATGATCTATGAGTATGGGTGTCGTATCATCATCTGAAGAAGCCTAAGAATCTGTATCGACATCATGCACATATGGTAACTCAAAATTTACCACAAGGGGTGACTGTGATATGGGAGTCTCATTAATTGTAGTAGTAAAAGACAATGGTGTTGTGAGAGTGTATGTAACTGATGAAGTTACTATATTTGTAGAAGCAACTAGTACTACTAGAACTATTATTGGTGAATGTGTAACTACAATAATGTAGGAATCGTGATTGATGGAGTAGAGAGAATGGTTGAAGCTGCTATGACTAACTGAATATATAGATTTGAGGGCACAAATATAAGTGAAAGGGTGCAAAAAGTGCTAGTCTCTCTAACCTCATATGTAGGTATTTAATCAAGAGAAATGGAATGAGGTGGTGGTTGAACTATGAGATAAGGTGTCCCATCTCACAAAATAGTTGAAGATGACTCTGTAGTTTGACAACATCTAAATGGTTGGTTATCTATTAGACATGTGTATAGGTATCTTTCATGGAGAAACTTAACAAATCAATGAAGAGTATAAGGAATTGCCCCCATAACATATATCTAGGGTCATCTAAGTAGAAGATTATAATGAAGAGGACCTGGCATGACCTAGAATGATGTAGAGAGGGTTTTGGGTCCTACTATGATATCCAAAGTAATGGTTCCCAATGTCTGTCATGGTATATCATGAAATCCTCTAATGTTCTTATATGATTTTTACATGGATGTCATATCCATGCCCATGGTCTGTAAGAATTTAATATTGCATATATTAAGTTCAGAACTAGTATCAATTAGAACTCTCTTAATTGCACTGGTTTTAACTTGAGCTTGTATGAATAGTGGTAAATTTTGATCAATAACTATTTGAGATGGCATGTAGTCATTATCAAAAGTAATAGCATCTTTGATAGATTTTAGAGTGTTGACCACTGATGCAAAATAAGAAGGCTCTGAATCAATGGGCATAAAAGTCTAGGTGAGTGCCTGATAAAGAATGTCCTTGAACACATTAGATTTTTGAAGGAATTCTAACATGGAAATTTTAGCTAGAGTGTTTCTCAACTGATCGACAATATCATATGCCTTGTACAAATCTACCTATGTGGGTGGGTTAGGCTTGAGACAAGAAGTAATGGGAGGATGGTGGGGTTCCTAACTAGGTGGGGGAGGCATGGTAGCACATCGAGTAATAACTCTAACCACATTATCTACTATTCGTATAGGACTAGTAGTGGCTATGGGAGGAGAGTGAAGATAATTGACAGGTCAAGGAGGTGGAGGGGCAAAGGGTGTTAACTGGGCTCTCTAGTGATGGGTAGTGACTCAGAGAAGAGAGAAATGGACCATGCAACATGACTCGGCACGAGGTAGAGGCTCCAAGGGAAGTAATGCAAGAGATATCTTAACATGTTTAATAATAATTTTCTTAATCTCATCTGATATTATGAAACATAAGCATGGAATGCAAAGAATAAAGCTTTATACTAACATATGATAAACTTCATCATTCATGTACATGATAGGACCAATGATGGTTTGTTTATTATTTGCAAGAAATGTGAGAAAATTTTTTAAATAAGTGAGATCCATTTTATGCAATATGGTTAAAGATGTAAGTTAATATCTCATAAGCAATAGGACCTAGTATATGCAACTAGGGTTTGAAATATGATAATTTTGACAAATTATTATGAAATTTGGAAAATGAAATTAGATTTATGATTTAAGTATGCAACTAAAATTTTAAAAAATTATTGGAAAATGCTTGATTGAATAGGACCTAGTATGTGTAACTAGGGTTTTGAGAAAAATATATTTTTTGAAATAACTATTGAATTTTAAATTTTGAAGGGATTTTCTGATTTTAATATGTTAGTAAAAATTCAAAAAATTGTTGGAAAATTACTAGAAAAATATTGGGATCTAGTGTGGGCAACTAGGGTTTAAAAGAAAATTATTTTAAAATTTACTACTAAATTTTAAAATTGGAAACGAATTTCTAATTTAAATATTCAATTAAAAATTTAAAAATTTATTAGAAAATCAGTAAGAATTTTACCCTAGGGTTTATAGGGTTTTTGTGTGTAAATGAAGTAAGTCAGGTTCACCAAATGATTTAACAATTTTGGGAATATTGGGGTTTTATTCCTAATTTAGTTAAAGGGTCTAGATTGATAAATCAATAAATAACGTGCAATAAATAAATTATTAATTTGTGAAATTTATTTATAATTGGAGTTTTTCTTAAAATAGTAATAAGAGGGAGAAAATAAGACTTAGCTTATACTGTGTCGATCCAACTGAGACAGGGTCTGATATTCACTATGTAGGTCTGGGACATTATTGTAAACATGATTCTAACTTTCATTTTTTGATTAGATAGGAGTGCCAAAAGTGGATAGGAGTGGCACCAGAATTGTAGTCTTTGTTTGGTGTTGTTGTCCTAAGAATCTAAGCTTTTTGGGTTTTATTTGATAGGTATGTGTGACACTATCTCTGAATTTACAAAGCCTCACTATCAGTAATGCTCCTTGTAGAGCTGATTTTATTCATTTATATGCCTTAAATGTACTTGAATGAAACTTTAGAAAATAAGAAAAAAGGGGTTAATGTGTGTAAGATGCACTAGACGTGCTTCACACCCCGTATGTGGGCATGCTACCTACATACCAATACTTTGAAGAGGGATCAAGCCATATGTAGTTCTCCCTTTGAAAGTGCTTGGTGCAATTTTGACATGAGAATGCAAGAAATGCTAAACTGGATGTGCTTGAGGTCATTAGGGACTAGTGCTGAGATTTAGATGTGCTTAGGATTGTATTGGATGGCTGTATGCAGAGAATAAGGATGATTACTTGAGTGGTTTCACTTGTATTCTTGCTTGCTTGATAATATTTTCCAACCCTTTTTAAATGATCTTTAAATGGGCTTTTATAGGGATTTATTGGTCATGGATTGAATTTGCTCGCGTTAGGTCGACAAGGAGAAGGATGTGGAACCAAAGAAATTGATCATTGGAGCCAAAAATTATCTTGGACAACAACGTCAAAAGTGGATAAGAATGGCATTGGTGCTATTATCCTAATGTGGTGTTATTGTCCTAGGTAGAAGAGACTTGGGGGGATGGATTGGTCATGAAAAGAGGGTCTTGGCTTTGCTAGGATCAGGTTTGAAAGGCTACAAATGATTGGGAATCTGTGAATACAAGCCTATGATGATCATGAGAGCAAACAAGAGGGACCTACGGGTTGGGTGTCATTATCCATGCTCAAGTGACCATTTTTTACATTTTATTTGACTACACATACTCACAAATATATATACATACTCATTATCTCCTACATTCATCCCCTTAGTACGAACATTGGAACATGTGGCTACAAAACTAAATGAAGGTAGAGAGGGAACCCATCGACATCTCATCAACCATTCATGGATGGGAACACATCAACCTAGTTCAGAGGTGGGAACTATGAAACTAAATAAGGACCCACATTTTTTTCATCATCCACTCTATGTAAACAAGCACATTAGTTCACAATTGAGTACAATACCTAGGGAAATAGGAATTATTACCTCTTGATACATTTATTCACATTCAGTGAGTGATAAGATTCTCATTGAAAAACATGATACAAAAAATATAATAAAATAAAATTTGATTATTTGAGGACTAATTCCTTGTTGTCCTTGTTTTTTCCCATTGCACATGATCACTACCACTCGATCATGAAAAATAATGGCAATTCCATTGACATTAAAGATCGTTAATGCCACTATTATATTCATGTCCCATTCGTTAGCAATTGTTGAGAGGTGATATTAGGCCTCCTACCTTATTTTCCTTTGACCTCCATTGGAATGTTACTCACTTGACTGAATGGAACTTGAAGCTTGATAATTTTAATATTGTGTTTATCTTTATATTTCATCCCCCTCCCTTCCCCTCCCCCAATGTGAAATAATACATTTTTTTGAATGTTGGGTACCCCTAAAATGTATCCATTACAAAAGGTGGAAAAAAATATTTACATGGTTTATTAAAGAGTGACACACATTATTTAGACTAATACATAACATAACCACTATTATATATTAAAAAAATGGCATTGTTATAATGATGACTTAGAGACTATTGACATATATACTTATTTACTTTGGATTAATACAAAAAAAAACTAGAGATAGTAAAATGACATAATATAACTATCATACCTCTATTAAAATCCTTTTATTAGAAAGTTTTCTAAACTTTATTTATTGACTATTTAATAAACTATAGAAAAAAGTAACTTTCTAAAGCCTAAAATCACTTAACAACTATACGATACTTTTAAACAACTATGGGACCAAATTTCAGCCCTGGAATAGGAGGTTCATGGCTATGAAGAGGAAAAACATCAGGATGTACCTAAAGAACATCTCACTGAGCAGTAAAACCCTCAGGATGTGAGAGCTCAAGTAGCTACAGAGTTGGCTAGAGATATGAAAAAGGTGAACCCACCTAAGTTTGATGGAACTTTTTTTGGGTGACGGAGTTGAAGCATGGTTGACTAAGATGGAGAAGTATTTCAAGATTCAGAACAACTCTGAGGTCACTAAAGTAGTTTGGGGAGATTACCAATTGCCTAGTGAAGCAACTATGTAGTGGGCCAACAAAAAGTTGGAGATGAATCTTAAATCGACCACCACTACATGGGAGCAATTTTTGATCTTGTTTAGATCATAGTGGCTTCCAAAGTTATACTTTGACTAAAACCTTACAATGTTTTAGAATCTAAAGTAAGGAGACTTATAAGTAAATGATTATTGGGAACAATTCACCAAACTTCTAAAGTATGTACCTCAATATCAGGTATATGAGAGGTTCAAAATTAGGAAGTTCATCATGGAATTGAAACCTTAGATTGGGGGAGAGGTGGATGTTTATGGACCATCTACCATGGACCAAGTCTTAGATAAGGTAGTAAAGTAGGAACATAAGTTGAAATCTCTTGCTTAGGTCAGGGACAATTTTAAGAAAAAGTTTGGAAGTTATAAACCAACTTTTAAAAAGAAGAAGTAGAAGTAGAGGAGTGGAGACTCCAATAATCAGTTCAAAAATTAGAATGCTAGATTCAACAATGGTTCAGGTAACAAAAAATTGGGTAATGGTATCAAAGACAATTTCAAGGGAAACCAACATGCTAACAAGAAGGGACCACCTGGAGGTTATTTCATTTGTGGAGGTAACCATTATGCTTGTGAGTTTACCTAGGATAAGTCAAAGAACAAAGGTTCTACTCCTCAACAGGGAACTTTGTAGCAACGTATTCATATGATAGTTGATAATCAACAAGATGAATTCTAAGCTTCACCCATATAACTATCAGGTATTTTATTTGAACATCTACTTTCAATTTTAATAGATATATGAGATACATAATGTTTTATAGATCCTAAAATGCTTGATAAGTTATTTATAAGAGTTAGAGTAATGACAAATGCATGGTTGATACAATATGTGAATTATTCAAAATTCAAAGTTGACAAGTATTTAGTCAAAGCTGAGATTAGGTTCCCCAAATTCATAATAGTAGTGGATCTTTATGTAACACTATTAGGATCATATTATGTGATCCTTAGAGTCATATGGCTTATGAAGCATGAGGCCAAGGTTGATTGCTACCTAAATAAGGTTGAGTGTTTGGATGATTTTAGAAATCAGACTCAAATTCAGGGTGAGAAGAGAGAGTTGAGGCTTAGGCAAATATTTGCAATGCAACTCAAGAAGGCCCAAGAAAAAGGGTGCCAAGCATTTCTCGTCAAGATAAATTAAATTGAGGAATCTAAGGAACCATCCCTTGAAGATTATCCATTCCTTAGGAATTTTCATGATGTGTTTCTAGAGGAATTACCAAGATTACCTACTAAATGTGAGTTTGATTTCTCAATCGATATCATCCCTCGATCAGAACTAAATTATAAAGCACCATATAGGATGACAACCACTGAATTGGTTGAATTGAAGACTCAACTATAGGAATTATTGTCAAAGGGGTTGATCAGGCCAAGTGTGTCACCATGGGGTGTACTAGTTATCTTTATTAAGAATAAGGATAATACTCTTCAACTTTGCATAGACTATAGAATGTTGAATAAGGTAACTATGAAAAATAGGTATCTGTTAACTTGTATATATGATCTTTATGATCGATGCGAGGAGCAATAGTATTTTCTAAGATTGACCTTAGATTAGGATATCATAAACTGAGGATAAGGGATGAGGATATTCCAAAAACAATGTTTAAAACCTGATATGGGCATTATGAGTTCATAGTGTTACCATTTGGGTTGACAAATGCTCCAATAACATTCATGAATCTCATAAATAATGTGTTCAGAGATTATTTAGATCATTTTGTTTTGGCCTTTCTTGATGACATTCTTATATACTCTAAGAATGAAGATGAGGATTTTCAACATCTAGAACTAGTTTTGTAATGATTGCAAAAGCACAAGTTCTATGGTAAGTTGTTTGAGTGCACATTTTTCCAAGAGAAAGTGCAATATCTAGGGCATATTATCTCTATAAATGGTATTTCAGTAGATCCAATGAAGATAAGATTCATTATGGAATGGCCAATGCCAAAGAATGTGATTGAGGTAATAAGTTTCATGGGATTAGTATATTATTACAAGAAGTTCGTTTCAATTTTTTTTAAGATAGCTAATCTGATTACCTCTCTGTAGTGTAAGAACCAAGTGAAGTAGCTTTTCAAAAAATGAAAAAGAGGCTTACTTCAGTGCCAATACTAAGAGTTCCTAATCCCAATGGTCAATTTTTGGTAATCACGGATGCATCTAGTGATGGAATACTAGGAGTCCTTATATAGGATAGTGTAGTAGTAGCTTATAAATCAAGGAAGTTGAAGTCTTATGAGGTGAACTATGCTCCTCATAACCTAGAACTTATAATACTTGTGCATTCCTTGTAAGTTTGGAGGCATTATCTATTGGAAAAAATGTTTGAACTCAATACTAATAACTTAAGACTAAGTACATCTTCACCCAACCAAATCTGAATGCTCATCAGAGATGGTGGCTAGAGTTCTTATCTAACTATGACTTTGATATCAATTATATTGAAGGTAAGAAAAATAGAGTAGCTAATGCCCAAAGTTGTAGAAGGTACATAACAACCATGGCTACTATCAAGAGTACTTTTAGGGATCAAGTGATTGAATTCTCACTAGGAGATAAATTCTATGATCAGGTCAAAAAAGCATTATCTAAGAATGCTCAAAATCCTAGGTATAAAGGATTCAGATTAGATAATGATGGTCTTTTATGATTCAATGGAAAGATGTATACACTAGAGCGAGAGAATCTAAGGAGCTTAGTGCTAAAGGAACTGCAAATGCCCCATATTTAGAACATTTAGGAGTAACCAAGCTCATGATAGAGCTTATAAACACTTTATTTTTGGAAGGGAAGCAAGAAAGATGTAGTGGACTTTATGTGTCATTGTTTAGAATGTCAGTGAGTGAAATTTGAACATGTGCATTCAGTTGGTCGTTTATATCCACATGATAAACCAGAATGGAAGTGGAAGGTGATTAGTATGGACTTTGTCCAAAGTTTACCATTATCATGAAACATGCATGACATGATCTTGGTAGTAGTTGATAAACTAACCAAGGTGGTTCATTTTATACCAGGTAATTTGATAGATGATGCACTTGCTCTTGCAAAGAGGTTTATAAAAGAAGTGTATTAGTTGCATGGATTTTTAGAGAATATCATTTAGGATCATGATCTAAAGATGACTTATATATTTTAGGTAATTCTAAACTCAACTTTGGGTATACAACTAAACTTCAGCACTGTATATCACCCAAAGATTGATGGTTAGATTGGGTGAGTTAGTCAGGTGTTAGAGGATATTATTCATATGTATTGCATGGATCAATAGTACAAGTGGAAAGATTATCTTTTGTTAGTTGAGTTTGATTACAATAACTCATACCCATCAACTTTGAATATGGCACCATTAGAAGCATTATATGGAAGAAGGTGCATGACACCAATCAATTAGGCTAGGCTAGAAGACAAGGTAGCCTTTAGACCTGAGATGATTTTGAAAATGGAAGATCAAGTTAGATCATTTAGGTAGATATTGACTTAGGCCAATGATAGGTAAAAGAGTAACGCTAATCTAAAGAGAACAAATTGATAGTTTTCAATAGGTGATAAATTATTCTTGTGGGTTAAGCCATAGAAGAGCTTGATTAAATTCGAGAAGTCAGTGAAACTTTCACTGAGATATGTGGGACCCTTCAAGGTGTTAGAAGTGGTCAATCATGTAGTGTTAAGGCTTGCATTTCCACCATAAATATCTATATTACATAATGTATTCCATGTTTCTTATTATAAAAAGTATATAGATGATCCTTCACATGTGTTGAATTAGAATGCTTTGCAGGTTTTAGATCCTAGGGTGGTCATGGTAGAACCAATAAAAGTAATTAGCACTTGCAAAATTTATTTACATAATAGAGAGATGTCACAATACAAGGTATTATGAGACCATTATTTTGAGGATAGTGCTACTTGGGAGGAATATGATGAATTCTACAGGTGATTTCCACATTTATTTGCTTGATTTGATGCTTCATACTATGTTATTTTTCTATTGAAAAAATGTTTTTAGTTCAAAACTTATGTTTGAATAAGTGTCATCGGGAAGATGAACAACTTTAGGGGGAAGGATGTTACATCGCAATTTTTCAATAAGCAAATTTACTTGGTATCCATGGATTTTTATGGTTAGAAATTTGATTTGATTATTATTTAACTAAGTTGTAAGTCATATGTTGTTATGGGACAAATGTATGTTGCTTTGATTTCATGATTGCATTGTTATGAGCTAGTTGTATTGCATATTCTTTACCTAGCGATCATGTTGATTTATTATTACAACAATATTTTATGATATATATCACAATGATATGAACTAACTACCTTCTTGTCATGAGTTTGATGTAGGAGAGATCCATCCCTTAGAACACGATAGAAGGAGAGCATGATCAGAGAAGGTGACATAGATGAAGGTGTTGGGACATGATAAAGGAATAACTAAAACCCATGCACACACCACGTTAATGGCACTCATTTTTATACATAGTTTGAATTGTTAGCATTAGTACGCTTTTGGATGATATATGCATTTAGATAATTATTTATTTATGATTAGTTATGTATTAGCTCAATTTAATGGTTATGTGGAATTAATCTTGTGTGATTACATTATGGTTGTTATACATAGATTTAGTGTAAATGTAGCAATATGATTATGTCATGTTATGGAATTCATGATTGAATGTAAAATTGTATGAATAGTGTCTGGTTACCACCATATGTAGACTAACCATCGTGTATTAGTAATGTTGAGAACATAAGCTAGTTATCTTTATGATATTTCAAGAGTACCCAATTACTGTTGAAAGGAATATAATTGAATCACATTAGTTATATTGATATTATTTACCTATACTAAGTAAAAAATTAAGCAATTATAATGTATGGTAATATAATTAGTAAATTATATTGTAATAGATTTTTATAATTAAGAAATAAAACAAATAATTAGAAAATAAAAATTAATAAAGTAATAATTAAGAAAATATTTATAGGAAAAAGAGAAAAATACCAAAAATTAAAAAAGAATGGCAAGCTAAACAGAAATGAGCTTTAAAGAAACCTCATTATTCATGCAAAGAGAAAAAGAAGAAAAGGTGCAACATAAAAGAATAAGAATAAAACATAAAAAACTGGGTAAGAGAGCACAAATTGGAGAAGAAGAAAGAGGACAATGGAATGAAAGAGGAGAGAAAAAGAGCATAACAGGACACAAGAGATTAAGGGGTCATAGCTTTTTTCCAGAGGCTATAGGTTAGTTTGCTTTAAATTCAAATTGATATCTATATGGAAATTTGCGAGGAGGAAATTATTAATGTTTACAAATTATTAACTAGATGAGATTTTTAGTGCTAAACACATAGCCGGTTAGGGAAATCACCCTCCTCACACCAAGTCCCTGATCTTATAAATAAATTTAGGTAATATACAATTGACCTACTAAAATTATTTAGAAGATATGTTTTTTTGTGTTAGGTGCCTCTATAAAACCCCCAGTAAAGGTGTAATTGATTGGTGAAAATTTGTTAGCTGATAAAAACTTTGAAGAGTTTAAGGGGATAATATATTAAATTGATCTGTAGTTATATAAAACACAATAGGATATGTATATGTCATTATAAATTGGGTACTTAGTTATCAATGTAAATTTGATTTGTATAATGTTAGTCTATTAACATATGAAAAAAATTTATATGTGGAAAACTCAATACAATTGCTTTGTATAATGAAATTTATTAACATATCATTGTGAACATTAAATTAATAAACTTTGAAACTTATTAGAGTTACCCAATACCTGATACCAGATATAGATACTCACAAAGATTATATCGGATAGAGTTAAATACATATCATTGTGAATACCAGATACTCTAGAGTCATCTTTGTATAATTTATTAGACATAATGAGCCGTGTAAATTATATGTTTGATCTGTGTATAATAAAAATGCACATTTATTAAACAACAAACTTATACATATACAATATACAATATTACTAGAAGTTATATAGTATAAACAATGAACTTATACTTTTTGTTGTATGGTGCATATTTGATCTATAAATTGTATGGCTGAGAATATACATTTATTATATAAATCATATGGATAAGTGTTTGGAAAATATAAAAACTTGTTGTATAAAACCATGCTGAGAGTATTATTGTTTTACAAACTGAGACTATATAGGAATATGGCAAATTGTGCATAAAAACATTCAACATAATGATCGATAGGTAAATGTACAGTAAAGAATGTTTAATATTACCTTTCTAATATATCACATATTGATTTGAGTAAATATTATTAGCACATATACGACAATTGTATATCTGAGCACATGGTGATTAATCAGACACTAGTGTAATCAGCACATACATCACTAAAGTTATCAGTGTGATTATGAACAACTAAAATAATGAAGTAATAAACTTGACCTGATTTAATTATTAACATCTAAAATTAAGAAGTAATTAACACCATACTAATGTGATTATAAGTGTATACATTGCTATAGTTATCACCTATTTATTCATTTTATTCGATCATAATAGCTTGACCTAATATCAACATCAATAACATTATAATATTAGTCATTTCAAACAACAAAATAATAAACTATTTGGATATGGATTTCAAGCAACTCATAGTAGAAAAGCCTCAAAAATCTTAGTCTAGAGTCTTGGCTCCCAATAAGAATAATTAAGAGGTGGTTACTCAAGACTGTGTGAATTTTCCAGTCAAAACCATGGATTATATAAGTTCAAACTGTGTGAGTGTTTGTATGTTAAATTAGAGGTTGATTTGGCTTGAGAAGATTAGATTATGGATATAAATATAATACTATGTCCATTAATATATCAGAAATATTAATACCTTATAATAAATCATCAAAGTATTTTGTGAATAAGGAAGTTATGTTTAAATAATATAAAGTCTTTGATTAGATTTATAAATAACTATTGGCATTTACATACAATATTTATATATTTTTTGATAACTTGTGTATGATACATATTATGATTATATTTAGTATGTATAAGTGCTCGTATATATGAAATATATCGATATGAAGATTTAAGTACTCATATGCATATATCACATACATTAGTACATTAGAAGGTGTGCTTATATTTATAGTTTTATTTTCTATTAAAATCAAGTTATAGATTTTTGAAAAAAAGAACACTATTTATATAAGCATACCGACCTCCTAGAAATGTAACAAGTTGTTTAAATGAAAGAATATGTTTTCATTAGATTTATGGATTTCTTTATCATGACTGGTTGTTTGTAACAGAGTAGTTATATATATGAATAATGGACTATGATATTATCATTTGTCATAGAGTGCATTATATTTAAAATTATTTATGAAAATCATATATATTTAGTCTAAATATAGATTATCCCTGGGTGGTATCAATTGTACTTATTTTGTGATAAATCATATAGTGGAGATTCATTCATACGTTTGACAAATTAAATGTATGCATTTTAATTATTCTTATTTTTAGCATATTTTATGCCTACTAGTAGGAAATAATATATATGAATCTATTGGTTATATTTAGATGTTAACCAAATCTTGCATTGTTGGTACTAGGTAAGTAGTGAGATAGACTTCACTAGCTAACTAACATTACTAATGTCATATGAAAGTAATCTGATCAAGTGGTGTGTATGAATTTGACTAATTCTAGAGATCAATTACTATTGAAAAATTTGGCTAAATTAATGTTAGTTACACATTGTAATTTCATATATATGATTTACATGTTTGTGTGATATCATGTTAGAACATATTTCTTTATGGTACACTTCATGTTCTTAGAAATCATACAACACATGGGTACTAGCTTGTCTCTCTAGATTCTCGCACCATCACTATCTACTCATCTATGAAAGGAGAGCCATTCCCTAATGGAGGATTGTGTAGGGGATCGATGGTACATGGTTGGTGTGGAAAAGTTCTCGGATGATGCTCTCCCTCTCCACAATAATATTTATTTGGAGACTACACTTGAGATTTCTATAGATATTAGAGTTTGGGAACTCATGCTTTGTAGAGCCTTGTATCTTGTATTGTATTTATTATTATTGAAACATCATCCCTCATGAGATGTAATTATTTACTTATTGTATCATGAGAATAATGGCTCAATGTTTATACCAACCGTGGCTGGAAATCTATAATTACTTTCTATATTCAGTTATGTTTTGTTTCATCTGAAAATAGTGATCAGTGATAGATAGATGTTATATGCTTATTTTATATTTGGCATACTTAGAGTGTTTTATCTGGATCACTAATTAGATTCTTGTGGTGAAATCTAATGAAAGAATACATTGATTTAATTTTTAAAAAAATCATGTTATTCTAAGTAGATCCCAGTGTGGATGTTATAGTCGAGGGGCCATGGAAGAAATCCTTCATTATAAGTTGGTTATGGGCCTATTAGTTTTGTGATTTTTAGTTGAGATGGGTAAGGCAAAATTCCCATATTATCTCTATCTATTTCACCCCCTTGTTAGTAGACAAAGGAATATGCTAAAGAATTGTTGAACAAGATGGATAGGGATCCATATCTAATGACATGCACCCCCATGGGAGCAATTGGGGAGATAATCCAAATAGTTAACCACCTCCTCCTCCTTATGTGGGGCTAGTTGCACCAATGGCATAATATATTATTTATGGATTTTTGTTGATGTCACATATTTTGTAATTTTGTACAATGTTAATGTGGGCCTAGGGCTATAACTCTATTTTATTCCTAGGGTTAGTACTGGGGTGATATTCATTGTGATTTTTTGTCAGGGCATGCTTTCACACTACCCACATTTTTGATTGTGCATGTAATATTTTTTAATCTATATAAATATAATAAAAGATTTTATCAAAAAAAACATACAAATGTGCTACATGGCACAAGTTTGAGATTTAAATCATAAAGTTAATGCAAGGATTTTTTACAACTTCACTATGACCTCTACTGCGTGTTGAAATTTAGCTCCATGACCAATTTATAACCCTATGATATATAGGACACTCCAAATGTATCATCTTTTCATATTCACATCCTCTATGAGATTTCCATGCTTCAACAATCCTTTCTTAACCTGAAACAACACCACGGCTACTAAACCATTCACAACCCTTCATAAAGATACAAACTCAATGAAATAATGAATAAATTCATAGCACAAAATCATATAAAAATGCAAAAAAGATGGGAAGATAGGCAATGAGTCTTCTTATATAAAGCTAGGGAAAGCAAGCAAAAGTTTTGTCGGATGCATGTGACATTTGTGCATTTAATGCCTTTATCTTGGTATCCACTTAACTTAGTAACTTCCACATTCCCAAAATAGATCTTCATACATACATACATACATATTTCCATGTGTGGTTTTTCAAAATATCATAATATGTCTAATAGGTGAAAAAATGTCATATTTACATACCAATTCCTACGATAAATAAAATATAACATCACATATTTTATGTCATTTAAAAATAATACAACATATAAGTTTAAAGTTCCTATGCAAGTCACACAAATATATATTAAGTTTTTTTCGCAAAAACATTTAAAGTGCTTGTGTAAAGGCACATAATATTATTGATGGGTTGTTTGACACACCAACTCAAGTAGGACGGTTGCCCATCCATCTTCTCCTGAAAGGAGGCCTGTAGGGATTCCCCAAGTTTAGTTATTGTTGAGTCATGGTATATTGGGTGACCCAGTTGATCTATGTAAAAAAATTCCAATTCAAGGGCTAGTTTGGAATATTTAAACTTATATTTAACATTATTCTAGTCGTGTTCATGATTTTAAAGGGAATACAAGTATATTTGATTTAGTCATGTGGGTTTTCAATGGGTTTTAAGAAATAAAATCAAATTTACATTTTCATATTTACCCATACTTATGTGTTAAATGGGTTGTGCAAGCCATTGAGGGCCAAGAAGCTTGGAAGGTGTTGTTTAGACATTGTATCTCTTCAGGATTACCTAAGGGTAAGGCCTGGAAAGGGATCAAATTCCCCACCTTACTCTTCATTCAGTCTCCTGTCCAAATCATAGGGCCCTTTGTGGCCAAGAGCATATGGAAGGCCTAAGAAAAGATTAAACGATGGTTGTGCTATAATGGCTCCAATTTCCAAACCAGGCTCTCTGCTAACTCCCATTCTCTCTGGTGGTCTCTCATTTTCTCTCAAAATGAAATGCGTTTGGCAGAAGTCCCTTGGGTTAACACTCTCAAGATTTATTGTAGAGGAATTCATACCATCCAGGATATCTTTTGTAGGCGCTCTTGCTCCTAGCTATCATAAGAGGAGGCAAAAGCTAAATTTTGATTAGCCAATGCAGACAAAGAGTCCTATCAAAAGATCCTTAATGTCATCCCAACTTTCATGCTCTATAAAATCTTGGTCCATTCCACTCAGCCATGGTGAAAGGACTAAAAATTATATGTTGAGACCCCTTTTTGTAATTACACTCTTTAGCTTGGATATGCATGGCTCGCCCCCCATTTTCCCATGGTTGACAAGCTTAATGCCCATTGGGGGCTACACTCATCTGTTAAAACATGGAGCTTTCACTTCAATGCTATTTGGGGGGCTTGTGTGGAGCCCAAGCTTGCTCATTTTTCTTGGTATATACTACACCAAGGCTTGCCTATTGGTAGAAGACTCATCTAACTTGGAGTCCACCTACCTAATTTACCCTTCTATAGCCACCTTAAGATGCTTCCTCATCTCTTCTATTTTTTTTTCAAATCTCAAAGGGTCTGGACATGGATCCATGATCTTTTCAGGCCTTTCTAACCCAAAGTTTTTTGTTGGTAGCATATCTTCAGAGATAAACCCACAATGCCCTTCAAATACACACAAGTTTGACATACTTTCAGAGTGGAGATTCTCTTCTAGATTTGGAAAGAAATAAATAATTCTATGTTTAACCATGTTTTTGCTAATTGTAGTGTTTTTGCTTTGCATGGATCTTCTATCATCTCCAATATTCTTTTACAGATTTAAGTCCAAGTCAATAAAGTGGCTATGGAGCTTGGGAATCTTCAGGATCTCCTCTTCTATTAGGAAGATGCTCCTTGTGCTATGGCTTGGGTTCCTCTTTCTCTGCCCAGGGATCTTAGATTAGATGATAGAGTGCCTTGGCCACCTCATGGTGGGCATCATCATAACCGTTCTAGGTGCTACTCTCATAGTGATACCATGTACCAGTGTATTTCCCCTTCTGGGCATCAATGAGGGTGGCAACCACCACCTCCTTCCCCTACTGGGCAGGATGGCTAAGGTGATCCTCTTCCTCCTCTGTGCCCAGATGCTTGGGGGTGCCACCTGGAGGTCGAACGAATATGATGGATAAGTTCCCTAATATTTCTTTGGCCATTTCACCCACTTAGATACAAGCAAAAGATGATGACATGGATACCACCCAATTTACTGGTTGGGAGCCTATTATAGATGGCAATGACTTGCCAAGCTCAGGTTGGGGTCCTGATGATATGGATCCTTTGCCTTCTAGCCTTGCTCTTGCTGCATAAAAGTTATCTTTTGTAATGACTTTGTGACCTGTTTCTAAGTTCTGCCTAGATAATGTTACTTTTGATTTTGCTACTAGGCTTTGCCTAGTGTGACATGGCGTGCTTTCATACCACCTTTTTTTTGTGAATTATTTATATATTTCTATTTAGTTAACATATGGATATATTTCATCAAAAAAAAATCAACATTTTGGGTTTTGGTTAAATGAGAGTGCAAATGATTTAAATGTTTGTTCATTCATTGCATTCATAATATTTGATAGTGCTTTAATGATAATTTTTATTTGATACTACTTTAACGGTAATAAATAAGATCTATCAATCGAGATTAACATGAAAATTAATTGTTAACATAACCTACTCTAACCTTGACTAACATATTTAATAAAAAAGTCCAAAAGAGAAGGGGAAAAGAAAGAAAAACTTATTGTCGTAATGACAAATTTGATCCACTTAATCGAATGCACCCATAAAATTGGTCACTCATCTAACTAGTGTTCACACAAGCACATATGAGGATGGTGCAAGAGTTTGAGGAAAGCAAGTAGAGAAACAAATAAACACATCCACCATATACACAAGCAAGGACATAATTCAAACTTTCATAACTTCAATTAAAATGTATATTCACTTGAATAGTATAATATTAGGTTGATTAAAATCAAATGAGCCCAAAATTTGCCAACATAATGGCAAGGCAATGAGAGAGGGAGAGAGAAATTACACTAAAAACAAATAAAAATGACCAATTCACAATGTGCTCCAAGGAGAAAAAATGAACCAACTCCTTGTGAGTCTTTAACAATGACATATATAACAATCTTCATTCCAATGTGAAATCATTTTCCCTCCAAAACATATCTAAAGGCATTAAATGCCCCAACCAGCTCTTTTTTCCCTCCAAAAGCTACATTTTTTCACCTTTTTCACCTATAAAAGACCAAAAAACAAGTTAAATTCTACAACTAAAAGGTCATTGGAAAAAACATAAACAAATTTTACCGCATGAGATATTTCCAACAATTGAAGGGACCAAAATACCGAGGCCAGAATGAACTTTTTGATGATGCAAATTATTCACAAAATGGACAACCAAGTGAAAAGATATTGCCAATAAACCAAAAGAGGGTAAAAATGGCCTCCTAGCCTAATCAGGTTTTTAGGAGGCACATGCATTTTTTACAAAATGCACTTTTTTATTCCTTAGTTCTAACCACGCTTCAAAATCCCAAATAGAACTAAGGGGGCACTTTTAGTAGGTCAAAGACCTAATCAGAGTCATATTCTTTGAATAACACCAATAATTTTGAATAGGGGGTCCCCAAGACCTAATTGGGCTTGGGATCCCTGATTAGAATCGAGTTTCAATATTGAGGGTTCCCAAGACCTAATCAGGGTTGGGACCCTCAAATAGGTTTGTTGGGCAAGTAGCAAGGGGGTGACATTCTGGTTAGGGAATAAATATTGCATAGCAATAGATACATCGACAAGGAGGCTTTATGACCAATGCGAGGTTTGAAACCCACATAACATTGTGGTAATGATGGAGGGGCCAAATACCCAATCAAGCTCTAAGCCCTAACTAACATTGAAAAGGGGTCGAACGCCCCATCCGTAGACTTGGTCAAGGGTAAATCCCCAACCAACACTAAATTCACCCAACTCACAACTCCCAACCCAATTGGGGTAGAAACCCCACCTAACACTACTTGACATAAAAGTGATGACCCCTAGACCTAATCAGAGATATTTCTCCAATTACAACTACAAGATGCCAACTTGACCACCTTAGATATAATTGGACTTTGAAGTCTGATTGGGTCTAGGGACTCAAATTTTTTTGAACAAGACCAAATTAGCACAAAAATCTTGATTACAATTGGAGCATGCAAGTTTGGACCCCGAAGACCTAATTGACGGTTGAAAGCCCGATCAGGTATACAAACCGAGAAAAATAAAAATCACCTATAACAGACTTAATTAGGTTTTGCAACAAGATTTTTCAAGGATTTTGCAAGTGTAATAAATGCTTGAAACTCATTTTCAGACCAAGTGTAAAATATGAAACTTTCTCGCACAAGCTTAGTCATCATGATGGAGTGGGTCTCAGAGGCTAATTTAGCACATAAACCAAAATGAGCCCTTAGAGCGGCTTAAGATAGCTAAGAGAGCAAAATTTTCAAATGCAAGTTGGGAGGTTAAGACTCCAATTTCACAATAAGTATTGTACATGAAGTTTTCTCGCATGAGTGTGGCTTCCCAATGGAGATGGTTATAAGACCCAATTCATCACACAAACTGAGACAACCCGCCAAGGTAACTGGAGAGTGTTGAGACCGAGTAGCCCGCGAATGCAAGCAAGAGTAGAGCAAGAAGGAAAAAAGAGGTTTCCTAATTTTGAAAGAGTTAGGGTGTGTTATACAAGCAACAACAAATATTATAACATGAAAGCCTACCTTACCCATATAGTCCTTAGGGAATTCTATCAAGATTTTTTCCATTCTTGATCATCTGGGGAGTTTATTCTTGTGGCCTTAGTCAATTAATTCAATGCGTGATTCCACTTCTACTCTTTAATACTTGAAATGACTTTGACAAAGATCTATGCTTTCAATTTAAGGGTAAGAACTACTTCAAATGCAACATCAAGTCCATGTAGTATAAGAAGGTCATGATTGTTGATATTCTTCCCAAATATATTTATTTTTCAAATTATTGGTTTCAGTTTAGGGGTTAGGCATCCCTTCTTGAATCATGATGTCTAATTTTTGTTGTCTTATTCATTACCTAAATTCCCACATGATCTTGACAAGTATCAATATTTTTCAAGGCACTGTAGCATGTTGATAATATGGATATGGTCTCATTTAGGCTCTTTCCATAATTCTAGTGTTCTTCAATGTATTTATCTCGAGTCAACGTCAATCTGTCATTAAGGTCTTATATGACATAAATTCTATGGAACCAAAAGTCCTTAATCCCATTCAATTTCTCATTAACACTATCACATTGGCCTCTAACTTTATTGGCCTTATTGTTAGCATTCCAAATTATTTCTTCTAGTTCTTAATTTCTTCTACCCTTGGCCCAATAAAATCCATTACCATCATTTTAAAGTATGTCTCCAGATTTTCCTTTTCAATTTTGAGGGCTTCATTCTCGTCCTATATATTTTTTATAACCGAGCTAATCTTCTTCAATTTGTTTTGCACATTTTAAAAATATTTTTGCAATTGGTTGGAGCATTTTCATTCAAACATATAGTAAACACACCACACACGAGTTTCGAATGAAGTACAAAACAATTAGGGCTATGGAGATAAAGACATGGAATAGCAGAAGCCCTTGTAATATACAAAATTGACACTATAGATAATCGAGATCTAGTCCTCGAAAGGAGGGCGTAACACATCAAAGGTTTTTTAAACTCTAAAGAAACATGCGAAAGTATTAACCTTAAAACAAAGTCAAATCCATCATAATTAAAGCAAAATCTAATTATAAAATAGGTATAAGAGAGTGCATGGTCATTTTACATCAAAATGTAATACATCTACACATACAATTAAATTATAATTACATCTAAAATAGTAAATCAGATTTAATTGTTAGTTTATTTTCCATTGTTATAATGATAAAGTGTGGGGGTCTAGACGAGTATTCGAACTTTGCACAAATCTCGATACAATTGTCATGAGTAGAGAGCAAGCTAAAGCAAACCCAAAAAATTATAGTGACCCAAAACCGTTCACCAGGGGTAGTCAACATTTATTGTAAAGCAGGGCCATGCATTGTATGATTCTGGCATAGCAAACATGCATAAACTAATTTGGCAACATCGTTTGTTAGATCTAAGGCTCTGAAAACCTTGCTCACATTTCTAAAATTTTGTGTAGATTCCTAGGAAATTGATTTCCTTTTTAAAAACCCTAAAAGAGCCACTGAATCTGCAAAATGGATAAGGAAAAGCTTTATTTTGGGGCATGTGCTCAAAGTTAGTAGGTTTTAAAGCACTGATTACTCAACATACCCCTCAACAGTTTACAATATCAAAAACAATGAGCCAAGTATAACAGAATTCAGATAAAGGGTCAAGTGTGATGTAGAGCCAATTCTATATGACTTTCAACGCTATAATGAATGCTTGGTGCAACACTGAATGGTTTAAAATTCCTTAGATTATTGAATAATCTCTAAATACTTGCTTTAGTTGACTTTGTTTCTTTTTTGATGTTTCTCTTTATGTTTTAAATGCACTAATGTATCTCTCTATTTATAAACATCTTGAATTCAAATTAAAACTTTAATACGTATACGCTGACACCCAACAGATAAAAAATGGACAAGACGGGCCTATATGACATAAATATACCTAAACATACCCACACAATATACTTCATCAAAAATATACATTATATATTTTGATAGCCTTAAAACGTATTTTATACGATTATGAAAGAACCACACTTAAAAGTAAAGAAATTAAAAAAAAAAAGGAAAATTTAAAAAAAAACCGTGTCAATTACAACTAATATAGATTGAAAATATCAACAAACACACCAATAAAATTTAATCTAAAATAATATGTAATAAATAAACAAACGAATATTCTCCATTAATATAACTAATAAATAATAGAGACAAAATTAAAGTGTCTACAGCGCCATCAAAGTATGGAGTTTGGTGGTAGCCTGCCAAATGAATAGCCAGCTGGAATTGTGCGACGATGACGGCAATGCGGTCGCCATCAGACACGTCGCACGTCCACGTGGTCACCCTTCATCTTTATGATGTTCAATTTGAGGCCACTCGTTCGTAATAATATTCAAACGACTCTCCGCCGCTTTTCCTATAGCATTGTGGATTTAATTCGATGATGACCGTATTTATTTTTTTAAGCCGTACAATACTATAATTTTTAAACATTTATTTTTTAAAGGTAAATAATTAGGTAGACTCTTAAAAACTATTAAAATTTTATAAACATTTAATATTTTTAAATTATAAATTATATTAATATTTAAAGAATAATGTTGAATAAATGATTAGTATATAGAAAAATTATTATAGGGAAGGTTAACTTTTACATTTAAATTTTAATTGTTCTATATTTCTCAAAATATATTATATAAAAATAATTAATGTAATCATAATATCCATTTAAAAATCTAATATGTTAAATATATTATATAAAATTTAATTAATGTAATTATAATATTCATTTAAAAATTTAATGTTTTTAATATATAATTTTAGTTTAGTAAATTTAAGTGGAAAGAAAGTTATTATTTTTTAATATATTTGAAGGTATTACACATAATCATTAAATTATATAGAATGTCGGTATGTTTGTTTATATTTTGAAAAGAAATATATAGTAGATTTATAATATTGAGTAAGTATATAGCAGCGACGGGTAAGGAGTATCCATACCATCAAAATTATTTAAGGTACGATCTTGACCTTAACTGCTTAACTTTTCATATCGGGTATGTAAAAAGATTTGTAACTTAACGGATGCATATAACCAACCATCATCCTTACTAATTGGACTACAACCCTTTCGATAGAAAATTATACTTTAAATTAAATTTCAATTTAAAAAATAAAATTTAAATTTAAAAAATAAAATTTAAATTTCTATAATTCATAATATTTTTTTATTTGATAGGGTAAACGTTTTGACTGGAACTATAAACTGAGACTGAAATATAAAAGGGGGCTCAGTGCCCGACAACAAAAAGATGTAAAAATAATAATAAAAAGAAAACAACCAACATAAACAACAATACACTTGTCACGAGAAGAATAAAATATTATTGAAGAAATCATGATAAAACCACTGATTGACCAACTTTTTACCAATTGACAACTGAATTGTAACCAACATAAAAACTTCAACCAATCCAATAAAAATGATATCAGAAAAAATAAAATAAAAATGAAAACAAAAACAAAAACCAACTAAAATAAACCCAATCTAAAACAACACAGTGTTCAACCACAAACAAAAACCTATCTTAAAAAGATAAGTCTCTAAAAATTACTTTAAACTAACATTGAAAATCACATGATATAATTCATTATCAAAATATATAAATGAAATGAAAAAATATTTATATAGATATTCCAAATTAATAATGCCTCTTTCAAAATATTTACTTTCAAAGTTACTTGAAGTGTCTACTTATTAATGCATCCATGTGTAGACGTGCATAGCATATAAAACATTAATATTATTGTTATTACATAAGTTTTGCACTCGTTCTTTGATGTGGAATAGCTCGTTATGCAACACTTAATTATATAATGGGAAAACCTTTAAGCCATGAGAATTTGGCAAATTGAGGTTAACCTCTGAAAAATGCCGGCTTTTTTTTACTAAATTTGATGCAACGGATAAGATACCAGTTTTATAGAAATTTCACTCTTTTTAGTGTTTTTTCTCCTAAACTAAATTTTGATGGGAAAAAGGGAAAGAATGAAACTTTACGAAAGTGAAACGGTGATTTCACCAAATATCTTAATGGGTCTTAATGCTTGCTTGATGAACACAATGGAACAAAGAATTATATTGAAATTAGTTCAACACAAACTCATACAAATGGGAAACTAGAGACAATATTTAGTTATTTTCACAAAAGGGAAAAAAAGTTCTTAATTTTAATCAAACAATATTTTCAGAAGGGTAAAAATACCACAAATGAATTTTTAGTGACTGAAATAAGAAACAAAGTTTCCACAAATACTTAAATAACTAGTATACACAGAGATATCTTGGACAAGAAAGATAAATCTTTAATTTATTTCCATTCTAAAGGTTATAACTTATAGAAAATACATTCAAAATGCAGACATTATACCCTCTAACAACAAAAAATGATTTGGGCCACGGGGTCTGCCCATCTTTATACAAAATATCTTATGGATGAGATGCAGTTGTCAAAATTTGAATGCCCAGTAAGAGAAACCATGCAGATCTGAAAACTTCATGCAAAAAGAGACGAGTTACTCTATTTTTGACGTCTTGGACTTGTAGAATAGTTTAGAAGGTGGCATGCAAGAGCTGTGTGCGATACTTGGCATGGTATGTCGTGGTTGGAACTGGAAGATTTCTATGCAATGCTTCATCATCTTCAGTAACTGAAAATAGCTCTTCATGCAAAAATGGGCGGTACCCAAAATAGAACTTGACTAAAGTTACCTTTGCAAAATCCTAACTTACAAAACACAAGTGAGACTTTTACAACTTTTTAAATCAATCACTTTGTCAAAATGGAACTTGCAATTTGCAATTCATGCTTTCACATTTTTTAGCAATTTATACTTGTCAAAATGGAAAGTATAATTTGCAACTGTGCTTTTAACAACTTTCACATTGTAAACAGATACAAGTTTTTCTTTCTCAAAAAGAGTTATAAAAAATAGTTGTTTCTTCACAATTACAACTTACAATATTTTACAAATATGAAACACAAAATATTTCAATATAAAGATTAATCGATATTTAGAATTTCTTCACATTTCTTGTCTTTCTCGGCTTGCAGTGTTTTAACATATATATCAAAGGCCTTGATAAATTATTTTATTTGCTTTTCAAAGTCTTGATTAATCTGCTTGAATATAAAATAATTCTCTTTTGAAAGTCTTGATTCCCTGCATCTCCGTTCTCATCTTATCCATCACATTTTCATATTTGACAAACCTGTGGATAGAACTCAGGGTGAAGACTGTATCCTTTGCAGATTTTTTTTCAACAACCTCCTTGAACTTATTCTGGACCTCTTCAACCTGTAGGAGATTCTCTGAGTCATTTGGTGGTTGACATTACATCATATTCATCATTCCTTCGATGTATGAGACACCTTGGCTTGGTAAGCCGACTCTTTTAGTATCCTTATTCGAAATTGAGCTACATTGTGTAATTCCTCATGCTCATCCTCATTCTTCAGTATGTTCTCAACAATGAGGATTTATGCATCAATTGAGCCTACAACTGTCAATTTTAGATAGTATAGATTCAAGGTTTGAATCTTTCCTTCATATTTACTAACTTGTTCTTTCAAAATATTCCTTCTCTCTGATCATTTCATATTGATCCGTTATTGTTGTCATGACCTTAGTACCCTTAGAAATGAGTTCCGTCGACCACTCTTTTATAGCCCTTCCCATGTGAGCAATCTCTTGAATTGAATCAATTGTGGCTTGATCTAGATTTTGATTGATTGGCTGCACTAACTATGGTTGTTTCGATGATTCACTGGGATTTATAAACGGGTTCAATATTGTTGTAAGCTAATCCACTTTTCTCTTTAATTCATCCTTGGTGGCCTTTCATGATCAATCTTTTCGAAGAGAGAGTTGATGCCAGATTGCACATCATGCTTTAACCCCTCTCTTATCGGCCATCCAAGGTGGATCTTAGAAATCTAATAATCCCCAACCAAAAGATCTCCCTTTGATTTGTCTGGTGGGGTAATGCAATTTCAACATACCTCTTCCCTTTGCCATCATTAAATATTTTGGAAAGGGTCTTGGGAGTAGCGTTGGAATTCTTTTGGACCTCTGATAGACCAAAGTCTAGTGTGATAGGGTCAATAAACTATTTTCTCTTCTTTCCCACTAATTTTGCTAGCCAAATAGTGGTAGCATATGGTAGCTCAGACATAGTCACCAAGGAATCAATGGCTGTTGTTGCTGCATTAGTAGATACTGTGACCATGGTAGACTCTTGTGTAGATGTTGCTATTGATTGATCAAGAGATGCTTGTGAAACTACAACTGCATCAATAGATTGCAAATCTATATTTACATCAAGGACTTGGGTCTCTCCAATATCAACTGAAGGCAATGTGGAAACAATGGAAGTGGAAGAGAAGAAGGCAGGCAGAACAACTATATCTATTAGAGGTGTGGATGATGAGATAGACACAGGGATTGTGAATTTGGGAACATGTGGGAGAGTGAAAGCCAAATCATTAAACAAATCAATAATATGAGTGGGACCACTCAGGGTTACTGATTTAAGGAAAGTGAGTGGAGATTAAAGTGAAACAATACTTACCTCAAGTGTTGGGGTGGCTTGTGGGATTGAAGTTAGGATGACTGAGTCTGTGGCTTTGTACTATTGAGTAGTGTTGGAAATTAATGGTGATGAAATGGAAAGAATTATAAATGGAATGTAAAGGAGTGGAATGAAAGAGGAAGGTGAAGTTGGATGAAGGGAAAGTGGAGTGGAAATTTGAGATTCCACTGATGGGGGACTCTGAGTGTCCACTTGACTCAATTACACTAGTTGCACTTGACTTATTGTAGTAGGTAATGTAGTTCGAATGGTAGGTGAAGTGGAAATTAAAGATGCAAAGGAAGTGGAAACAAGAGGTAGAGGTGATGAAACTTCTTGAACAATGTAGGTAAGAGGAGAGTGAACCATAGAGACGGGGTTGTCACTATGACAATCATGGGGATTAAAGTTATGGAAGCTTGTGCTATTGATGTGTCTTTAGATGAAAGGTCACTAGGTTGTTTTGTAACTTCCCCCACTCTCTTGATTCCTCTTTCTTTACCTTAGTATTTTTCTTTTTTGACTCCTTTGATGATTCTCTTAGACCCTTTTTTGATGGAGTGATCCCCTCAGCATTAAGCTTTAAAAGCTTTTCTCAGACCCATATTGTTTCCCTTATAACCTAAACTCCCTTACTCAACCAACTGATAGTTCTACTAATCACATGGGCCATTTTGTCAAACAGAGAAAAGGACTTTAGAGTTTACCACCTCGCTAGTGGAAGGGGTTGTGTGATGACCTATGAATAATAGATCAAGTATACTACAGAGTCATCATCTACCGTGTCATCTGGAACTGGTATCAGATAATGATCTTTGATTTGTTGTAGGGACATCCTAGAATAATCAGTTATCCTAACTCTTTCCTCATCTTTGAAATATTCCCAATAATCTTCATAATATAACACATGAGCATATGTTACAAGTGCCAATGTGCTAGTGATCTTGCCATATACAGCAAAAATGGTCTGGACTTGAACTTCCTCAACATCATCTGGAACATTTTAGTTTTGACACACTTGGACTTAAGGAGGGATTGACATGTGTATCAACCAATAAAAATTGGAAAATATATCCCTACCTTATCCCTGTTAGAAGGAGCTTGTGTGTCTCTACGAGTTGCTTGACCAGCTCCATTAGTGCCCATTTGTCACTAACGAAGTGTATAAGGATAGCCACTAAATCCAACTGCCTTGATGTAAGAAAATTTGGGGAACTATATAAAGTAGGAGCCCCATTTACTGATCTCATCCACTACTGCTGGTGAGAACCTTGTTCTCCTAAGTTCCTTGTTGAACATGATAATGATGCAATTGATGAAATCATTATTTACTCACCTAAAATATTACCTACTAGCCTCTAATGTGAGGTTGGGGTAGTAGTTATACACTCTACTTATTTCTTTAGGAACTATATTAAGTCCTAGGAATAATCTCCCTTTGGCCAAAATATAGATAACGTAGGAGGTCAAGTAGAACTTATCGGTTGTTTAAACCTACATCAATTGCTTATGGAGGGAATCACTTATTAACTAGGCATAATGAATGTATTATTTATTTTTACAAATGAATTAGATATATTGGTACATACATTATTGAAAACACTTGGCATCAGGGCTACCGGTGACCCTCTGTAACAATATAATAATGTTTCCTGCTTCATCAATGAAATCAGGCCTATACATGGTCTTTGGTAGCCTAGTGGAAGAAGCCTTGGGGGACTTGAAAGACTGTTTATTGATCATCTTTTGACAACCATCTCTTTTTATTCAAATAATTATGTGGATGTCTGTGGGGTTATATCCAGATAACTCTCAAATTCCAAGATTGTAAACATTGAATTGATAAAATCAGGGTCTAGATTCATAATCTTTTCCCCTTTGTCATTATAGACTTATCTTCTATCGAGATCATAATGCTGGGATAATGTGAGTACCAACTTAAGGATTTTTATTAACAATGGGAAGGATGTTAGGTTGTGGAGCTAAAAGCTTCATCGATGTAGACATTGGAGGAGGTTGCTGAGTGTCACAGTCACCGGCGTCGATCAGGCCAATCAACATCGGTCAGGTGTAGACAGGAAGTTGCCGACATCGGTCATGGATCGGTCGATGTCGGTCATCTCCAGGCAGACAGGGACCGACGTCGGTCGCCTGTGCGGTTCTAAATTGTGAGTTTCATGAACAATTTGTTAACAAACTGGTTGTTTGCATGTTAAAGGCTAATTTTAGTCTTGAGCTGCGGATCTAATTATTGTAATTGGATGTCTAATTATTGTTTGCATGGGATCTATATAATAGACTCATGGGCTGTATTGTAAAGGTGTGAGGGATCAAAGCAGGGATTCCCCGGGTGTTAGATAGAGAGAGCAAGCTTGGCTCCTCAGAGTGCCATAGTGCCAAGTGTGTATGATCAGGTAGATCTATGAGAGAGCAAGGTCTGGTAGAAGATCCACAGGGGTGCTAGTTTGGAGGACAAGGGTTCTTCATGGTATGTAAGATCAAGTTGGTCTGCAGGTGTGCAAGATCAGGAAGGATATCCACATGTGGTAAGTAAGGTTGATTGATTTGCAGGTGTGTGTGTGTGTGTGTGCGAGATCTAGGTTTGCAGGTGTGCAGAACCAGGTTGATTTGCAAGTGTGCAAGATCAGGGAGGTCAGCAACACAATAGGTAGCAAGATTAGGTGAGATTTACTTGGAGTACGTTGCATACTTGTTTATACTGGCAGTATTGTTATTGACTGGTGGACTGGCAGTATTGTTACTTACTGGTGGAGGTGAACAACAACTCTATGTTTGAGTTGATTGTTGGGACCATAATTGAGAGAGTGAGCTCTTGAAGAGATTTACTATTTATGCCCTAGAGGTGTGGGAGCCCTAGAGGTGTGTAAGGAAGAAGACTGTGGCATCTTTTTTGTTGTATTTCCTTCTAGAAGAGTATTAATACAATTGGGTATTGTCTCTCATATTCTGTGTTGTTTTTTATTTCGAGTTACTTATTACTTCTAGTTAAATTCCATGTTTAAGTTGTATATGGTGATCGATTGTGCTTCCTAGATCCTAACAAAGTGGTATCAGAGCTAAGGTTGCAGGGAGCAAGTTTGTGTTTGATTACATGTCACTCTCAAGGGTTTTTGATTGAGTGGGAGTATAGCAATGGCAGAAGAAAGTACACTAAGAATGGAGGAATTCAAAGGCACGAATGATCAATTACAGTGTTATAGAAAGAAAGAGCAGGAAAAGAAAAATTATTGATTGATAGCGGACCAACATAAAGGGAATGAAGAAGCATGTGTTGCAGATATTGTTGCATGGATTGCTCTTGTATGTTCCTTGGATAAAGTAGAATCTTGGTTTATAGATTCTGTTGCCTCTTTCCATGCAGCCCCAAATAGAGTATTTTTCCATGTTAAGGCCCATGGAGACTTTGGAAAGATTTATTTAGGGGTTGGTGAGCCTTGTCAAAGTATTGGCAAAGGGGAAGTGCGGCTGAAATTGCAGACGGCCAACACATGGGTGTTGAAGGAGGTCATGCAAGTCCTAGTCTTGAAGATGAGGCTAATTTCTTTAAGAAAGTTGGGTGATGAGAGATGCACAAGAACTCTCATAGCGGATGCACTTGAATTAGCATGTGGTAAGAAAGTAGGTACTCTTTATCTACCTGCTTTTATTACTGATTCCACTTTTGTTGCAAAGATGTGTCTTTGTAGGCTTGGTCACATAAGTGAGAAGGGAATGGATGTTCTTAATTCAAATGGTAAGAGTTTAGCTTCGGAGAGCATAGACCAAGATTTTTGTGAGCAGTGGGATGCTACAAGAAAGGATTGGATTTATTGTAGGAAAAAGAAGTCTGATGTATTTGACAAACTTAAGAATTGGAAAGCCTTGTTGTTCATGGAGGAGATGATGGACAGAGATTAGCGGATGGGGCTGGATACTTATGAGTAGGGCAATTTGGACAGGGTTTTGATCCAAAGAGAGCTCGCGGGTAAAAAGTCATCACTCACAGGAAAACACAATTACCAACGTCGATTAAGAGGAACTAACGTCGATCAGATAGGTACCAATGTTGGTCATGTGCAGACAGGCAAAGTTGGTAATGTCAAGTGGGTGGACACCGACGTCGATCAGGGAACTGACATTGGTAGTCAGGTCAATCGCAAGGAACTGACGTCGATCAGGTGCAGACTGGGAGGTGACCGACATTGGTCACTGATAGAACAGATTTTGGGCAGACATCAAGCTGTCAAGGAGTCTCAAATGCCCATGTGGAGGATTGAAAGTGTAAGTAAGCCTCAAATTTGTTATTCCCCTTCTTTACACTACTTGTTGCTCATTGATGGTCAAGAACCAAGAAGTTTTAAAGAAGCAGAGCAGGTCGGATCCAAGAATCAGTGGGAGCGTGGCATGAATTCTTTGGAAGAGAACCAAATGGTAAATTTGGTAGAGTTTCTAGATGGGTTAAAGAAGAGAGAGAATGGACACGTGAGACGGAAGGCCAGGTCATATGGTCTTGAGGAAGTTGCAGGATAGTGGTACAGGTTTGACAGGTGTATGACAAAGCATGGCTTTAGTCAGTGTCATTGTAACCATTATGTTTACTTTACCAGGTTGGATGATGATTGCAACATTATCCTATTACTGTATGTGGATGATGTGCTTGTTGCAGGTGCATACATTCAGGGTTTTGCTAAACTAAAGGTAAAGTTAGTTCAATGGTATGTCATGAAGAATTTGGGAACAATGAAATTCTTTGGCATGAGTAATCCTAGAGACAGGGAAGATCACAAGTTAATGTTGTCATAGGATGATTGTGTGAATTTAGTGTAGGATGAAGTACGACAAGCACACCTATGGATGGATAGTTCACAGAACAGGGTCCCCAATCACATGATGAGGTTGAGTACATGTGTACTCCCTGATATTGCCCCACTAGTGGGAGTTGTTAGCAGGTTTGTGGCCAATCCAGAAAAGAAGCACTGGAGGGCAGTTTAATGGATTTTCAGGTATCTGAGAGGGACCAACAGCAGGTAGACATGCTATGCAGGGTCAGGCACTTCTCTACATGGGTTTGCAGATGCGGATATGGCAGGTTACTTGGATGACAGGTGTTGCACCACATGATGTGTGGTGGTTGGTCTTCAAGATTGATCTTAAAGAGGGATACAAGCCAAGAAACAGATTAGATGATGTATAGGTATAGGTACAGTGCATCTATTTATCTCCAAGTGGGAGATTGTTAGGTTGTGGAGCTAAAAGCTTCACTGATGCAGACATTGGAGGAGGTTGATGAGTGTCATAGTCACCGGCATCGATCAGGCCAACCGACGTCAGTCAGGTGTAGATAGGAAGCTACCGACATCGATCATGGATCAGCTGACGTCGGTCATCTCCAGGTAGACAGGGATCGATGTCGGTCACCTGTGCGATTCTGAACTGTGAGTTTCATGAATAGTTTGTTAACGAACAAGTTGTTTGCATGTTAAAGGCTAATTTTAGTCTTGAGCTACGGATCTAATTATTGTAATTGGATGTCTAATTATTATTTGCATGGGATCTATATAATAGACTCATGGGCTATATTGTAAAGGTGTGAGGGATCAAAGCAGGGATTCCTCGGGTGCTAGATAGAGAGAGCAAGCTTGGCTCCTCATAGTGCCATAGTGCCAAGTGTGTATGATCAGGTAGATCTACAGGAGAGCAAAGTTTGGTAGAAGATCCACAGGGGTGCTGGTTTGGAGGACAAGGGTTCTTCATGGTATGTAAGATCAGGTTGGTCTGCAGGTGTGCAAGATCAAGAAGGAGATCTACATGTGGTAAGTAAGGTCGGTTGATTTGCAGGTGTGTGTGTGTGTGCGAGATCTAGGTTTGCAGGTGTGCAAAACCAGGTTGATTTGTAGGTGTGCAAGATCAGGGAGGTCAGCAACACAATAGGTAGCAAGATCAGGTGAGATCTACTTGGAGTACATTGTGTACTTGTTTGTATTGGCAGTATTGTTACTGACTGGTGGACTGGCAGTATTATTACTGACTGGTGGATGTGAACAACAACTCTGTGTTTGAGTTGATTGTTGGGACCGTAATTAAGAGAGTGAGCTCTTGAAGAGATTTACTGTTTATGCCCTAGTGGTGTGGGAGCCCTAGAGGTGTGTAAGGAAGAAGACTATGGCATCTTTTTTGTTGTATTTCCTTCTAGAAGAGTATTAATACAATTAGGTATTGTCTCTCATATTTTGTGTTGTTTTTGATTTCTAGTTACTTATTACTTCTGGTTAAATTTCATGTTTAAGTTGTATATGGTAATCAATTGTGCTTCCTAGATCCTGACAAAGGATACATCTTGTGGTAAGCCATAGTCATAAATACTCCAGATCTAGTCATTCTTAAACTATGCACCTATCTAAGCCCAAAAGTCTCCTAGGTCAATATGACCTAAATTAGTATATGTTATTTTTGTTGTATTAGAATCTGAACTATGAGTCATTCAAAGGAATTTGGATTTAAAATTTATTTCCTTTGCAGACATGAAAACTGGGGCTTTTTCTTGTAAGAAACCAACTGTAAAATTTATTTCCTTTTGATCGAACTAGGAGGTGCTCTGGGCAGATTGGATCTCTGGTGAAAGTGAAACATATTTTAATCAATATGAACTCCTATAGGGATGGGAGGTGTTTGGAGCAGGTCCATGTTTTGCAAAGATTTGGAGTCTTGTAGGGGTTGAAGGTGCTTAGTGCAATGGTAAAACCCATGGGGATCTAGGGTGCTCTAGACAGGTCCCAAGTCTGTAGGGACATTGGATGTTTTTCATGAAATATTCATTGGGTTTTTAAAAGTTGGATATGCCCAAGAGTATTCTCTTGGCTTGGTGAAGACCTAGATTTCAATTACAAAATTTAGGTAGGAAAACTAAGGGTTTTTAGATGACGAACATTTTGGAGGAAAAATCCAAAACCCTCATGAGGAAACTTTATAAAAATGAAACCCTATAGAAACCTTGAACCTATGACTGCAATCTTTGGACAAAACAACTATATAAGCAACAACATTACCAACACCCAATCATAGAAAACCCTAAAATACTACCAAAGAAAAATAACTAAACTCTATGGAATATTTTGAAAGCTTTTCGTAGAAAAATGGAAAAAATAAAAAAAGTGTTTCAAAATATAGGAAAAGTTGGTGGAAATTAGAAGGGGAATACCGTGTAAAACATGGTTTCGAGTTTTTGTAGTCATGGATTGACCTATGGGTACTTGTTTGCATGTGGCTTGAGGTTTGATAGCATGGCATAAGTTGTTGTTAGAGCTTCAAGAACTTGATTAACAATTTAAACAAATGATAACAAAATCCCTAATTCACTTGGTATAAATAGTGAAAACCCCTACAATAAATGTAGTAATGGTAATTGGTGGTAGAGTTAGGAGTTGTTTGGAGCAGGTCCCATGTTCATCAGTGTAAATGACTCGGTGGTGGAAGGTGGAACCCACCAAGCATTTTGCAAGTTTGCAAACTTGCAATATGGTCACGGAGTTTTGCATTTCACAGTTTAGTTGCTTGGTGGAAGGAAGGACCCCAAATGTAATTTATAATTTATAAATTATGCTTCAAGTTTTGGATTCTTCGATAGGGGGTATTTATGTTTTGTAGGATCTGAAGCTTGCCATGCATTTTGCAAGTTTCTCAACTTACAAAATGCATGCTGAGTTCTAGATTCTATCGGTTTGGATGCTTTGTGGGATCTAAAACCCTCCATGCATTTTTCAATTTTGAAAACTTGCAATATGAATATTGAGTTATGGATTTTACCATTCTAGAAGGTTGTTGTTTTACAGGATCCAGAACCTGCAAAGTAATTTTCAAAATTGCAAATTGTGCTAAGAGTTTTGGATTCCACAGTGCAAAAAGGAAGATGGTTTTTGGTGATTTCAAGGGTTTTTATAAAAAACAAAGGGGGTCTCCCTTAGGGTATCAGATGTAATGATATTTTTGGGAAAAAAATATTAATATTTTTTGGTGACCTCTATAGGGTGATTGCCTACTAATCGGTTTCAATCCAGTAGCCTTATAGACATTAGGCATGGAGTGAATCATTGGCTTTGACATAGTTTAATTTGGGGACAAACAGACTGAGAATTGCCTAGACATGACAAAACAAGAAAAAATAGACAAACAAAATAGGGAAAAACAATACAACCTAAGGAAACAAAAACTCCTAATGAGTTGATCTATGCATAAACACTTATTAAAAGACATAACTAAGCCTTCTATATATAAAATCTAATTTTTTTGGAATGATTTCCTACCTCAAAAGTAAGCTTTGAGGTATATCCCATTGACTAGGATAGGTAGTTCTCCATCAAGCTTAGAGAGCTGGTATGCATTGGCTCCTTTGCACTGAGTAATAATATATAGACCGCTCCATATTGCATCAAATTTGGTGTGCTTGCCTGGTTTAGCCCTATCTACATCCTATTTGAGAACCATATCTCCTTCATTAAAGTTCCTTTCAAATGCCTTTTTATTGAAAGTCTTCTTGGTTTGGGCTTGATTAGATTCCAAGACCTTCATTGCTTGGTTCTTGATTTCTTTGAGTTCCATGATATTGGCTAATCTTACTGTCATTGCATCATTATCGATCAAGTCCAATTGGTGATTGAGCTCTAAAGATGGTAGCTTGATTGATAGTAGGATTCGAGCTTATCTTCCATATACCATCATGAAAGGTGAATTACCTATGGATCTCTTAGGAGTGATCATATCAGTGCAAAGTGTTGATTTGAACTTTGTGTGCCAAGATCTTTGGTTGTCTTCTATTATTCTTTTGATAATCCTGATAAGGTTTTTGTTGGTTGACTCAGCCAAGCCATTACCCTAAGGATAATAATTAGAATAAATGATCAGATACACATTATGCTTGACAACCCATTCAATCACATGTGTGCCCATGAAAGATTTAGCATTATCAGAGACAATAGTGTGGGGTACATCAAATATTGACACTATACTATCCATAAAATCCATAATATATGCCTTCATAACATCTTTTAGTGTAATTACTTTGGTCCATCGCATGAAATAATCTATTGATGTGAGGACCCATTTGTTCCTTACACTCAATGGTGGATTGATCATGCCTATAAAGTCCAGTCCTCATTGGGAAAATGGTTGATCTACTTGAATGGGCCTAATAGGAAAGGCTGCTAGCTTTTGCTTGTTGGTGAAGTAAGCACACTTTTCATAGTTACTTACCTATTAGTGGGAATATTTGAATAAATTAGGCCAATAATAGTATCCTCTCATTATTTTGATGGCCATGTTTCTTGCAGAGAAATGTCCTCCTGATGGGCCATAATGGAATTCTTGGAGTACCTTAGGAACTTGATCATGCTCAATACATCTTAACATAACTCTATTCATATCCTTTCTAAATAGTAATCCATCAATAAGGACATAAGGAATAGATTGGAATCTATAATACCTTTTCTTAGATTGTTGAAGATCATATGGATACTCACTGGTCTACATGAAGTTGGTCATGTCTTGGATTTAGCTATTGAAAATAAGTAGGTTGGTTGGCTGAGACACATTTTGGGCATATACTACTTCAGGTGTTGGTTCAATAGTTTTAATATTAGAAGCCAACTATTCACACAAACCTTTTCCTCTTACCAACTTATTAACTTTGAGTCTACATCATACTCCATAACCTTGGTGATCCATCCTGCTCACTTTTCATTTATCTCTTGGCTACTCAGGAACTCTTTAACACTTGGGTGACTTACCATCAAGTGAATCTTGTTATTAGAGAGCATATGCCTAATTTTTTTGAGATCCTTAATTATGGCATATACCTGCTTCTCCACAAAACTATAAGTTTCCTCACATCCTTTCAAGGATTGGCTGAAGAAAAATATTTGTTATTCAAATTATTCCTAATTATGTTGAGTCAAAATAGATGAGATGATTTCTTCCCCTTTAAATGCATAAATAATGAAGTCTTTCTCATAATTTGGGTTGACTAGGGTAGGAGCTTGAGAAATAGCTTGTTTGATGTCCTAAAAACTGTCTCTTCCATCTTGTGTCCAATTGAAAATGGTACCCTTCTTGAGTATTGCAGTGAGGGGTTTTAATAGGGAGGAAAAATTTGGGACAAATATTTTCATAAAATTAATCTTTCTAAGGAAGCTTTGAATTCCTTTCTTACGGCTTGGTAGTGCCAATACAGATATAACACTAACTCTTTTTGGGTTTATCACAAGACCTTATTTTGACACTATATACCCCAATAGTTTCCCTTCACGGATTGTGAAAATGCACTTCATTAGGTTTAAGGAAACCCTACATTCTCTGCACCTTTCAAATAAATTCTAAGGTGGTGCAGATGTGCTTCAACACGCTTCAAGTAGATGATGATATCATCTAGATATACCAGGATCATTTCATTTGTCAGCCCCTTGAGCACCATATCCATGACACATTGAAATGTTACTATAATATTGGTCAAACCAAAAGGCATATTTTTGTATGCATAAGTGTCCCATTGATCCGGGCAACATTCCAGGCAATAATTTGGGTGATGGTTCTACCCCAATTGGTGGCAGGACTTCCGGGAGCCATAACTTTTGCACCATAGCTCCAATCGACTCACCGTTTGAATCATTGGAAGGATAAGAATGAGGAGAACATGATGAGATGGAATGGAGATTTTATAAATGGATTTTGACCCCTAAAGATCCAATAGAAGTGTCCTAAATTTCAATTTTAGTAGTGAAGTCTAAAAATAGTAAGTTTCTAAAAATAGTAATTCCTCAAATTCTATATTATTGTAAATCATGGAAGTCAAACCATTTAATCTCCCTTGATATTGGTGACCTCCACATCCTCCTCCTACCTTCAAAATGTGTATAAATGAAGATGTAACCTGAAATGGAAATTAGACATCTCTTCTCAGAGACAAGCATATGTTTGGATTTGTAAATTTTTATGAATAAAACATCTCTTCGTAGAGATAACATTATTTCTATTATGTTGTTCTTGTTTCTTGAATTTATTTCAACCAAAGCTTCTAACTTTTGGATCAATGGTATCAGAACAATTTGTCTTTAGAGTGTATGACCTCGAGGATGAGGTCATATTATAGGAAGCTTGGGTAGAAAATAGAACTAGCAGACTATCCACCTATTCGCTCCAAATGACTTCAAATGGTAGACAACACTCAGACATCTGATCCTTTCAAGGAAATGGTGAATGAATCCCTACAAAAATAACAAGTGCATATGCTACAACAATTTGTGCAAATTCTCTGACAAATTTTGATGGGAAATTCTAGCTCCTCATTGTAACCCCACATCCTTTCAGTGCCCCAACACCCTTCAAGGTTCAGGTGAATTTGATATCCCTAAATTTGAAGAGAAAATCCATGCTAATACAGTATAAAATTGGTTGGATTAATTGTCATCTTATTTTTATATAAATAAATTCATTGATAAAGAGAAGATCACTTTTGCTCTTTTGAAAGCATCATTGCCTATCAAAAATTGGTGGTAAGTGTACAAAAAGATATTTAGTGTAGATGATATTGGCCTTGAGGTAGAACCTATTTGGGATGATTTCATAGAAGCTATAAAGGAAGAATAATACCCCATTGGAGCATATGATGATCTGTATATAGAGTGGTAATAACTTCACCAAAGTAAAGAACAATTTGTTCAAGACTACACTGACATTTTTCATTCTCTATCTGTGAGATTGGGCATCCAAAAAAGTGAAAAACACAAAGTTCTCAAATATCATGGTGGAATACAATGGTATATATGGGGAGAAATGGAACTCTTCAATTTAGAAACCGTCGGTGAGGTGTACAAGTTCACAGTGAAGATTGAGCAGAAGCATGGAAGAATGAATACGAAGTGTTAGCCTTCAAAATGGCAAAGTGACAAAGAAGGTCAAACACGAGGTCAAAATTGGAAGAAAAAGGAAGGAAAGACTGGGAAATGGTGTGATTATCACAAATCTAGAACTCACTCCAAAGAAGAATGTCGAGCTATCAAGTCCTTGCTTTTTAAGTCATAATCCTCAAAATTTACTGCTCTACCTCATACACAATTTGTAGTTGAAGAGGATGAAGAAGAGATTGTAGATGCTAAGCTTGATGCCATAGTTGCTTCATCACTGACCCATGAAGAGTGGATAGATGACAAGGAAAGATTATTTCATTCTAAGTTATGGGTGAAAGGTAAGCCTCTGCATTTCATTCTTGATATTGGGAGTCAAAAGAATTTAATCTCTATTAATGTTGTGAAAAGCCTAAATTTTTCCATGAAGCCTCACCCAAAGCCATATAGTATTGGATGGTTGAGTCTAGGGAGAAACCTCTGTGTCACCCACCAATATCTTCTCTCATATGCACTAAAACCTTTCTAAGATGAGGTCTTATGTGATGTGGTCAATCTGGATGTTTGCGATATAATCTTTGGTCAGCCATTCATGTATGATCGACATGGCATCTATGAATCAAGAACTCTAAGGATCAACCTCACTCTTGGAACATGGCACTACAGGGTACCAAAGGTACCACCTTCCACATCTTTCTCTCTGATTAGTGTCAATAAATTTATTCTCATGGTGGTTGTTAGCTAATAGATTTGTCCTTATCTAAAAATATTTTATTTTGACTCCAAACCCATCTTCTTTCAAGAACAAATAAGTTAAAAAACAAATGGGTGAACTATCAAGACTAGTTCCCCTCTGAATTAAGGTACAACTCTCTTTAATATTTTCAATGATTTCAAATATTCAGAGACTCTTTTAACCAGAAAGTGTTTAAAGGTAAACTATCATCCATACATCATCATGCTATGAATGCGAGATTTTATAACAACAATGGGTAATAGAATACACATATTCTATTTTTAATAACAATCAAATAAATAAACATATGTATATATATATATTGTTGAACCAATAAATGATAAAACACGTACAATGAATTGTTTAATTGAAGAGTAATTACTACATGAAAGAAAATTTCACATAGAAAATCCAATTTCAAATACTCAAACACACAGATCTAAATATGCAGTAATTGATTTTCCTTTTCATTCACAGATGAAAAATGTTTTAGACAAACATCATATATATTATAAACAACAGTGGTCCAGCCCTGAAAAATCCTATCTTCTTACTCTTTTCTATCCTCTCCCCTCTTTTTTTAACCAAATATATATATATATATATATATATGCCCTAATTAATCAATATTTCAAACTAAACCAGAGTTATAATAACTCTGACCCATTCTGGATTTAGTTTTTTTTTTACAAATTTATTTAAAAATCAAGTTTTGAATAGAAAAGCAACTGAATAACTGAATAAAAGAAACTATGTAAGTAAAATCATTATTGAAGTGATGGATTAGGATCTCCAAATTTTTTGTGTTTGGTTAGGTAGGTACATTGAGCTTTCCACTCCTAAAATGTTGTAACAAACTCTTGGATTTTCAAGAGATTGGGAATACTGACGTGCTTTATTCTTGCCTTCCAGATGTTTTCTTCCTTTCAAAAATTTCCCATATTTTTTGTGTGCTCCAGGATTGTGTCGATGCAGTGACAAAGAAGTGACTCTACCTTTGAAATCTAAGAGAAATTTTTAGTTGATAAGTTGTCAATTTCTTTAACGATATTGATCTTTTCCCTAAAGGATTGAATCATAGTATTGATGTCCTTTTTTGGTTTTTCATCATCCTTTATTTATTTCACATCAATACACTGTAGATCATGATGTAATGACTGAATGAATTCAATTATTTATTTGATTATTTTTGTGATTTCAATTCACCCTTGTTGGGATACTGAATTCCTCCATTCAATGTTTTTCTTACTTACATATAATACATCTTCATCCAGTCCTATCAAATTCTTTTCTGAAAAAAACTTTGTTATTCCATACTTTTGTACCTCATCAATTTGGTTCATCACACTCATCCATTTTCCTTCATATTTTATCCACAAAACATTTTGTGTTTTCAAATCTTCAACAATAATTATGGTTAGATCATATACATTCTTCAATTTATGAATGTATTCCGTACCTTTCTAGATGATGCCATCTAACCAATTATTAAATATCCTAGTAACCATTTTGCTTCTATGTATCTAATCCAACATCTTTTGATTGACAAGTGATTTTGGATCAAAAGATAGAGGCAGTTGGGCAATTGGTTGTGGATCTAAATTATGAATGGCATCGATATATTCAGTCATTGACCACATGATCTGTTTTAACTCCCTTTTATCTTTTTCATCCTTCCAAGTTATGCTGACTATCCTTTTGGTGGATGCTTCAAGGTGATGCACATCCATGACACGTGATGCAATCCCAAGATTTATCTTTTCAATTGTAAAATCTTGAACTGAAGGATATTGAACTTCTTCATTGGTTCTTGGTTGAGCTATTTTTGCATTCTAGTTCCCTGTGTTAGGGTCAACGTCTACCCTGGATGTTGTTTTTAATTTTTTAGATTTAAGATTTTTTCCTAAACACTTACTCACTATATCCTCCAAGGGCAAAGAAAAAGGTACTATTTTCCTTTTGTTTCTGATTGAGCTTTCCAACCACTTAGGTGTAGAGGCTGAGACTTCTTTATCAGGATTTGGTTGATCAAAAGGCACATTTAAAATAATCATTAGGTCAGTAGAATTAGAAGTAATCTTTGTCTGTTGATTTTCACTAACCTCCACCATTGGTGAATCAGATTCTTTATCACCTATTGCTTCTCTTGAATCCTCTTTAGAATTCAAATCCACAATTATTTTTTTAGAAATTTGACTCTTTCTCTTGCTTTGAATCCTTGATCTGGTGGCACGAGGAGACAAAGTACTTATAAGGGCCTTCTCAGATCCTTTGATGATAGGATCCCTTCTAATTTTTGACTTGGAAGTACCTGCATCATAGATAGCAATAAGCTGGTTAGAGGAGCTTATTGGGGATGGTGATTCAATTATTGATGTACATTATTGGGAAGCTTTATTTTGAGCTCCCCCCTTTTTTTGCTCTCTCAACCATTTCTCAGTTCTTATTATCACTGGGAGGGTCTTAACCTTAATTGTATCTTCTTCATTTTTATCCCAGTCAATTTTTGGAATAGGTGATTACTTTATCTGTTCAAATTGTGGATCAGTCACCTATTTTTCATTATGAAAAATTCCAAAAATGTCCATATTTAAATTAAGGGTAATTATTTGCCCTAGGAAGAACCTGGACCACAATCTTCTTCTAACCTCGAATTCATCTGAATAATCCTCTAATTCAGGAATATGTGACAACTCTGCTCAAAGATCCAAGTTATCCCTAGTAAAACCTTTACTGTTAAATTGGGATATGGCTGTGAAGTACTAAAAATTGATTTTTTTAAGATCCAATTCTAAATTCAAAGTATCAGATGCTGATTGGCATGAATAACATCCAAGTTTAATAGGAAAAGATATACCAGATTTATTTTTTATTAGGAATTTTTTATCTACATGTGCTAATTGTCTGTAGACTTTTATTAACACAAATCAGTTAAAAACATACCTAGGTAACCTTAAAGGTTCACTGTCAAAACCTCCAACTTTGATATAAGTGAACTTGAAAAACTAAATAAAGAAACTACCATAAATGTTGATCAGTTGCATAGCTTCATCAGACAACCTCTTATTGATGTTGTTTGTTAATTAAAAAGTCATTCTCCCAATAAAAACATCATTAACCCTCTTATAATTCTCATAGAAATTATGCATTTGTAATTGTGAGTAATAATCATAAATTTTTATATCTTTAGCCAAGGATGCATGAGGTAACCCTACCCATTGTCTTGTAGAAGCTAGGCAATAGAAGAGGTACGAAGACATATACAAATCTTTATTTTCCAAACAATTACTTAAACCTAGATGCAAACATTCAACTACAATTTCTTCCCAATCCAAATATTGTTCTCCTTGGAGGATCATCTGTATGAAAAAGTACATCTAGTCTTCCCAATAATATGCTTGAGCATGCCCTTTAGCCTATGTAGTAACACTAATATCTTGTACTTATGGAATCATGTGATTTCTTGTTAATGGTCTAGGTAGTCTTGAACCCCTTTTTTGGAATTTCAAAAGATAATTTCTTGCAATCACACTCTTGTAAATTGCTTTCTTTAGTGAAAAATAACCATAAGAAAAAGTAATACTAAGGGCAGAATATGGTTCCTTGGGAGTAATTCTCATCACATACATTAGGGTTTGTCTGTTGATATAAAGTAAAACATTACCATTGGCAGTTCTGATGCACCTATTTTGAGGTTCATATCTATTCATGCATTCTAGAACTAATTTGGGGCATTGTACAGCGCTGGGAAAGGTCACAACTTTAACCAAGACACTTTCTACTATCTTCTACATCATAGGATTTGACACAGGATTTTTAACTCTTTCTTTAAAATCTTCCAAGTCATATTAGACTAGAGAGGTATCCCCAATTTCAGGAGGAGAACATATGAGACCAAGACCATGCTCATAATCAAGACATACAAATTTCATGGCTATAGGTTGGAGGATATAATGAAAAGAAAATGTTTTAAGCTTCTTAAATAATATCGTAAACTCAAAAGGTTTCTTCTTTCCAACTAAGTAATGGAAATGGCTTATAGTAAGAGTAAAACTCACCTTAAATGTATCTGAAATCACTGTGAATTCAAGCAATCAAATATCTTATACCACCTATGATGTTCTCCTTTGTATTACCCAATATGCTTGTTTGATAAATTTGACTTGTTCTCTCTTGATATAGATATTAACCAGATCGAATAATTTAATCGAAATAATACGTGCTAAATATGCTTGATAAGACATGCAATCTGACATATGCTTTAATGGTAAGCATTTTTTATGGATGATTTTGATGAGTAATGATTATCTGTAACCTCATGAAAATTCAAAATTTTCTACTTTATAATGAGTTTCAGATATATTCTCCTCTAAATCTCTCACTAATTTTAACTTAGAGAAAGCCTTAGGGCAAGATGAGAGTATAGTCATTGAACCATTGAACCTTTGAACTTTTATAAATGTAGTTCAACTTCGAGGTTCAAAGATATGAGATGAACTACATATATCGACCAATAGTTACATGACCTTTCCAGAAACTTTGAACTTTAAAATAGTGAATTGTTGAACTCCACTATGAGGTTCAAGTGATAGGTTCAAGCGATAGGTTCAATGATATATTAATTTATATAAGGGAAATGAGTGAACATGACTCTTTATAAAACATTGAGTATTAAATTCTTTGAACCGTTGAACTCTTGAACCAATGAAAAAGGGTTTAAATTCAGTCAGAAGGTTCAAAGTCATAATTGAAATACACAAAAGGACAAATAATTCACTTTGAGAAACATTGAACCATTTAACCTATTGAACCTATTGAACTCTGAGAATGGTTTAAGTTCAAAAGCTCAATTCTTTAGAAATTTCACACACAAAAGATGATAAGTGAGTGAACTTATTTAATGGTAAAATTCACAAAAAATTGAATAAAGGCAACTCAAAAGGTAACATTGGCTCTGACTGGGGACTATATTTTATGACAAAATATAGAGAACTCAAAAACTCTGATTACGCATAAACAGAGACATAAAAATGGAAGAAAATGAGAAAGACAAACCAAAAATGGGAAAGGAAAACACGAAATGCAACAACAAGGGAAAGGCTATGTATACAATAGGGGACACCTATTTTAAAGTTGATATAACTTAAGATCCTATCCATTAGAGGATAGGGATAAAATAGTTCCATCCAGCTATTCTAATTTAAAAGAATTAGGGCCAAGTACCTGATGAATTTTAAAAGGCCCTTTCTAAAGTGAATCAAATTTTTCATGTGTTCCTTTAGGTTCTCTCCTTCTATCCCATAACAATACTTCATCTCCTTCCATGAACTTTTTAGGTTTAGTTTTGTGATCAAAAATATTTTTAACCTTGGTTTGATGAGCAGTAATATAATCAACTAGTTCATTCCTCTCCTCCTCAATCTTAGTTAAGTACATAACTCTTTTCTCTAAAGAATCTTGAAAATATTGATCTTTAATAACATTTTGTAATTTAGCTACAGATAATTCCAGAGGTAATGATAACTGTGCTCCTATCCCATAAACCAGCTCAAAAGGTGCCATTCCTATTGCTCTTTTTGGGGTTACCCTGTCAGCCCAAAGTGCTTCATATAATTTTTTATGCTAATATCTGAGGTTATCACTCACCAATTTCTTCATGATGGCTATCAAATTTTTATTACTGGACTCTACTTGTCCATTCCCTTGAGGGTAATAACTTGATGAGTGAGAAAGAGAGATCCCATGTCCATAGTAGAATGAAGTAAGTTCTATTGAAGAAAAATTGGTAGTGTTATCTACCACAATTTTTTGAGGAACACCAAAATGTACCAGTATATTTTCTTTGAGAAAATTACATACCACTTTTGAAGTGGTTTTCTTCACAGGGGTTGCTTCAACCCGTTTCATAAAATAATCAGTTGCTATTAAAATATGTGTATGACTAGCACTTGAAGGAGGTGAAAGAGGCCCAATGAAGTCTAATCCCGATTGTTTGAAAGGTTTTTCAATAATGACAGGCCTCAGAAATAATGTTGCAAGTTGTGGTCTTCTTGAAAACAATTTGCACTTTTCACAGTTAGCTACCCATTTATATGCATCTTTGAACATACCTAGCGAATAATAATACTTTCTAAGGATTTTGAATGCTGTGACCAAAGAAGAGAAATGTCCATCATAGGCTTCATTATGAAAAACTTCCAATAGTTTGTATTGTTGTTCATTATCTACACACCTCAGAAAGGTTCCATCTAGTCTCTTTTTGTTTATGACATCACTCCAAATCACATATTTTATTGATTTTAACTTTAGATTCTTTTTCTCCTTTAGGGATAAGTGACTGGGATAGTCTTCATAAGTAAGATAGTGTGCCATGTTTAAGAACCATAGATCTTGTAAGCTCACCAATAGGACAATAAGAAGTTCTTCTTCTTCTTTACTTTCAGCTATCAATTTACACAAACCTTGACCTTTAACTAATTTGGTTGGCCTAATCTCTAGGCCATACTCTTAAACTTTAGCAACCCATGTTGCTCTGTTGTTCATCTCAACATCTTGTTGAGTCAAAATGCTTTTCATAGCCGAACTAGAAACAAATACAACTGAATGAGAATGAAGTATATAATATCTAAATTGTTTAACAACCTTTACTATAACAAAAGCTTGTTTCTCAGCCAAAGAATATTTAAGTTCATGCTTTTAAAGAGGAACACTCATAAAGGCTATTGGGCTTCTATATTTAATTCATTTTTATGTAACAAGATACCAAACATTGTATGTTCTAAAGCATAACAATAAATAACAAAATCTTTTTGAAAATCAGGATTTACCAAAGTAGGTGTTTATGCAATCGCTTTTTTAATATATTTAAATGCTTTCTTATCAGCTTCATTCCAGCTGAATGCTTGTTTTTCACTCATTATCCCCATAATATGTTTTGTAATCTCAGCAAAATTAGGAATGAACCTTCTGAAAAAATTAATCTGGCCAAATAAAGACTTAACTCCAATCCTATTAGAAAGAATACTTAGCTGTTGTATTGCTCTAACTTTTTCTGGGTCAATCTTGATTCCACCTTTTAAAACTAGGTGTCCCAATAACTTCCATTCTGTAACATAGAAAATTGACTTCTTAGGGTTAAGAGATATCCCATGACTCAAGCATCTTTGTAAAATGGTCTCTAGATCCTTTAGATGATCCTCTCTTTTTTTAGAGAAAATAGTCAAATCATCAAGATAAATAATAATAATTCTATCTTTCAGATCTTTAAAGGATGAAGCCATCGCTTGTTAAAAAGTTTCACCAGGATTAATCAAACCAAAGGGGATATGGTTATAAGTAAAATTTCTTTGAGGTGTAGTGAAAACAATTTTATGTTGATCAACTGTAGCCACACTTATCTGATTATAACCTGAGAACCCATCTAACATGGACATCATTTCTAACCCAGGTAAATTTTTTAATATGTGATCCATTATAGGCAAGGGATAATTATCTTTTAAATTGGCTTGGTTCAAATTCTTGAAGTCAACACAAATTCTTATTTCTCCATTCTTTTTGCACACTGAAACAATGTTCACCACCCAGGTGGAGTGATGAATTGGATAAATAATCCTGGCCTTCAACATCTTGTCAATATCTTTAAAGATATCTACATCAACTTGTAAGTTATAATTTCTCAGCTTCTGCCTGAATGGAATTACATTTGCTTTCAAAAGAATATGATGTTGAAACTACCCATGTCTAAAATCTTTAAGATCATCATAACACCAAGCAAAGACATTTTTATACTTTATCAATAGATTAATGAATTCATTTTTTTCTATAGTGAACAACACCTACCAATGGAGATCCATTTGGGATCAGCCTCACTCCCAATGTTGATTTTCTCATAATCCTCTATTTTGTTAGGATTCTAGACAGGTTTACTTTTAGTATATTCATCTTGTCTAGTGAACAAATATTTTAGAGAGACCAATCCTTTAGGGATTTTGTTTCCTTTTAATTGAATTGCATCATCTTTTGGATTTATCCCTGGATCAGGATTGAATTTTTTTACATTCTATTTCAGAACCTTCAAAATAAATCCCCAGGAACATATCAGCATTCTCTAAATTTTTTTTGATCTATTTATTACTCTAAAAAAATTGCCAATTTTCAGCATTATCTAGGACATTAGGATGATAGATTAGTTCTATTCTATATGAATCCCTTTCGAAATTGGGGTGTGGGAGAAGAAGAGAAGCTGATACTACTAGAGAATCCACCCGAGTGATCTAGTCTCTAGGAATCACTTCACTAGAAAAGGCATCAAAACATTTTATCTCATCCCAAACTCTATTTCTGTAATGTCTTAATATGTCATTTTTTACTAAAAAAATGCCTCTCACTTGTTTGATAATTAATTTAGCATCTCCTCTTACCTTGAGTATTTTTACACCCTTTCCTTTAGCTTCATTTAACCCAAGTAATAATGTTTCATATTCTGTAGTGTTATTAGTGTTTTTAAATTCTAACTTGAAAGAGTAAGGATAAGTTTCACTTCAAGTGAGATCAACACAACCCCTACTCCTAAACTAGTGGTAGCACAATTGCTGTCAAATTCCATGTTCCATAGATCATCTGAATGAACAAACTTTGGGACATTCTTCTTTTAAATCTTCAGAAGAGATAAAATAGCTACCAAATTCACATTCTTCAAATATAATATGAGACTTAGGATCATCAAAAGGATATACTGTAAACTTGTATTTAGGTTCAGGTTCTAACTTAACTTTTTGCTTTCCCACTAGAATTATAGCTTTTGACCAATCCAATTTAATATGCCCACCCAAATCTTTGCAAAAAGTTCTACTCAACAACATCCCATAATTAGCAGGGATATCCACTACCAAGATAGTCAACTTCATCTTTTTAACAGGATAGGTTACAAGAGCAACTCGTGCATATTTAATTTGTCCAAGAAAAGAAATTTATTTGCCATCCATGGAGTAACATCTACCAAATGTTTTTTTAAGGGATAAGCCTAAGGCTTTGTCTACAGAAGAAGGCATTATATTATCAGAAGCACCTGAGTGTATGATACAAATACTGAGTTTATGACCATTTATGAACAAAAGAAACATAAAATGGGCTGGGTTTCATATCAACCGTATAAGGAGTATCATTAGATAAATTGAGGGTCATTCTAGAAGTATTAGTGGGTGATTCAGGGAGAGAAATAAATAATTGGGCAATGGGAGACTCAATATTAACGTTTAATTGACTTTTAGGTTCAACTTGTGTAGGGCCATTTTTGACATATTTAACCAATTTATCAAGTTCTTTGGGTTTCAACCTGAGGTATTCAACAGAAGATATTCAATTTTTGCAAACTTACAAAATTCTAAAATATCAAAAGAAGTCTCATAGTCATTCTATGTAACAATTTACTTTATTGGGTCTTCAAATTAGCATCAAAGGTTTTAGTAAAAGGTTCCTTACCTTTAATGGGCACTTATTGAGTATTAAAAAATCTTGAATTCTTTTGACTTCTAGTAAGCACAACACATGAAGGATCTTCAAGAGTAACCTATATTTCACCTCCTATTTTTGAATCTAAATCATATTCTAGGAAGTGTATTTCAGAGTCACTAGGTCCTTCAAAGTTCTTTTCTTCTTTAGTAATCTCCCCTACAACATCTTGAGTAGTAGTCATTTGAGTATATCTAAGCAACTCTAGGAAGGAATTTTCATCATGATCAGTAGTCAAATGAAAGACACACATGCTAATTCTTCTAAGAGGTGATTCAATAGTCAATCTTGGTTATGTTGATGCAAGTGGTAATGTCTTACCAACATTTATTTGTTGATTTCTTCTGCCAATATCTTGATATGGTTGTTGGAATGAAGCACTAGCCTTAGGTAATTATCTTTTTAGGTCAATAATATCATTGACTAGCCTTTGAACTATAGGATTCGTAGAGGATGAGGGATGAGTATTAGGTACTTGGACTTCTTTCTTCCATTTTTTAGCCATAATAAGATCATATTCTAACTCAATACCAATAATTGTGCATCTGTTAAATCGATAATTGCACCTCTTCTAAGATGAAAACTTATATCACAAGGCATAGAATTAATAAAGAAATATTTTTGATTCTCAATAGTCAGCATTTTATTAGTAGGAATCTTGTGTACAATTATATTGAATTTGGCTATAAATTATCTCATAGGTTCATGTATCTCCTTCTTGAGCTGAGTCAATTGAGTAAGAAAGGAATGCTTATCTTCTATGCTTTTGAACCTATTTTCAAACACAATTTTCATATCATTCCAATTTTTGATTGAGGAATCAATTAGATGTTAAAACCATTATGCTAAAATATTAGTTAGAGTTTGCACAAAAAGCCTTATGGATACATCTTGATGTTGCATGCCTAACACACCACATGCTACTACAAAGGCACTCAGATGTTCCTCTAGTGATTGTCTTCCATCTCCATTAAATTTGGATAAATTTTCCCTTGCATTTTTAGGCAAAGGATTCAGGTTGACCCTTAAATTTAGAGGTCCTATGGCTTCTCCCCAAGGTTGGGCCATTGGAAGAAAACTTATGGTAGAAGAAAAGATAGTACCAGAAAGAGTTAAAGCTTGATAGACAGAGGACGTAGAGGGTTTAGGAGGGCTAGGAGGTCTACTTTTAGCTTTATAATATGAATATGAATATAAAGAAAATTTAAGCTTTATAATATTTGAAAAGTAGAATCCTCAATTCTCTCTCTTCTCAAAAACCTTATGTATCTTCTAGAATCCAACTTATGATATTATAATTATTAACTTATATACTATTCTTAATCTTCTCGCACTTCAAGGGATTTAATTCCTTGCTACATTTTCTGCTTGCCTCCTTCTTTCCTTGAGTAATAACAGTCTTATATTATTAGCTAATTCTTTTTTTTTTTAATATTCTACTTGCTATCCTATAATCATCAATATTTCGATGAGAACGCCAATCAAGAGTATTTAGCTGACTAATTATATCTTTCTGTTCATCTTAAAAACCAAGATTAGGTTGAAAAATAAGAATTATATTTTCATGTGGAAGCACCATTGTTGCCTCATATTAAGGACTAGTCTTTTAGTAAAGATTTCAATTTCAATTCCGTAAAAGAGTCACCAAAAACTATTGGCTAATAGATTTGTCCTTATCTAAAAATGTTTTATTTTGACTCCATACCCTTCTTTCAAGAACAAGTAAGTTAAATAATAAATGGGTGAACCATTAATACTAGTTCCCCTCTGAATTAAGGTACAACTCCTTTTAATATTTTCAATGATTTTAAATATTCAGATACACTTTTAACTAGAAAGTGTTTAAAGGTAAAATAGCATCCATACATCATCATGTTATGAATGCGAGATTTTATAACAACAATGGGTAATAGAATATATAGATTCTATTTTCAATAACAATCAAATATATATATATATATATATATATATATATATATATATATATATATATATATATATATATATATATTACTGAACCAATAAATGATAAAACATGTACAATGAATTGTCTAATTGAAGAGTAATTACTATATGAAAGAATATTTCACACAAAAAATCCAATTTTAAATAATCAAACACACAGATCCAAGTATGCAGTAATTGATTCTCCTTTTCATTTATAGATGAAAAATATTTCAAACAAACATCATATATATTGTAAATAACAATGGTCCAGCCCTAAGAAATCCTATCTCCTTACTCTTTTCTATCCTCTCCCCTCTTTTTTCAACTATATATATATATATTTGCCCTAATTAATCAATCTTTCAAACTAAACCAGAGTTAAAGTAACTCTGACCCATCTGAGATTTAGTTTTTTCTTACAAATTCATTTAAAGATCAAATTTTGAATAGAAAAGCAACTGAACAACTGAGTAAAAGAAACTATGTAAGTAAAATCATTATTGAAGTGATAGATTAGGATCTCCAGATTTGTTATGTTCGGTTGGGTAGGTACGTTGAGCTTTCCACTCCTAAAATTCTATAAGAAACTCCTAAATTTTTGAGAGATTGGGAATATTGACGTGATTTATTCTTGCCTTCCAGATGTTTTCTTCTCTCTAAATTTTTCCCATCTTTTCCATGTGCTTCAGGAGTGTGTTGATGTAGTGACAAAGAAGTGACTCTACTTTTGAAATATGAGAAAAAATTTTAGTTGATAAGTTGTCACTTTCTTTAACGATGTTGATCTTTTCCCTAAAGGATTGAATCATAGTATTAATGTCCTTTTCTAGTTTTCCATCATCCTTTATGTATTTCACATTAATACACTGTAGATCATGCTGTAATGACTGAATGAATTCAGTTATTCCTTTGATCATTTTTGTGATTTCAATTCGTCCTTGTCGGGATACTAAATTTCTCCATTCAATGTTTTTCTTACTTACATATAATACATCTTCATCTAGTCCTATCAAATTCTTTTATGACAAAAACATTGTTATTCCATACTTTTGTACCTCATCCATTTGGTTCATCACGCTCATCTATTTTACTTCATCTTTTATCCACAAAGCATTTTGTGTTTTCAAATCTTTAATAGTAATTGTGCTTAGATCTTATACATTCTTCAATTTATGAATGTATTCCATACCTTTTTGGATGATGCCATCCAACCAATTATCAAATATCTTGGTAACCATTTTGCTTCTGTGTATCTGATCCAACATCTTTTGATTGACAGACGATTTTGTATCAAAAGATAGGGGTAGTTGGGCAATTAGTTGTGGATCTAGATTATGAATGGTGTTGATGTATTTAGCCATTGACCACATGGTCTATTTTAACTCCCTTTTATCTTTTTTATCCTTCCAAGTTTTGCTGACTATCCTTTTGGTGGATGCTTCAGGTGATGCACATCCATGGCACATGATGCAATCCCAAGATCTATCTTTTCAATTGTAAAATCTTGAACTAAAGGATCTTTAACTTTTTCATTGGTTCTTAGCTGGGCTATTTTTGCATTCCAGTTCCCTGTGTTAGGGTCAACGTCTACCCTGGATGTTGTTTTTAATTTTTTAGATTTAGGAGTTTTTCCTAAACACTTACCATATCCTCCAAAGGCAAAGAAAAAGGTACTATTTTCCTTTTGTTGCTGATTGAGCTTTCCAACCACTTAGGTGCAAAGGCTGAGAGTTATTTATCAGGATTTGGTTGATCAGAAGGTACATTTAAAATAATCATTAGACTATCAAAATCAAAATCAATCTTTGTCTATTGATCTACACTAACCTCTTCCACCATTGGTGAATCAAATTCTTTATCACCTATTACTTCTCCTGAATCCTCTTTAGAATTCAAATCCATAATTACTTTTTTAGAAATCTGACTCTTTCTCTTACTTTGAGTCCTTGATCTAGTGGCATGAAGATGCAGAGTAGTTATAAGGGCCTTCTCAAATCCTTTGATGATAGGATCTCTTTCAGTTTTTGACTTAGAAGTACCTACATCACAAATAGCAATAAGTTGGTTAGAGGAGCTTATTGGGGATGGTGATTCAATTATTGATGTACATTACTAGGAGGCTTTTTTTGAGCTCCCCCCATTTTTTTCTCTCTCAATCATTTCTCAGTTCTTCTTATCACTGGGAGGGTCTTAACCTCAATTCTATCTTCTTCATTTTTATCCAAGTCAATTTTTGGAATAGGTGATTGCTTTATCTATTTAAATTGTGGATCAGTCACCTATTCTTCATTATCAAAAATTCTATAAATGTCCATATTTAAATTAAGGATAATTATTTGCCCTAGGGAGAACCTAGACCACAGTCTTCTTCTGACCTCGAATTCATCTGAACAATCCTCCTAATAATCCTCTAATTGAGGAATATGTGACAACCCTGTTCCAAAATCCAAGTTATACTTGGCAAAACCTTTGCTGTCAAATTTGGATCTGGCTGTGAAGTACTAAAAAATGAATTTTTTAAGATCCAATTCTAAATTCAAAGCGTCAGATGCTGACTGGCATGAATAACATCCAAGTTCAATAGGAAAAGATATACCAAATTTTTTTATTGGGAATTTTTTTATCTACATGTGCTAATTGTCTGCAGACTTCTATTAACACAAATCAGTCAAAAACATATTTAGGTAACCTCAAAGCTTCACCATCAAAACCTCCAACTGTGATATAAGTGAACTTAGAAAATTGAATAAATAAACTACCATAAATATTGATTAGTTGCATAGCTTCATCAAATAACCTCTTATTGACGTTGTTTGTTAATTCAAAAGTCATTCTCCTAGTAAAAACATCATTAACCCTCCTATAATCCTCATAGAAATTATGCATTTGTAAGTGATTAATAGTCATAAATTTTTATATCTTCAGCCAAGGGTGCATGAGGTAACCCTACCCATTATCTTGTAAAAGCCAGGCAATAGAAGAGGTACGAAGACATAAAATCTTTATTTCCCAAACAATTACTTAAACCTATATGTAAACATTCAGCTGCAATTTCTGCCCAATCCAAATATTGTTCTCCTTGGACGATCACTTGTATGAAAAAGTACATCCAGTCTTCCCAATAATATGCCTGAACATTGCCCTTTAGCCTGTGTAGTACCACTATAATATCTTGTACTTTTGGAATCATGTGATTTCTTGTTAATAGTCTAGGTAGTCTTGAACCCCCTTTTTGGAATTTCAAAAACCAATCTCTTGTAATCATGCTCTTGTAAATTTATTTTTTTAGTGAAAAATAACCATAAGAAGAAGTAATACTGAGGTCAGAATATGGTTCCTTGGGAGGAATTATCATCACAAAGATTAGGGTTTGTCTATTGATATAAACTAAAACATTACCATCGATAGTTTTGATGCACCTATTTTGAGGTTCATATCTATTCATGCATTTTAGAACTAATTTGGCACATTGTACAACAATGGAAAAGGTCACAGCTTCAACCAAACCACTTTCTACTATCTTTTACATCATAGGATTTGACACAGGATTTCTAGCTCTTTCTTTAAAATCTTCCAAGTTATATTGGACCAGAGAGGTATCCCCAATTTCAGGAGGAGAACATATGAGACCAAGACCATGCTCGTAATCAAGACATGAAAATTTCATGGCTACAGGTTGGAGGATATAATGAAAATAAAATGTTTTTAACTTTTTAAATAATGCCGTAAACTCAAAAGGATTCTTCTTTCCAACCAAGTAATGGAAATTGATTATAATAAGAGTAAAACTCACCTTAAATGTATCTGAAATCACTATGAATTTGAGTAATCAAATATCTTATACCACGTGCTTTTCTCATTTGTATCACCTAGTATGCTTGTTTACTAAATTTGACTTGTTCTCTCTTGATATAGATATTAACTAGATCGAACAATTAAACCAAAACAATACATGTTAAACATGATTGATAAGACACGCACTTTGACATATGCATCAATGGAAAGCATTTTTTATGCATGATTTTGATGAGTAATAATTATCTGTAACCTCGTGACAATTCAAAATTTTCCGCTTTATAATGAGTTTTGGATATATTATCCTCTAAATTTCTCGCTAATTTTAACTTAGAGAAAGCCTCATGGTGAGATAAGAGTATAGTCATTGAACCATTGAACCTTTGAACTTTTAGAAATGTAGTTCACCTTCGAGGTTCAAAGATATGAATGAACTACACATATTGACCAATAGTCGCATGAACTTTCCAAAAACTTTGAATTTTAAAACAGTAAACTGTTGAACTCTTGAACTCCGCTATGAGGTTCAAGTGGTAGGTTCAACGATATATTAATTTATACAAGAGAACTGAGTGAACATGAATCTTTATAAAACATCGAGTATTAAATTATTTGAACCATTAAACTCTTGAACCATTGAACTCTTGAACTAATGAGAAAGGGTTCAAATTCAATCAAAAGTTTCAAAGTCATAATTGAAATATATAAAAGGACAAACAGTTCATTTTGAGAAACATTGAACCATCGAACCTATTAAACCTATTGAACTCTGAGAATGGTTCGAGTTCAAAGGTTCAAATGTCTAGAAATTTCACACACAAAAGATGATAAGTGGGTGAACTTCTTTAATGGTAAAGTTCATGAAAAATTGAATAAGGGCAACTCAAAGGTAATAGTGGTCAAGCCATAGGAATCCAAAAGCGCTGATATTGGAGCCTTGAATACACAAAAAATATAAAGAAATAAGCCAATAAACAATAATCTAAATAAGTTCATGACCTCCCATCCTTAGATTAATGGTCAGATAGAAATGGTGAACAATCAGGCCCTACACAGCTCCATAAAGTACAGCTCCACAAAGCACAGTTCATTCCAAGTATTCATCAAGAATCAAATCAAAATACAAATACCAAACTTGATAACAAATATTGATGCAATGGGGACCATTACTTCTCAAGGGGTAAGGAATGATCTGGGCAACATTCCAAGTGACAATTTAGGTGATGGTTCTACCCTAATTGGTGGCAGGACTTCTAGGAGCCATAACTTTTGCACCGTAGCTCCAATCGACTCGACGTTTGAACCGTTGAAAAGATAAGAACAAGGAGAACATGATGATATGGCATGGAGATTTGATTAATGTATTTTTAACTCAAAAATCCAATGGAAGTTCCCAATATTTCAATTTTAGTAGTGCAGTCTAAAAATAGTAAGTTTCTAAAAATAATAATTCCTCAAATTATGTATTATTGTAAATCATGGAAGTTGAACCAATTAATTTCCCTCAAGATTGGTGACCTTCCAAATCCTCATCCTACCTTTAAAATATTTATAAATGAAGATGTAACTTAAAATGGAAATCAAACATCTCTTCTCAAAGATAAGCATATGTTTGGATCTGGAAATTTTTATGAATAAAACATCTCTTCTTAGAGATAGAATAATTGTTATTGTGTTCTTCTTGTTTCTTGAATTTATTTCAACCAAAGCTTCTGAGTTTTGGATCACCCATTTTGTGGTGAAGGTTATTTTATACTATTTTAACTCTTGTACCATGATTTGGTTATAGCCAGAATAACCATCTAAAAGGGAAAACCTTTTAGATCCTGCTATAGTTTGTAAAATTTGCTTCATAGATGGGAGAGGATAGTGATCCTTTAGGGATGTTTTATTCAAGTCTCTAAATTACATGCACAACCTAATTTAATCATTTTTATTTTTGATAGGGACCAGATTGGCAACCTAAGATGAGTGCTTGATGGGAAAAATTATATTAGCTTCTATCAATTTAGAAAGCTCACTTTTCATCAAAGGTTCTATCTTTGGATTAATGGGCCTCTATTTTTGTCTAATAGGCTTAGTTTTTGGATCCAACTCTATTATATGCTAGGCTAAACTAGGGTCAAACTCCTTTAGATCATGATAGCTCCAAGAGAAGTTATCATCAAATTATTAGCATAATTCAATACAATTTTTATTCTTAGATTCATTACATACCTTCCCTATCTTCAAGGTTTTGCCTTATAAGATGATCACTAGCTCGTAATATTCTTCATTGATCAAAACATTATTTTTCTTGCCTTTCAACTGGTCATCTAAATTGAATATGTTTTCTAATGTAACAATACCCATAGGTAACTTATTCATATTTAGTTGGATGATTTGATCTCCATATTGATCTTGTAGCTTAGGTTGGTTCCTATTTGAGAATTCAGCTTCTTCTCTTAATAAGTTCACAATTTATTGATCATTATCAAAGACTTGCCAATTAGTGACATTATTAGGAACATATGGTCTTACTACCAATTTTACATGTTGGCTATTTTATTTACTTATCTCCTCAGGTAAGTTATATTATGAGCCCACTAAGGCCATATGATCAACATATTTATTTCATGATCTTGGTACTGCCTGAATATTCAAAGTAGTGAAATCTTTGAACATGTCCCATACCTTGTGCTTATAAGATCTTAATAAATTGTTCTTATTCATAATTCTAGATCTTACTTGGTGAATAATTAGTTCACCATCACTAAATATTTGTAAGGACTCTATCCCTCTTTATTTGGCTAGTTACAGTCCTCGAATCAAGGCTTCATATTCAAATACATTGTTAGTGCAACTGAACTGAAGTCTAAAAGAATAGAAATAACTCTCCTTTTGGGGAGAGACCAAGACAACACCTGCACCCACTCCATTTCTACTTCTTGAACCATCAAAGAATAATTGCCATATACCTTAAATATCTTTGGCTGGTTTTATGATATTGGGAATGATTGCATCATTCTCATGTATGCAATATATACCTGACCCAATTTATTTTAAATGGTCATAAGGATCAAAATGGAAGGCTGATCCCAATTCATCTAAGAGAATATCTAAAATATCTTCCATGGTGGTTTCATCCTCATGATTAGTTTTTTCTTCTTGATCTTATAATATCCAGTTCATGTTCGCGAGAGGAGGGGTGTATGGTTCAATATGATCCTTAGCTATTGGCTCAAATATTATTGTTACTCTTATCCCATAAATCATTCTATGTAACATGTGAGACCAATCCATAGACAAATATCCTCCCATTTTCATGGTAAAATCTTGTGATAGGCAAATGGCAAAATAAGGGGGAAAATTGATAACTGAGATATCTTAGGAAATTGATAAACTGGGATAAGCGTGGATAGTGAGATTTAAATATTTTATTTTTCCTACTATTTGAATAATAATCCCATCCAACTGAACCACTCCCTTATTAACAGGTGCATATTTTATGCCAAGAACATCAACTATCTTTTTGGGCATAATGAAACTACTAGCCCCTGAATCTACCATACAATTATGAACTAGATGCTTCCAAACTATTAGTGAGAGATAAAAAGGGGGAGGCTTACCAATTTTTCCCATATTAGTTTTAGTTTATGGATGACATAAATTAGTTACAGTATTAGGCCCCTTAGCTAGAGCCTTATCTGTTATTTGAAAATTCTTCAAAGCTTCTTGTAGTATATCTTTTTGTGTCAGTATAGATAACACATCACACATAGTGACATTCATATTAGTCTTTTTCATTTGCTCAAAAATGCTAAAGGGATAATACCAACTTATGGCTATGTCTTTGCTGGAGCCATGTCCTATTTCACAAGATTTAGAGTAGGTACTTTGGATTTGGGTTGGCTAGTCGGTACAAAGGGTGGCCTTTATATTGTGTTATTCTTTGCAAGTTCTAGTACAACTTTGGAAGTTAAATCTTGTTCCATATTGGGGAGATGATTACTCTTGATTGATATTTTATTTGATCATGTATTTGCTACCATTGGACTTCCACCATTAAAAAATTCCTCATCTTGATTTACTCCATAAAAGTTTTCTTCTTGCTAGTTTAGAAGAGTAGCTTCTCCCTGAGCAGGGTCTTGTGTGTTTTCTTGTTGGGAAGTGGATTCTTCTTATTGTCCCCATGTAATTATCATGCCTTGTACCATCAAAGCTTGATTGATGATGCCATTGGGGTAAGTATTCTTATTGTGTGGCTGTGAATAAGGATAACACAAGTCATAGTCTTGAACCAAGTTATTTTGAATAGGTATAATGGCTTTGGAAGTACTTAGTGTAGGTAAGGCACAAACATTTAGGGGCTTTGGTTTCATGTTTTAACCTTGCAGTTGCTAATTTGTTAGGAACCCCTATCCAATGGAAGCATAATTGATTACTTTCTTATAAGCAATTAAACACAGAATTATACCAGAATGATTAAATAACTAGAAAATTGAGACAACAAAGAATTTGAGAGACAATACACAATCTTGTATTAAATACTCTTAGAAGAAAATACAATAAGGAAGATGCCACTTCTTCCTCCACCTCAAAGGCTTGCCACACCTCAAGACATTCCCTCTCTCTCTTGCTCAACCACAACCAACTCAACAACCTGAGTTGTTAACCCCTCCTTGAATGCTTCAGCTGATCTCCTTGACCTTACACCTGTAGATCTCCTTGACCTTGCTCCTTGCTTCAATGCTTTTACTTGCCTTCTTAATTTACAATACATGCCTCATGGGTCTTTAAATAGGATCCCATGCATACAAAAATAAAACTCTAATTACAATAATTAGACATGCAGCTCGTGACTATAATTAGCCCTTAAACATGCAAACACTTGCTTCACTTAACTGACTGTTCATCAACATTAGTTCTAGAACCACCACAGGTAGCCGACGTTGGTCCCTGTCTGTCTGGTGCTGATCGACGTCGGCCGACTCCCTACCAATGCCGGTTGCCTTCTGTACTATATCTAACTAACATCGATCATGCTACCGACGTCGGTACTTCTAAAACTTTAGCAACCTCTCCATGTCTGCAATAGTTGAAGCTTTTAGCTCCACACCCTAACAATCTCCCACTTGGAGATAAACAGTTGCAATTATACTTGTACTTGTACACCATCTACTTTGTTCCCTTGGCTCTGTATCCCTCTTCAACATCACTCTTGAAGACCAACCACCACAAAACCTATGATGATATACCTGTCACTTATGCCAAAAGAATTTTGCTGCTCCCAAATTCTTCATGACATACTTCTGAACTAACTTTACCCTTAGCTCAGAAAACTCCCTGTATATGAAACCCTGCAACAAGCAACACAATACAGTAACAGGATAATGTAGCTAATATTATCTAACCTGGTAAAGAAAAATACAATGGTCAAACCTCCATTGTCCTACAGCTTAATCAAGACCATATACCATAGCCTTCTGTCTCATGTGTCCATCCACTCTCTTCTCTAACTTGGGAATCCATCCCTCATCCAGTGCTTTCTTCTAGCTGACAACTCCACCAACAAATACCTATTTGGTTCTTCTCCAAGGACTCACACTCCTCATCCATGCCATGCTCCCACTGTTTTTGGATTCTACCTGCATTGCCTCTTCACATTTTCCTAGTTCTTGACCATCAATAAGCAATATAAAGAAGGTGAACAATGAATATGAGGTTCACTTACCCTTTCTGACCTCCATATGGGTGTTTGAGACTCCTTGACAGCTTGCTGTCTGCCCAACATCTGTTCTAGTGACCGATCTTGGCCATCTCTTAGTCTGCTCTCGACCGATGTCGGTTCCCTGCACTGACCCTGACTGTCGACGTCGTTTCCCTGGCTGACGTTGGTGTCCCCTCTATCGATGTCAGTCTCTTCCTATCTGACGTCAGACTTCTCTGCCCAACTCTACTGACCCTGCTGGTCTGCACATGATTGATGTCGGTATCTGCCTGACCGACATTGGTTCCAAGTGATCGATGTCAATGTCTATGTGTTCCTGTAAGTGATGAATTCTTCATCCGTGAGATCATCTTGGATCAAACCCCTATCCACACTACCCTGCTTAGAATTTTTTAGCCCCTGTGACTGATCTTTGTCCTTCATCTCCTCCATAAACACCAAGGCTTCCTTGTTCTTGTCAAAAGCATCAAATTTCCTTTTCCTGTAATGAACTCTATCTATGCTTTTCGAATCTGAACTCATACCTTTTGAATCAAGAACGTCCATTCCCTTCTTATTCATGTGACCAAGCTTATTAAGCCACATCTTTGAATCTACAGCTGAAGTAGATAAACCAAAAGTAGAATCAGTAATGCAAGTAGATAGATAAAGAGTACCTACTTTCTTACCTCTTGCTAGAACAAGTGCACCCTTGGTAGCCTTCCAAGAATTTGCTATGAGGGTTATTGTGCATCCCTCATCACCCAACCTTCCTACAGAAACCAAACTCTGCTTCAGAACTGGGACATGCATGACCTCCTTCAACACCCATGTGTTGTCCATCTGTAATCTCAGCTGCACTTTCCCTTTGCCAAGTATTTGACAAGGCATACCATCCCCTAAATAAAGCACTCCAAATTCTCCCTGTACATACTCATGGAACAGATCTCTATTTGGGGATGCATGAAAAGAAGAACCATAATCTAAAACCCATGATCCTACCTGACTATCCAAAGAAAGTATGAGAGCATCTTATACCATGATATTTGCATCCTTTGCTTTTTCATTACCTTCATGTTGATTCTCTTTATCCCTCAACCAACACTCCTTCTTTGTGTGTCCTCTCTTTCCACAAAACCAACAGGTAACACCTCTAGATTCGGATCTCCTTCCCACCTTCGACCTTGATTTCCCTTGCTCGATCTTCTCTCTTTGCCTTCCCCTGCTTTCTACACTTAGAGCATTCCATGATGATTCACCTGTGCTTTTCTTGCGTATTTCTTCATTCAAGATCACCCTCACAACATCATCAACTTTTAAGATTTTAGAAGCAGATGTAGAATTACTTATTGCCATAACCAAACTATCCCAACTTTCAGGTAAAGAACATAAAATCAAGAGAGCCTTTACTTCATCATCAAAAAACAATATTGATTGAAGCTAACTGGTTTACCAAACCATTGAAATCACTAAGATGAGTATGTACCGATCCACATTCCTACATTTGCAAAGTAAATAGCTGCTTCATAAGAAATACCTTATTAGAAGCTGAGGGCTTTTCATATAAATTCACCAAGGATTTTATCAACTCTTTCGTTGTCTTGCACTGTGATAAGTTGGAAATCACATACGATGCAAGGCTCAACCTTATGGAACCTAGAGCCTTCTGATTAAGAACACTCCATTCTTCATCCTTCATATCTATGGGCTTGCATGCAACCCCACCCAACGGTAAGTACAAATCCTTCTAATACATATAATCCTCTATATGCATCCTCCAATGTTGATAATTCTTGCCGTTAAACTTCTTTATTTATAGCTTACTTTCTTCTGCCATTGTTGGACTCCCACTCAATCAGAAAACTCTGTGAATGACCTGTAATCAAACAATAACCTGCTTCCTGCAAACCGTAGCTCTGATACCAATTGTTAGGAACCCCTATCCAACGGAAGCACAATTGATTACTTTCTTATAAGCAATTAAACACGGAATTATACCAGAATGATTAACTAAAAACTTGAGACAACAAAGAATTTTGAGAGACCAATACACAATCTTGTATTAAATACTCTTAGAAGAAAATACAATAAGGAAGATGCCACTTCTTCCTCCACCTCCAAGGCTTGCCACACCTCAAGACCTTCTTCCCTCTCTCTCTTGCTCAACCACAACCAACTCAACAACCTGAGTTGTTATCCCCTCCTTGAATGCTTCAGCTAATCTCCTTGACCTTACACCTATAGATCTCTTTGACCTTGCTCCTTGCTTTAATGCTTTTACTTGCCTTCTTAATTTACAATACATGCCTCATGGGTCTTTAAATAGGATCCCATGCATACAAAAATAGAACTCTAATTACAATAATTAGACATGCAGCTCGTGAATATAATTAGCCCTTAAACATGCAAACACTCACTTCACTTAATTGACTGTTCATCAACAGCAGTTTTGGAACCGCCACAGGCAACTAACGTTGGTCCTTGTCCTGTCTGGTGCTGATCGACGTCAGCCGACTCCCGACTAACGCCGGTTGCCTTCTGCACTGTATCTGACTGACGTCGGTCATGCTGCCAACGCCAGTACTTCTGAAACTTCAGCAACCTCTCCATGTCTGCAACAGTTAAAGCTTTTAGCTCCACACCCTAACATAATTGCCTTGGTATTGTTACCTATCTCCTTGATATGATTGTTTATTAGGTTGGTATGTTGGGTTAGCCTACTGATAAGGCTTATAATTTTGAGATTGTTGCCTCTTCATAGCTACTAACTCATTGCCAAAACTCTTAAATTATGATTTCACCTCATGTTTATTTGTAAGAGTGGGGGTCAAAGCAAGTGCCTTGTTCATAATGGGAATTGGGGCAAGTATAGGTAGTGTAGGAGATATTTTTAGAAATAGAGGCATTGGTGGTCTTGGGGCAAATTTTCTGGTTTAGATTAAATAATTCTCTACCCTTATCACAATTTCATAAGCATCAAGGAGTGTGGTGCTACCCATAGACAATTATTGAAAAGATGATCCAAAACTTAGAATTTTTTATTGACAGATATTTCAAGAACATAAAAATAACACAGTAATAATGAATTCTTTGAGAAGAGATGTTTTATTACTCAAGATTGTAATACAACTCTATGCTTATCTCTGGGAAGAGATGTCTCATTTATATATTGGATTAAATCTTCATTTATACATATTTTGAAAGTAGGAGGAGGATGTGGAAGGTCACCAATCTTGAGGGAGATTAAGTGGTTTGACTTCCACAATTTAAAACAATACAGAATTCAAGGAATTACTATTTTTAGACTGTACTACTAAAATAAAAAATTGGGGCACTTCCACTGGGTTTTATAGGGGCCAAAAACCATCAAGTAGAGATTGATTCCATCTCACCACATTATCCTCATTCTTACCTTTCCAATAGTTCAAATGGGGAGTCAATTGGAGCTATGATGCAAAAAATTATGGCTCCCAGAAGTTCTATCATCAATTTAGGTAGAACTGTCACCTGAATTGTCACCTAAATTATTGCCTAGATCATTCCTCCCTTCTTGAGAAGCAATGGTCCCCATTGAATTAATATTACTCATCAGGTGTGGTAGTTGTGTCTTAGTTTGATTCTTTGTGAGCCACTGACCTTGGTGGCTAAGTTGGCCCCTTTTAACCACCCCAATAAAGCGGAATAGAGCGTCCTCTTGTTGTCTTCATTCAGGTGTCCACAATCTGATCCTCCTCTACTGAAGCAAATTTTTTTGGATCAATCTCATCAATGTCTAGTTGTTATGCTATGACTGAAGTGTCTAATAGAGGTGGATGATATGGTTTGAGGAGCTCCATGTTGAATATTGGATACAAACCAAGGTAGGTTGGTAGGTTCAACTCAAAAGCATTTTCTCCAACATTTTTGGTGATGGTGTAAGGACCATATCACAAAGGCTAAATTTTTTTGTGTGGGCCTACAAGTCATTTCTTCTAAAGTTGCAACCAAACCTTGTCACCTAGAGCAAAATGGTGTGCAATCCTATGTTTGTCATTGCGTTGCTTATACTTTTGATTCAGCTTCTCCAAGATGAAATGAACTTGCTACTGAATGTGTTGCATTTGTTTAATGAACTTTGTTGCTTTTGCTACCTCAGATATTCCATTAGGTGTGTATTCCATGGTGGATGATGGAATGAATATATCAATTAGTGTCATGGGTTAGAGCCTGAAGCATACTTGGAATGGACTGTGCTTGGTTGAGCTATGTAAGGCCCGATTATATCCATGTATGAAAAGAAAGCCCCTCATCCCATGTGCATGGATGTTTGGAGTGATACATCTAAATCATGTGAATAATCAAGTAGTTCACCACCTCTATCTAACCATCAGTCTATGGATGGAAGGCTATGGACTTTATTAGCTTGGTATCCATCATCTTCCATAGAGTGGACCAGAAGATGCTTAGGAACCTGCTATCTCAATCTAAGATAATGGACTTGGGGAGGCCAAAATAGAGCCATACATGAATAAAATATAGTTGAGTAGTTTCTTTAGTAGATATATTTTTCTTACAAGCAATCATGATAGCCATTTTTGGAAAATGATCAACTATAACAAAAATATAGTCCTTGCCATGTTTTGAAGTAAGCAAATTTGAGAGAAAATCCATTGAGATAGATTCCCAAGGCTTGGTTGGTTATGGCAATGGCGTGTATAATCCTTGATTCTTATTTGTTTGCTTGGCTATCACACATGGGGTGAAATATTTGAGATACCTTTCTACATCTTTTCACCTATGGGGCTAGTAGAAGTGTTTTTGAAGAACTACCAATGTCTTTTCTACACCAAAGTGTCTAGCTGTCCTACTAAAATGTGCTTCTCATATCATCTTCTGTTACTCTATAGCTGGAACATAGATGTGCCCCATATGATAGATGAAATTATATTGCAAATAGAAATTAGAAACATGTTTACCTTTTTAAATCACCTGCTATGTATTAGTAAAGGCAGGATCTACTTCATATAGAGCACCCCAAGTGGTAGTCTCATATTCACACAGGTCAAGAACTATTATGAGTGTAGTAATTAGTGAGTGGCTCAAACAATCTATGGTCGTATTTAAGCTCCCAATTTTGTGTTTGATTATCAGATATAATTGCTATAGATATGTGGCCCACTTTTGGTGCCTCTCATTTTGTAGTTTGCTTTATGTTTGGATGAATTCCAATGGTCTGTGGTCAGTGCAGATGACTATCTCTTTCCTCAAGATGTAGTGTTTTCATTATCTATAGGCTTGCATAATGGTATAAATCTCCTTATCATATGTTAGGTATTTCCTAATTGTATTAGTGAAAGTTTCACTGTGATATGCAACATAATGGCCATGTTGCATGATGACAACTCCCATGGCACATTCAGATGCATATGTCATCAAATCAAAAGGTTGATGCAAATATGGCAAGGTAAGAATAGGGGCTGAGCAAAGTCTATTCTTCAAATTCTCAAATTCCCTTTGTTGTAATTCACCCCATTGAAATGTAGCTTTATCTCCTCCTTTAGTCACTTGGGTTAGTGACCAAGCAACATGTGAAAATCTAAGATCAAACTTGTGATAGAAATTTACAAGACTCAAGAAGCTATGAAGTTCTGTGAGGGTCCTTGGTGTAGGCCATTCTTAAATAACCTAAATCTTCTATAGATCAATATGGACCCCTTCCTCATTCATAATGTACCTAAGGTACTGAATTATTTTCATCTTGAATGTGCATTTGTCAAGATTTGTATATAACTTACGCTCCTGAAGAGTTTGAAGCACCTTACGAATATGTGGTAGATGTTCCTCCCATGTTCTACTATATATGAGTATGTCATCTAGGTAGACAACCACAAATGAGTTGGTGAAGGGCCACAGGATGTCATCCATCATCCTCATGAAGGTTGCAGGTGTGTTAGTTAAGCCAAAAGGCATAAATAACCATTTGAAGAGTCCCTCCTTAGATTTGAATGCAGTCTTCTAGACATCAGTGAGATCGATGGGAATTATGTGATAGCCATATTTGAGATCAATTTTGGTGAAGAACTTCACACCATGGAGTTGGTCCAGCAGGTCATCAATCTTGGGGAATGGGTAGCAATTCTTCACAGTGATTTTATTCAAGGATTGATAGTTAATACAAAGCCTCCATGTTCCATCTTTCTTTTATATCAGGACAATTGGGGCTACCACAGGGTAAAGAGCTTAGCTTGATGTGATCCTTTTGGATCAATTCTCGAATCTATCTTTTTATCTCATCATTCTCTAAAACTAATCTATGATATACAGGACTATTAGGCAAAGGTGATCTTGGGATCAAATTGATAAAATGTTTTACCTGGCAATGCAGTGGAACTCCTGCGGGTGACTTGAATAAGTCATCATATTCTCCTGTGGTTTATCCCATTTGCTTCTATTGTTGTGTAGTTGAGATTGGAACATTAACCTTCTTGGATTTATGTGGTTTGATCACCATGAGAATGAATTACTTTATCTTCTCCACTAATCTCTTATAGTACTTAACACTGATCAGGGACATAGATGTGGGAGGTGGTATTTTTGGTACCCTATAGCGCCATGTTCCAAGAGTGATGGTGACTCTTTGGTTTCATGATTAATAGATGCCATGTCGATCATACATGAATGGCTGACCAATAAGTACATCACAAACATCTAGATTGACCACATCACACAAGACTTCATTTTGGAAAAGGTTTTATTGCATATGAAAGAAGACACTGATGGATGACACAAAGGTCTCTCCTTGGGCTCAACCATCTAATACTGTATGGCTTTGGGTGAGGATTCATAGATAAATTTAGACTTTTCACAACTTTAGTAGAGATTAATTTTTTTTGACTCCCACTATCAAGAATGAAATGCAGAGGCTTACCTTTTACCCATAATTTAGAGTGAAACAATATTTCCTTGTCATCTAGCCTTTCCTCATGGGTCTATGATGAAGCAACGATGGTATCAGGCTCAACATCTATAATTTATTCTTCATCCTTTTTGACTGTAGGTTATGTATGAGATAGAGTAGTAGATGTCGAGTATTGTGACTTAGAAATCAGTGACTTGATGGCTCAACATTCTTCTTTAGAGTGAGTTCCAGTTTTGTGGTAATGACACCATTTTTTAGTCTTCCCCTTCTAGGGTTTATTATCTTAAAAATCCTTTTGCTTCCAATTTTGGCCTCATGTTTGACCTTCCTTGTCACTTTTCCATTTTGAAGGTTGACTCTTCATATTCTTTCTTCCATGCTTCAACTCAATCTTCACTATGAAATTTTATGCCTCACTGAGGTTTTTCAAATTAAAGAGTTCTATTTACCCTCATATGTACCATTGTAGTCCACCAAAATATTTGAGATTCTTATGTTTCTCACTTTCTTGGATGCCCAATCTTGCAAATAGAGAATGAAAAATGTCTATGTAATCTTGAACAGATTGGTCCTTACCTTGGTGAAGTTGTTTCGACTGTATGTACATATCATCATATGCTCCAATAGGATAATATTCTTCCTTTACCACTTCCAAGAAATCATCCCAGGTAGGTTCCACCTCAAGGCCAATGTCATCTGTACTGAACCTCTTTTTGTACACTTCCCACCAATTTTTCATGGGCAATGATGCTTTCAAAAGAGCAAAAGTGATCTTTTCTCCATCGATGAATTTATTTATAGAGAAGTAGGAAGATAATTGATCCAACCAATTTTCTACTACATCAAAATTAATTTTGCCTTCAAATGTAGGAATATCAAATTCACCTAAACCTTGAAGGGTGTTGGGGCACTGAAAGGATGTTCCATGGATGAGGAGCTAAGAAGTGTAGATGAGGAGCCAAAATTTCCCATCGATAGTTTTTAGAAAATTTGGGCAAATTGTTACAACATCTATGCTTATTGACATTGGAGGGATTCATTTATCATTTCCTTGAAAGGATTAGATGTATCAATGTCATCCACCATTTGAAGTCATTTGGCACGAATAGATGGATAGTTTGGAAGCTCTGTTGTTTTCCACCCAAGCTTCTTATAGCCTAACCTCATCCTTAGGATCATACACTCTCAAGACAAACCACTTTGATACCACTAATCCAAAACTCAGAAATTTTGATTGAAAAATATTTTAAGAACACAAAAATAACATAGTAATAATGAATTCTTTGAGAAGAGATGTTTTATTACTCAAGATTGCAATACAACTATATGCTTATCTCTGGGAATCGATGGCTCATTTCCATTTTAGGTTAAATATTCATTTATACACATTTTGAAAGTAGGAGGAGGATGTGTAAGGTAACCAATATAGAGGGAAATTAAGTGGTTTGACTTCCACGATTGAAAAGAATACAAAATTCAAGGAATTACTATTTTTAGAAACTTACTATTTTTAGACTGCACTACTAAAATTGAAATTTAGGGCACTTCCATTGGGTTTTCAAGGGTAAAAAACCATTGAGAAAATATCTATGCCATCTCATCATATTCTCCTAATTTTTATCTTTCTAATGGTTCAAACGAGGAGTCAATTGGAGCTATGATGCAAAAGTTATGGTTCCTAGAAGTTCTGTCATCAATTGGGTTAAAACCGTCACCCAAATTGTCACCTAAATTGTTGTTCAGATCACTATATCACTATTTAGGGATCTCAATTAATATGGTAAATAATTATTTGAATTTAGCTTGAATAGTACTGGAATTATATTCCATGTCTTCTAAAAATATAAATTGAAATCAGTCATGAGCTCATGAAGAACCCATTGAATGGAGATCAACTATTCAACCAATGAAAAGTGGTCACTCTTATATTCAAATTGGGCACATAGTGTGGTGCCTAAATCATCCCAAACTCATATAGATTTGGGAGCAAGACCTCTATACCACTGCAAAGGTTTACCCTTGAAGGAGGAGACTAAGATCCTAATTGCAACATTCTCTTGTACCACATTGTGTACAATGCATAGATTGGCAATATATTATGTGTGATCCATAAGAGTAGTGGAAATTTCATCAGTAAAATATGGAAGGATTTTTAAGGTTGAGGTTGGTATATCATCATATTGGGCCAATTGGAGAGAGCTGGCCCCATTGAAGGCTATAAAATTTTTGGCCATTATAGGAAGAATAAAACTATGGGAATTTGATTACTTATAGGGGTTGAAAATAAACTTGCCAGATATAATTTATAATGGGGTACAACTAATTTTGATCTCTTTTTAAGTGAAAATGACAATTCTAAAAAATTAGCTTTCTTACTTTTTGTAGTTGATCTTGTTTGTCGACTTGACATGCATAACCCTTGAAATCTTAAAACTATAAACTAGTAGAGTCACCAAGTGCCTTTGGAATGCATTTGAAGATGATGCCACATTTGCTAAGAATAACACTAATTTATTCATACTTTTCATGTTCCATTGGGCATGCCAAAAATTATTATCACATAAGTTTTGCAATTGTACTTTAATGTGGAATAACTCATTGTGTAACACCTAATGATATAATGGGAAAACCTCTGAGCCATGGGACTTTAGAAAATTGAGATTAACCTCCATAAAAGGCGAACTTACTTTCACTAAATCTGATGCAACTAATAAGATACCAGTTCTATAGTAGTTTTACTCTTTTTAGTGTTTTTTCTCCTAAACTAAATATTGATGGGGAAAAGGGAAAGAATGAAACTTTACAAAACTGAAATGGTGATTGCACGAAATATATTAGTGGGTCTTAATACTTGCTTGATGAACACAATGGAACAAAGAATTATATTTAAATTGGTTAATCACAAACTCATATAAATGGGAAACCAAAGGTAATATTTAGATATTTTCATAAAAGGGAAAAGAGTTCTTAATTTTAATCAAACAATATTTTTAGAAGAGTAAAAATACCACAAATGAATTTCTAGTGACTAAAATAAGAAACAAAGCTTCCACAAATACTCAAATAACTAGTATACATAGAGATTTCTCAAACAAGAAAGGCAAATATTCAATTTATTTCCATTTCAAAGGTTACAACTTGTAGAAAATACAATCAAAATGCAAAAATTATATCATTTAATAGAAAAAAGATGATTTGGGCCATGAGGTCTGCCCATGTTTATACAAAATATCTCATGGATGAGATGCAATTGTCAAAACTTGAACACCCAGTAAGAGAAACCATGAAAATCTAAAAACTTTATGTAAAAAGATGCAAGTTGCTCTACTTCTAGCATCTTAGACTTATAGAACAGTTTGGAAGGTGGCATGCAAGAGTTGGGCATGATCATTGGTGTGAAATGGCATGGCATGGCATGGATGGAACTAGAAGATTTCCATGCAATGCTTCTTCATCTTCAATAGCTGAAAATAACTCTTCATGCAAAAATGGGTGGTGCCCAAAATAGAACTTGACTAAAGTTACCTTAAAAAAACCCTAACATGCAAAACACAAGTGAGACTTTTACAACTTTTTAAGTCAATCACTTTGTCAAAATGGAACTTGCAATTTGTAATTCATGCTTTTACACTTTTTAGCAATTTATACTTGTCAAAATGGAAAGTGTAATTTACAACTGTGATTTTTACAACTTTCATATTGTCAAAAATACAAGTTTCTCTTTCTCAAAAAGAGATAAAAAATAATTATTTATTCACAATTATAACCTACAATCTTTTGCAGATATGAAACACAAAATATTTCAACACAAAGATTAATCAATATTCAATATTTCTTCACTTGTCTTTCTTAGCTTGCAGTTTGTCAACATATGCATCAAAGGCCTTGAAAACTTCTTATATTCATTCTTAATTTGGTCCACATGAGTAAATGTGAGAAGCTACACAATTTTCTTGAATATCAAACAATTCTATATTCCCTACATCTCCATTCTCATCTTATCCATCACACTTTCATACTTGACAATCCTATGGATATAACTCAAAGTGAAGGTTGTATCCTTTGCAGATTCTTTTTCAACAACCTCCTTGAACTTATTCTAGACCTCTTCAACCTATAGGAATTCTCTTAGTCATTTATTGGTTGACATGACATCATATTCATCATTTCTTTGATGTCATACAACATGCCAATAGCTTTATCATGAGCCACCTTGGCTTGGTGAGTAAACTCTCTTCGTATCCTTATTTAAAATTGAGCTGCTTTGTGTAATTCTTCATACTCAGCCTCATTCTTTAGTATGTTCTCAGAAATGAGGATATCTACATCAATTGAACCTATAATTGTAATTTTTGGATAATATAGATTCAAGGTTTGAATCTCTCCTTAATATTTACTAGTTCTTTCAAAATATTCCTTCTCTCTCTGATCATTTCATATTGATCCATTATTGCTACAATGACCACTCTTTCATATCCCTTCCCATGTGAGAAATATCTCAAATTGATTAATTGTATCTTGATCTAGAATTTGATTAATTAGATGTACTAACTATGGTTATTATGATGATTCATTGGGTTTTATAAACTGATTCAATGCTACTGTAAGCTGATCCACATTTTTATTTAATTCATCCTTGGTGGCCTTATCATGATCAATCCTTTCAAAGAGAGAGAGTTGATTACAGATTGCACATCATGCTTTAACCCCTATCTTATCAGCCATCCAAGGTGGATCTTAAAAATATGATAATCCCCAACCACAAGATTTCCATTTGATTTGTGTGGTGGGGGTAGTACAATTTCAATAAACCTCTCCCCTTTGTCATCTTTAAATATTATGGAAAGGATCATGGGAGTAGGATTGGACTTCTCTTGGACCTATGATAGACCAAAGTACAGTGTGCTAGTGTCAATCATCTATTTTATCTTCTTTCCCACTAATTTTACTAGCCAACTAGGGGTAACATCTGGTAGCTTAAACACTATCACCAAGGAATCCATAACTATTGTCATTACACTAGTAGATACTGTGACCATGGTAGACTCCTATGTAGATGTTATTATTTATTGATTAGGAGCTACCTATGAAACTTTAATCCCATCAATAGATTTTAAAACTATATTTAATTCAAGTACTTGGGTATCTCCAATCTCAACTGAAGGCAATATGGAAATAATGGAAGTGGAAGAGGCAGAGGCAGGTGGAACAACTATGTCTATTGGAGGTGTGGATGATTAGATAGACATAAGGATTGTGAATTTGGGAATAGGTGGGAGAGTGTAAGCCAAAGGATTAAATGAATAAATAAGATGAGTGGGACCACTAAGGGTTGGTGATGTAAGGAAAGTGAGTGGAGATGAAAGTGAAATAATATTTACCTAAGGAGTTGGGGTGGTGTGCAGGACTGAAGTCAGGATGATTGAGTCTGTGGCTTTGTACTACTGAGTAGTGTTAGAAATTAATGGTAATGAAATGGAAGGAATTATAAATGTAATATAAAGAGGGAGTGGAATGAAAGGGGAAGGTGAAGTTGGATGAATGGAAAGTGGAGTGGAAATTTGAGATTCCATTGATGGGGGACTTTGAGTGTCCACTTGACTCAATTGTGCTGGTTGCACTTGACTTATTGTAGTAGGTAATGTAGTTGGAATGGTAGGTGAAGTGAAAACTGTAGATATAGGTAAAGTGGAAACAAGAGGTGGAGGTGTTGAAACTTCTTAAATAATGTAGGTAGGAGGAGGGTGAACTGCATAGATGTGGGTTATCACTGTGACAGTCATGGGGATTGAAGCTATTGAAGCTTATGCTACTGTTGTGTCTTCAAATGAAAGGTCACTAGGTTGTTCTACAACTTCCCCCCTTCTATTTGATTCTTATTTCTTTACCTTAGTCTTTTTATTCTTCTTATTTTTCTTCTTTGGCTCCTCTGATGATTCTGCTAGACCCTCTTTTGATGGAGTGACCCCCTCAACCTTAAGCTTTAAAATCTTTTCCCAGACCCCTATTATTTCCATTGTGATCTAAACTCCCTTAATCTTCAACCAACTGATAGTTTTACTAATCACATGGGCCATTCTATCAAACAGAGAAAAGCACTCTAGAGTTAACCACCTCATTAGTGGAAGGGGTTGTGTAATAACCTATGTATAATAGATCAGGTCTACTACATAGTCATCATCTATCGAGCCATTTAGAACTCGTGCCATATCATAATATTTGATTTGTTTTAGGGACATCCTAGAATAATCCCTCATCTTGAATCTTTCCTCATCTTTACAATCTTCCCAATAATCTTCACAATATGGCACATGAACATATGTTGCAAGTGACAATGTGCTAGTGATCTTGCCATATACATCAAAAAATGGCCTGGACTCCAAAGTCCTCAACATCATCTAACACATTTTAGTTTTAACACACTTGGATTCAAGGAGGGATTAGCATCTTTATCAAGTAATGAAAGTTAGCAAATGTATCCCTTCCTTATGCCTGTTTGAAAGGAGCTTATGTGTTTTTATGAGCTACCTGACTAGCTCCATTAGTGCCCATTTATCACTAACATATCTAGGAAGTGTATAGGGACAACCAATGAATCTAACCACCCTAATGTAGAAAAATGTGGGGAACTATATAAAGTAGGAGCCCCATTTTTTGATCTCATCCACTACTGCTGGTGAGAACCTTATTCTCCCAAGTTCCTTGTTGAACATGATAATGATGCAATAGATGCAAACATCAAATACTAGCCTAAAATTCTGCCTACTAGCTCCACTGTGAGGTTAGGTTAGTAGTTATACACTCTACTTATTTCCTTAGGAACTATATTAAGGCTTGGGAATAATCTCCCTTTAGCCAAAATATGGATAATGTAGGAGGTCATGTAGAACTTGCCAATTGTTTGAGCCTCCATAAATTGCTTATAGAGGGAATCACTTATTAACTGGGCCCAATGATTGTATTATTTATTTTGATGGATGACCCATATATATTGGTACATCCATTCTTGAAAAAACTTGGCATTAGGGCTGCCAGAGACCTTCTACAATAATATAGTAATGTCCCCTACTTCATCAATGAAATCATGCCTATACATTATTTTGGTAGCCTAGTGGAAGAAGCCTTAGGGGACTTGAGCCACTATTTTTTGATCATCTTATGACATTCATATCTTTTATCTTCAAATAATTGTGTGGATGTCTTTAGGGTTATTTATAGATAACTCTCAAATTTTGGGATTGCAAACACTGAGTTGATGCAATTAGGGTCTAGATTTAGAATCTTTTCCCCTTTGTCATTGTAGACTTCTCTTTTGTCAGGATCATATTGTTAGGCCAATGTGAGTACCAACTTAGGGATTTGAATTGAAAATGGGAAGGCCATAGGTTGTGGTAAGCTAGAGTCATAAATACTCTAGATCCAGTCATTCTTAAACTTTACACCTATCCGAGCAAAAAAGTCTCCTAGGTTAATATGACCTAAATTAATATCTATTATTTCTAATGTATTAGAATATAAACTATGAGTCATTTCAAGGCCTTTGGATTTAAACTTCATTTCCTTTGGAGACATGAAAATTGGGGATTTTGCTTGTAAGAAGCAACTGTAAAAGCTAGCAGAATTTGTAGGTGTTTAAAGCAGTTATAACCTTCGACAGAGATGGGAGGTGTTCTAAGTAGGTGCAAGTTCTGATAGAACTAGGAGGTGATCTAGGTAGATTGGATATTTGGTGGAATTGAAACATGTTTGAAGCAATATGAACTCCCTCAGGGATGGGAGGTGTTTAGAGAAAGTCCACTTTCCACAAAGATTTGGAGTCTTGTGGTGGTTGAAGGTGTTTAGTGTAATGGTAAAACCCATGGGGATCTAGGGTGCTCTAGACAGGTCCCAAGTTCATAGGGAAATTGGAGGATTTTTGTGGAATATTCATTGGGTTTTTGAAAGTGGGATATGCTCAATAATATTCTCTTGGCTTGACGAAGACCTAGATATCGATTGCAAAATTTAGGTAGGAAAACTAAGGGTTTTTAGATGATGAATGTTTTGGGGGGAAAATCTAAAACCCTCATGAAGAAATTTTCTAAAAATGAAACCTTGAACCTATGACTACAACCTTTGGACAAAACAACTATATAATCAATAACATTACCAATGCCTAATGATAGAAAACCTAAAAATATTGCCAAAGAAAAATAACTAAACTTTATGGAAGATCTTCAAAGCTTTTCACAAAAAAATGGAAAAAATTCAAAAAAATGTTTCAAAATATAGGAAAAGTTTGTGGAAATTAAAAGGGGAATATTATGTATGATGTGGTTTTGATTTTTTATAGTCTTGGCTTGACTTACAGGTATTTGTTTGCACATGGATCAAGGTTTGATAGCATGACACAGGGAATCAAAGCTCCAAAAACTTGATTAGCAATTTAAATAAATGATAAAAAATCCCTAATTCACTTGGTTTAAATAGTGAAAACCCCTATAATAAATGCAGTAATGGCAGTTGGTGGTGGAATTAGGAGCTGCTTGGGGCAGGTCCCATGTCTACCAATGTAAATGACTTGGTGGCAAAAGGTAGAACCCACTGAGCATTATACAGGTTTCTAAACTGTAATATGCTAACAGAGTTCTGCATCCTATGGTTTAGTTGCTTGGGGGAAGGTGGGACTCTAGATGTAATTTGCAAGTTGCAAATTATGCTTCAGGTTCTAGATTCCATGGTAGGGGGTATTTATGTTTTATGGGATCTAAATCTTGTCATGCATTTTTCAAGTTTCTCAACTTGTAAAATACACGTTGAGTACTAGATTCCATCAGTTTGGATGCTTTACGGGACCTGAACCCTACCATGCATTTTTCAAGTTTACAAATTTGCAATATGCATATCAAGTTATAGATTTCACCATTTTAGAAGGTGGTTGTTTTGTGGGATCTGGAACCCACGAAATAATTTTCAAACTTGAAAATTACGTCAAGAGTTCTAGATTCCATAGTGTAAAAGGGAAGATGGGGTTTTTGGTGGTTTCAAGGGATTTTCTAAAAAACAAAGGGGGTCTCCATTAAGGTATCAAATGTAATGATATTTTTGAGACATAAATATGAACAATTATTTATAGCCATATGTATAATAAGAGGCCATGAATCATTGAGCTCCAATTTATTTATAAAAAAATTATCTTAATGTCTGTAAATATTAATAGTTTATGTAATTCTCTTTTAAGTTTGAGATGTATTAAAAAGGATATAATTATAAATATTATATATTATGATTTGATTAGATATTTTATATTATTATTAAATAAAAATTTAAAAATTATTATGTATTTTTTATAAATATAATATAATAACTATTAAATATTGTGTAATCATTTACTATATCAATTATTAGATTTTTTATCTATCGATCCTTTTTCTTTAACACATTTCTATTATTTTTGGATAAATTGAATTAAAAGTTGAAAGTATTGTTGTGCTATTTTTATTGGAAAAACACACAAAAGAGAAAGAGTGCTACCATAATCTCCACCTCAACAATGTTTAAACTCAATATCCATTTACTTGACTTTCTACCATTTTCCACCTAAAAATAACATATATGATTGCACTGAGTGAATGAAAATTTTAATAACATGAATCAAAAGATAGCAAATATTATATAGTCTATGATATTTGTGTTAATGACAAACTTTGACATAACATAAATTATTTATTTCTAAATTATGAGGTTAGACCTTTTATTGTTAATTTTGGTGGAAAATTTAATATATTTTTTATTAATCTAACCTCTTTAAATAGGCCAGTCAATGAATCAACTACCAACATGGTTATATGTAGTTGATTCTAATGGTTTTGTATGCTAAACATTCCATAATATAGTGCCACTATCTTTCCTCTATTCCTTTGTTATAAAATATGTATATCCCCTCTTCTCACTCTTCCTTTAATGTTGTCCATCTATATGTGTCACAATTATACTAATGAAAGGTGGTTCTCAATTAAAGTATCAACAAATTTTATTTCCACTTTATTTCTGACCTTATATAGATTTGTTAATAGTGTTCATAAGTAGGGTTAAATTTGTTGATGTATTATTCTCTCTTTTCCTTTAATTTTTTTATCCACATGTTTAGTGTGAATTTTTATTGATTAGCATTTGGACATTCATGAAGACTAATACCTCATGTGTATCGCATGCACTTTCACTTAATTTTCGTTTCATTCAATTATTCTTTGTTTTACTTAACTCTTCTCCAACCACCATCTTGAACAAATTATTATCATTTATACTTAATATTTTCTTTAGATAACCTAGGAGTTACTTCTTAGCCATTTTCTTCAAAGAAAATGTGCTCGTCTCGCTAAATAATATTACTAAAAAACTTAAGTTTTAATTTTGAAATTATACATAATTAAATACTTCTAAATTCTCTTTATTTATTTTCATGTGTTACTACCCAAACCTCACATTCGTACAATATTAGTCTTGAAAAACAACCCAAACAATTTTTTTATGATTTCCTAGTCTCATATACCTTTACAACAAGAGGTATAAATGATTGTTTATTTTTGCCCTTGACACTACACATATGCATATGATAATTATTCATTGAACATTACCATTTTATTTCTAAATGAGAATTATTAATCGAACATTACCATTTTATTCCTAGAACACTTCATGGTTGAGGAGATAAAGACTAATTATAATTCTAATATAATGCTTAAATAAGTTTTTTGGACCATCTTCCCAAAAATTTAGTTGTACATTAATTTAAAAAAACTTGAATTTTATCATACTACTATCAAATTTAATGTAACACATGCTTGGTCATATTGAACCAAGCCCTTAAAAAAGGTTTAATTATTTTGAATAACATAATTACACTAATAGGTGTACTTTTTACAATGAACTGAACTTGGTTGATTACAAAAGCACCATACAATATTGAGAATCATAATTGTTTTTGTCCCATTTATTAGTATATGTCAGTGCATGGTACTATAAGAATCACTTGAGTAAATAATTTTTCTGCTCTAGCCAATGAGAACTTTTGGAAAGACATATTATTATAGCAATTCTAAAGTTTAGTACCCAAAAATAAAGAATATTCCCTAACATATTATTGTAGAATATTTCATTTATATCAATATAAAAATTATAAGAAAATTCAATATTGAATGTAGCTAATGTTCGTATTCATTTCTTTCATCTTATTTTTAATGTAATGCTAATTTGGTGTATCAGTATGGGATGGGGAATCATTATTGCTGATTCTCAAGTAAAAGAGTTATTGATGTGAAATGATTGTAATAAATTTTGGAACCTCAATCTTCAATCAATGGAAAGATTGGATATTGGTATGCAATCATCCATGTTTGTATGGGTGAATAAAAAATGTGTTTAATTAAGCTAAAGCAAAATGCTCACATAAACAACATAATGAGTCAGGGCTAGAATCTATTTCACATATATTAAAATCTAAATTGAATGCTCTCAAACACATGAGATATGAATTACGATTAATTCCAAAATCTATGTTGTGCATTGTAAAGTTTTCATTTAAGCTTTAAGATTTACCATTAAAAATCACAAAGTATGATGTGAAACATTCACTTAAGGTTTAACAAAAAGGTTAACTACAAGTGCAATTCACCATTATACTTTGATAATGATAAAATAATTAAATATTAATCTTCACTTTGAATGCTAAGACACCATATAACCATAAAAGTGCATAATTGTGGTAGTAATTGGCCTTTGTTGGTCACACATACTTATTATTATACTTAAACTCTAGGCAATCTTAGTTTTAATACATTAGTTTAGTAATAACCAAATTTTTGTTAACTTGCACCAATAAAAAATCTGTTTGTGTCTTACATGTCGATTCATATGAACCTCACACTCTCTATAACACTATTAACTTGCACAAATTTAGATAAATTTTAAAGCCTCTTTCAACTAAAAACAAATCTTTACCTTCATGACAATATATAATAACCATCTATGCCTGATTTCCCCAATCACCTTTTTTGGCACATGTTTTGAGACCATATTAATTATTCTAACTTTTACATTAATGTTATTTCCTTCTCTTAATGGTTAAATATTTTTTAAAATTCCTTAAAAATTATAAGATAATATATATTTCAATTTGTCATTTAATTAATGTAAAATAAATTGTATTAAATATTAATGAGAACATATAATTTTTTACTTGAAGCAATAATTTTGATCAAATATTATGAATAAAGATTATCAAATTTGGGAAACTTAACTGCACAATTTGGCTAAGACATCTATTGCGGAGCCATAGAAGGGACACATGTCATGTTAAGTACATGTCTACAAACTAGATTTAATTACATCAATTCTCCATAATTCAATAGAAAAAATTAATGGTAGGAGTTTTTTTACAATGGTATTGTACCGCATGTTTATTTTATACCAATTTATTGTATTTAGCTTAGATTACAAATTTACGTACACACTCACCTATAAACAAATTTCAATACAAAAAAAGGTACTAGCCACTACAAGACCCGTGTTTCCTTTATGTAACTTTAGACAACCATTAAAAATAATGGACTATGACATGTGGATTTCATATTATAGACAAAGGATTCATTTTAGGTTCCGATGGAGGGATGTAAGCTTTCAATAATTTTATCCTTTTTAAGGTTTGCAAAATTGAAGACATGGATAATATTTTATGCAGTTTCTTTGTTTAGATTTGTAATATTTGAAGATATGGAGAATAGTTCACAAGGATTTACAGTGGCATGGAGGACATCAAGGCGTAAGGTTTTTAAGGTGAGGTATCTATTAGAAAGTGTGGTTTTATAAAGACAAGGGATTACTATTGTGCACTTTAACTGATATTTCCCAAAGCCCCACATAGACCAGATCTGACACAACAAATAGAATACTTACAATTTCAGCATATCATCTAAGCCAAAAAGCTAAGAAGCTCACCTAGGGTGCAATAAGAGAATATCAAGAACCTTATTATGAAAACAAAGCAAATATATGACCAAATACATCATCATCATATAGAAAGCATATAACACAAAAAAAATCTAACCAAAGAATATAAATTGGTCAAAATATTGATACAATCATCGTTAGAGGTCTCAATAAAGAGATGTCATATATCATGTACCCCACAAAAAATATGCAAAAAAATAAAAAAATAAATTATTTATTTCTTCAAATGAGACATTAAAAAACACGTCACACACTCAACTAAATATGGCATAAAAACTCACATACACACACTCTCACACACATAGCTCAAAGGTTTACAAACACCACAGTGTTACCTTGAGTCTTTTTAAGGACATGATTCAACCCTTTAGTCCTTCCATAGAGTTGTGCATAGATCACTATGTGCTTCATGCTTTAATGGCCATATTTTGGAATTTTCCTCATGGGTTATTTGAATGCCTTATCACGAGTGTAGGGGTATCTTTATATAGGCACAAGATCCACCTACTTACATTAATTCACTCACTTACCCTCTAATGTTGAAAATATTAAATTCTCATAATACATTGTAATGTACCATAATCATTAAATGCCAAATATAGTCCCAATGCATCATAACACATCACTTCCATAACACATTACACCTATAAGACATCATGCCAATAATACATCACAATACCTAGTGCACTCTATAAATATACTTTGAGCATAATCATTTCGATCTCATAAAGGTTTACAAATCAAATATGTGCATAGAACCCATGCACAAGGTTTGTGTAAGATCCTCCACAACACATCATTTTGCACCACTTTTTATCTAAGAGATAAAAACATTTGTTATACAATATATGCATTGATATTTTGGCATAACTAAACTTCACTTCACTTATCTACATGGAAACTAAATAGATACCTACAACTAACTTGCACAAGGATATGCAAGTTTCCATATATTTAACTCCTTCACATTTTGGGTTATGTGCATCAAATAAACTACATGAGAGTAATAAATATAACACATGAAATGTTGTGTAAAATAACATAAGAATATTGTGTGAAAACAAAGAGTTATGTAACAACACGAGTTGCTTATTTCAACACTAGCCTTTTTGGTTGATGCAAAATTATTGGTGAACATATATGCTCCTGTATCAGGAACTCTTCTTTGTTATCATGTTAAAATTATCATTAAAAAACTTCAAATGCATTAAATTACATTCATATGAGAGGTATAGGTCCCTATTTATATTTTTTATTGACCATTTTGACATGTGCTAAATGTTGTTGATTCAACCCCACTTATTCCTTCTTTTCTAATTGTCATACCACCTATCCTATGCATCAAAATATTCCATTATTTGATCCTTTGATCTATATTGCGTAATGATATATTCCATTGGTCTAGAAACATAACGTTATCTATCTTGGATCAATCATGTACCATTTTCATTATCCTTGTGTGGATGCTTTCCATATTTCAGCTTCTCCTTTATTGTATTTCCTCTTGTGTTTTTTTCTCATTTATGTTTCTTATCAAATGCATGTTTATTCCAACCTATGTAGTATGCATCATCATTATTCCTAAATGTTTGACCTTTTATATGCACTTTATTAAGTATCTAAAAGACTCTTGCATGTCTCACTCATGTATCATTTATATTGGATAGTCTTTGCATGTTTTCATATGTGCATTTCTGGGGTCAACATTCTCACACACTATGTTTCTTGTTTGTCTTTAAAATTGTTTTTAATTGATTATGTTGTGTTAGGTTATCCTTCTCACACAATAAAAACATCAAAAATTTGATCTTTTAACTCATTCTCAATCAGATCCCAATGATCAATTATCTGTCATACTTGAGCTATCATCTCCTCTTCATCATCCACTCATTTAATGATCACCTCTTTATTATCTAGGTTGGTTGCATAAATTTTCAATATGGCATGTGATAAATTATTTTTATCTAAAGATCTTTAAATAATGCATCTAAGTCCATGCACTCATCTTTGCCTTAAACATATTTTTTCTCTCCACCTTGAATTTTTATGCATACATGCACACTATCAATTTTTTATGTGTGGCATTATCTAGCTTTATATAAACATCCACATATTTTTACACATTTTGAAACCTTTTAAAGATACTATTTTCCTCCTTTGATTTCATATGAAGATTATTTTTCCTCTCTATCAAATTTTTTGTGTAATATTCAAATTTTGGTTTCAACTTGGAGCTCTTCCTCAAGAGGTTTCTTTTGAACCGAAGTCATGGACTTCAAGTATTCAATTTCCTTACTTAACTTCTCTAATGGATTTTTATTGCTTACATATCCTTCATAAACATGTGGCATTTCCTTTTCTACTAAACCATCTGATCTGTAAACTTATTTTTCATACTTCTTCAAAGTTTCCCTTTCCTTTTTCAACTCCTCTCTTACATCCTCTATCTCTTTATCTATCAACAAAGTTATCTTCATCATCTCCATAGCTATTTTCACCAACATATCCTAGAAACCTCTCTCACCATTCTTCTTGGATCAACCACCTTAGCTCCTTCCTCCTCTTCATTAGATTTCACTTCTTATCCCTAGACCTAATCCATTGTCCTTACCTAGACTTCAAATTTTGATTAATGTATATGACTATAAAAATTAATATTTTAAATTTCCCATGAATTATCAGTCACATTCATATGTCTAATCATTCCTAGAGACATTATCTAAAATAATAGATTGATTATTTGAACTTCATTTATTGTTAAATTTGTTCCTCCAACCTCCAATTGATTCTCTTGATGTGAAATATCTTCTTCATTTTGTGTCTCCCTACACACCTATTGGTTTCTTTTTATTTAGTCTCTTATTGAGCTTCTTGTCTTGGATCAATGTCTATTCTTCCCATTATTTATTGAATGCCCACAAGTCTACATGATGTATCTTCCACACTTACATCTTTCTTCATATTTATATTCATTGTGTCTATTATATCCTTATCCTCTTGTGCTTTGAACATTTACTAGCATTTAGATGCAAGGTACCCTAGAAAATTGGACTTGTTGCACTAGGAGCTTGTGTGCTTACACTAGCAATAAGAGAATTTTTTTTCTAGGTATATCAACATTTACTTATGTACCCTTCACATTATAAGCTCCTCCCATACATGATTGAATTTTAACCCATGTTTGAGTCTCTATTTTGATAGGTATTTCCAATTGAGCCCATCCTTGAGTAGGACTTGGAATTTTTACAACATCCATTCCTAATGGTACAAATAAATCCCTAAAATTAATGTCTCATGCATACACCCGGGGATACTTATTTTTAGGTCTACCATCTAAAGACAATAAACTCTCATCATGTTTTTAAATAATATTCTTCCCATTTCTGAGTGTAACTTATTCTTTATTTTCTTTTCTTATCTTTTTCTTTATTCTTCCCTTCATTACACAAAAATGTCATCAATCACCATTAACCTTTATAAATGTCTAGCCTATGTTGGTTTTATAAATGTTATACCTTTCATTTATTATGATATTAACACTCATGTAAAATTATAGCTATGTCCATCCACCTTTTCAAATGAGGTCAGCTTGATCTCAATACTTTCACTATTAGACTCTCCATCTTCTAGGGCTCTAGCTTTCCTTAGAGGTTTATAGTTTCTCCTAATCTCATTTATAAATGCATCAATCACCAAAACATCTACATATACCTTTAATATATTATTCACTCTATTCAACGTGTGTTCCAAATACTATGTGTTCATAACATATGACAAATTTTCCTAACTCTTAAAATTATCAGTTTTTCATACTTAAGTTATTAGGGAATAGTGTGTCATCACACAAAACTATATGATACAATTATATTATTCCAAAATATATAATCATATTATAAACTATTATTTTAATGCATTATGCACATACTCATACCACATACTCATCTTCCTCTTATAAGGATTTGACATCTAATTACTATAAGTGTGCATTACTTATTTTTCAGCATGCAATCTTTATTGAATAAGTAGTTCAAACCCATATCTAACTTATCAAATGCCAATATACTAAATAATTTGTAGAATCAAAATCATCCCCCATTTAAATTACTCTCCCCTTTGATGTGTGTCCTCACATGCCATCACTACTTCCTAGGTAATGTACTTTGCATAGTTATACACTATTTTCTTTGATTCTAATTCATATGCAAAGTATGAAACTTCCTTAGACAACCTACTCCATTTCCATATGGAAATTATCCTAGAGATAATAAGTCACACAAAAAATTTCAATAATGTTTTTGGTACGTTCTCTACTACCACTGCCATGCTAATTTTATTTATACCTCAAACATTGGTTACAGGTTCTTTTAATCTAAAAAATATTCTTCATTTCCTTATGGAAGTCTTCTCCTTCTTTTTAAAGGGTTATAATATTGATAATATATGTGGTTAGGATCTTCAATATTCATCTTGTGATGTTAAGTTAGGAAGTGTGTGTCAACAAATATTTAACCAATTCCTCTAGTTTCCCAAAATATGATAGCTCACTTATTTCCAAACACTCCTATAAGTGACAAGTATTTCCCCATGTCTCTTCTTCCTCACTTCACACTTAACTATTTTCTAAACTAGTTATTATATTCCTTATATGGTTAAAATCCTCAACCACCCAACTCCTTGAACATGTTACAAGATTCTCATCCTAAAATACCCCCTCTAAAAAAGATGTTAGTGTTGTCATAAATGAAGACTTATTCTTCATCTTAATTTTATTTATTAGTGGTGAACATTTGGGTCTCTACAACTTGTAATGGATCTCTATCAATTTTTGATATTGACACCATAAATGCTCTCTCATGTTACATATTGATATCTTTTGCTTTTCTTCTCCTTTCGATTGTATGTCCTCACATCGTCTCCTAAAACTACCTACATAATGGTAAATCATCTATAAACAAACCATTTCTCTCTACACACTAATCCACCCACTAATTTATCATTGCTCCTTCATGACTCCACCTAACCTTATAACTTGTAACCCATGATGATATTTCCTATCACCTCCATGCCCTTACTCTTTAAAATATTTTTTACAACTTACAAATGCCCTAGATTTCCTTTTAGACTCATAAATTTTCACTCATTTTACTCTTCTTCTCCCACTTTGGCTCTCTTAAAATTTGATTTTTTAAATGATCTTGTGTCATGCATCATTATCTTATTATAACCTTATGATGTAAGAGCATCCCCAACATAAATAAATCTTGCATCTTTTTGGGAGTTCTAGTGTTATTTATTTGAGATTAAGTGCTTAAGCATGCATAAGTCAAAAGGGGATACAAATATAGAACAATACCATGTAATTTTTAGATGCAATAATCTCACACATGTAACTCAAAGTGCACACTTACATCTCTCCAGTGTGTAAAGGAAAAAATTGGCACACAGTATGTAAATATGACCAAAAGCTACTATAAATTTAATTAGTTTGAAATGAACACCACATCACTCTAACATGCCTACATGACTACCAAAATTTGAAGTAGAATACCTTAGCAATAAAATCAAGAACACAAAAAATAATGCAAGCAAATCTATTGTTGTGATTTTGATAGCTTGATTGCATCTAAATCCACATAAATCGACCTAGCCTAGAATTATCAATAAAAAACTCATTAATTGATCATTAATATGGTAGTTAATTTGATTGGTAGGAAGTGGTTTTTGAACTAATTATAAAGGCCTATAAATATGGGACTTGAGGTCCATTCAAGATACCATGGGGCTTGAAGAGGAAACTCTGATGAAATTTGCAGATAAAACTAAAGAGTGAGTGAGTGAGAAGGAGAAGGTTTAGGGATATTACCTTATGTGAGCTCGAGGAAAGTTTCTTATAGCAACTTACCTATAGTGTAGCTTGTAACTCATGCTAATGAGATGTATGTAATTTTGTTTTGAAATAAAACACTAAACTTTTCTGAGTTTCTTGTAGTTGTATTGATTTAAGAGTGCATCTTTGTTGCAAGGGTTAGAGGATCACTTGTTAGATGGATTAGATTCTCTTCATTAGGAACCCAACCCATGACCTATTCAAGTACACCTAAGATAGAAAGGGATAATCAATGTAGAATAATAATGCACAAATTTTAGATGCAATAATATTGCACCTATAAACTAAAGCACACACACACATCTCTCAAGTGTGTAAAAGAACTTTTTGGCATGAAGTATGTAGAAAAGCCTAGAAACTACTAGAAAGTCAATTAGTTTGATGTGAATACCATGCTAATTTGACAAGCCTGTATGATTGATAAAAAATGAAGTATAATATGTCAACATAGAATGTAGGAAACTAGAAATCAATTTAAGCAAATCAATTGTTTTGGATTTTGGTAGTTTGATTGCATTTGAATCCATACCGATCAATCTAGCCTAGATCTATCAATGGATAACTCATTAATTGGTCATTAATCTAGTAGATGATTCAATTGGTGGGAAGTTATCTTAAAACCAATTCAAAAGGCCTATAAATAGGGTACTAAATGTCCATTAAATAGACTACTAGGAAAAAATAAACTATGATGGAATTTGTAGATACAATCAGAGAGAGAGAGAAGGTATGGGGAGATTACCTTGTGTGAGTTCAAGGAAAGTTTCCTGTATAAACTTAGCTATAACATAAAATATAACTCATGTTGATGAGATTTATGTAATTTTGATTTGAAATAAAAGACTGAGATCCTCTAAGTTTGTTGTAGTTACATTTGTGTGAGAATGTGTTTGTTATAAGGGTGAGAGGATCAAATAATACATAGATTAGATTCTATTCTTTGGGAACCCAACCCATGACCAACATCACTTGGTATTAGAGCATGTTTTGAACCTAGATAAGTGTGAAGAAGGTTGATTATGTAGGATTATAAGTAGAGGAATTACAATAAAAGGGTACATTCAAAGGAAAAGATGTCATCGAGGAAAGTTATTAGTAGAGGTTCAATTATTATAGGTGGAGCAAGAAGGCTAGACAAAGTCCTAGATGTGTTACATGTTATACAAACATGTAACTTTGGATGTTATTAATGAGGACTAATGGTGACGTTTTATCCCAAGAGAGGATGAGAGTGATGATGAAATGGAAGGATAACATGTCAAAAAAGCAAATGGTACTAAGGGTGAAGGAGGTACTGAGGAGAAAATTGATGTTGGTGAGGAAAGGTTATTGAGAGTTATCTCACTTACTAGCAAAGTGTTGTCCCAAAATTTTAATGGATTGAGAAAATTGGGAGACCCCATTTAAATTTTTTTTGGAGGTTGAATCAGAGGATAGAAACCTAGAAAAATGATTGATTGGAATTACTTAGACAACTTTTCAAGTTTTTCAGAGTGAGAAACCTACTCGATAAGTGTCAAAATTTGATGCATACTAAGCAAGCATCAGGTTTTAAGGGTTGATTTGTATTTATCTAACTCTAATGAATAGAAAGCAACCATAAAAATTTGGGAGATCAATTAATGAGGGCCATTAACTGCATGTGATGGGGTATTTTAACCCCATATATTTATTCCAACCCTTTCATTCATTCGAATCATTTAATTTTTGAGGTCTAAAACTCAAATTTTTTTGCCCTAGCCATAATTTATTTGTTTTTCTTGTGATTGACATCAATAATCCTAAGGATTTTGATATTTACATCTTATTTGTTCATCTAGAGTTTTGGGAGGTTTTCTTGGTTAAGTTTATTGTAGGTTAACTTCCCACCTTAATTATATTATTCCACATTCCATTAGGGTGCCTCTTGATCATGCAAATTCATCTTCCCCTCAATTGGTTTTCATCACCTTACCCATTAACTCTCTTTTCTACCATTAAAATTATCCTCTTTCTTTGATCCTCCTCTAGATCTACTAATGGAATCACTAGCTTGCATTACACCTATCTATCCTTGTCATCAGAGTTGATAGCTTGCTCATCATCTCCCCATCTCTGACATTAGACATACCATCTTGATCAACACTCTCCAAACTTGACATCTATATAATATCTCCTCTACCTTAACACATCAGACTCTGATGCTTGCTCATTAGCCTTCTAACTTTGACATGTCAGATTCTGATGCCTGCTCAATAGCCTCCTGACCGTGACATGTCAGACATCAATGCCTATTAGGTAACCTCTTGATCTTGACATGTTAAACCTTGATGCATACCTCACACCTACCTAATTTCACACTCCCTACTCTTGATTATCTTGTTTTTATCCCTAATATTCTCCCAATCTCCTTAGTCCCTCATTATCATCTTGATAAACAAATGCCTAGAACCCTTAGAAAGAAAGGAGAAAAGATAAAACCAAAGAGATAAATATTAGTGTCTAGGGGTTACTCCTCCATAAAATATAGACTCCAATGTGGAAAAGGTTACCAACATGTATTTGGGGCATATTGATATGCCCAATTTTTACAATAGAGTTAATGATATGCACAAGCCCAACTAGATGCATAAATTCTATGACAATAGTTTACCACATACTACTGGCTTTCCAAATTTTGTGTAGTGCCCTGAATTAGTACTTATCATGACAAGGAAAAAAGAGTAGTCAAGAACCCTAGAGGGGAATGCATCTTGTGGCTTGGACTTGAACATATTGAAGACATGCTTTGCATCTTGGATCATGAGTCTTTTATAGAAATCATGCTAGAATCAACATGATAATTATGAGGAAAATAGTCTTGATTGTGCTAGGTCTTTGAATAAACATTGGCTCAAAATTTTTAAGGCTTTCATAGCAAGGGTCCCAAAGATAATTACTCACCAAGAGTTCAAAATGGAAATTAAAAACATCATCACTATCCTAAACATAGTAATTAGAAATCCTACAATAAAGGACTACCAGGAATGGATGTTCTAATACCTATAAATCATATATACTAATAAAAAATATATTATCTAGGTTAAGTTGATTAGTGATTCAATCCATAAACAACTATGTGAAGTGCATATAAATCATAAATTATATATGACCTCATATTTGGTATATGTAATTTCTCATTTAAAGTTCTATAGTGGATTGAATACCATTGGCCAAATGTCCACCTATTGCATATATGAATATTATCCACAATTAATAGTAAAAGAGTGCAAAAAACATTTCCATAGGGTCAATGATGTGTTACTTCAATATATTATTTAGATGTTTGAGAAGGAACTCTACAATATGCACTTCACTATTGATTCTACCTTGAAGACATTAAGATGGGGTGGATGGTTCATATAGTTTTCCACCTTTTCCTACATCAGGGATTGAAAGTGTGAGACAACTCCTTATATGCTTCAAAATTTTGTGGATGAAAAATGGGCCCTCATGGAGTTAGTATAGCATTTGAGGGAGACACACAAGTTTTTAGTGACCAAGCATAAGTATGTTAGAGAGAAACAAGTTTTTGGTATACATGTGCCATATTCCATAAAGCTAAATCTTTTGAATTAGATATGGCTCATTTTACTCTTTGACCATTTCATAATTGACCCTCTTTTGATGCAAGAGGAATGATAGAAACGTTCTAAGTGCTACATAAAAGCATGTTCCTTACTATGAAGATTTATAGATGGACTATAATGGTGAAATAAAATTTAGGCTTCATGATTATTTTTTATTCACACTAGAATATGTGATCGATCATATTCAACATAACATACATTCCTGAAGACTTGGACTTAGAAGATGAAAAAGAAATCATAGATCCTTATTATTTCTAGGAAAATATCAAGACAAAACCTTTAGTTAGGGTTGATTGGAGCCATCCATAATCAACATCCTTGGATAATTAGACCCAAGGGATATTTAATAGGAATCTTGTATGGATTAAGAGTAAAGAGGTAGACGTATCAAATGTTGAACTTCTCCCACCCCTAAGAGCTACATATATACCACCTAAATTAGCATAACAAAAGTGAAAAGACATTGCAACATCTTTTGGTACCATGGTTGATATGGTGGCTATTTAAGAGGAGATAGAAGTAAAAGAACAACCACCTCAGCTGGAAAAAAGGTCTATAAAATTCAAGATCAAGAATTCAACTAGTGGTAAAGATACTCTTGAAGTATCAACTATGTTGAATGAGACACCTAAAAAGGTTATTCATTCACAAGGATTAATAAAGAACACCACTTTACAGTTTGTGATGACATATCCTCCCTTCTTGGATCCTAAGGATCCTTCACTAGTAGTGGTGACTTTTCCTCTTTTCATTGAACTACATGATGTTCCTCCTCAAGATATATCAAAAGAAGTCGTTGAATCCCACCCAAGAGAAATGGAATCTCTTCCAAAGATAGGGGAAAATTTCACTAAAATATTGAAACCCACACCTGTCATCCTATAAAAGGAGATAAATAAACAAAAGGTACTGGAGGAGGAGGTCACACCTCCACCACAATTAGAAACTGAGATGGATCCTGTATCAAATATGACTCTCATGATCTCTTCTTCCTCAAGAGAAGCTCAGATGCATACAAAATATTCACTCATGTAAGAGGCCACTGATATTGAAGTATCCTTGTGGTTGAATGTAGTAATTAAAAAGATGAAGAAGATAGTTCCACTCCTAGAGATTAAATTCAATACTTTTACCACACCAACTCCCTGAGCTTCCAATAAACCTAAGATGGTTTAATATATAGTTAGAGGTGATCAGGAGGAGAGGTACATTGAAGTTGCTATCCCTCCTCTAGATAAGCTCAAGAAAAAAGTCATAGCCAATGATTATCAAGTTTCAAGAGTACACCTTGATAAGGATACTCACAAGGGATTAAAATAGAAGATTTAGATAGATATTGGCTCTTTGATCAATAAATTTGACCAAGATAAAGTAACAAAGGACCATCTAAAGGAAATATTAGACAACTTACATAAGTGGTCCATAAATTGGTTAGCCTAATTCAACCTCAACTCCAACATTATACACCATATGTAGGGAGTTTGAGAATGATAGAACAAATAGGAAAAATGGGGAGAGTCACTGAGGAGTGTTCAAAGAAACTTCTTGAATAAGGAAATAAGTTAATAGCTTTGATTGCAATAGTTTATACATCAATGAATGAAAAGATCCAATATGATTACAAAAATGAGCCTATATATGTGAATGAAATCATAAAGTTAAAGTAGTGGTTACCCAAGTTGGGAACTATTTCCAAGATTGATGAAGAGGTCCTTATCAATGAAGAGGTATTAACTGAAGAAAGCTAAGGGGATTAGGTTGAATTCCTATGAGCAACTAGATTTAGGATCCAAATAATAGAAGGATATTTGAAAAAAATCAAAGGGTTATGATCCTTGAACATTGATGCTACATACAAAATTTAAGAAGTAATTAGAAAAATTCCATGCTCATTCCTTGGTGATGAAGGAAAGGTGGTTTTCATAGAGGTCATACAAAAATAATTTAAGCAATTTATACAACATAATACTAACTCAACTTCTCCTTTTACCCTCAAATCAATTCAAAAATTCATGTGATATCAAAATGTTTTTGATAAGCTTGACAAGGATTTGAATAAGTTTTAATACATTCTTCAAAAAATGATAAATGTTTAGGTTGAGGCTGAAGTTGCATATTAACATTTTGATGGTCTAGATCATGACAAAGTTAAGGAAACACTACATAAATTTGATAAATATAAGTAGAAAACTTAGCAAACAAAATATAAAGAGGCCTTCATGATTGATGATAAAGAAGAATAATAATAGGTGTATGTGGAGACACCCTGATTTATAGATCAGTGGTGAATTTTGGTGTAACCACTTCTGTAGTTCAAAAAATTGCATTTTGGTTCAACTATTTTCATAGTTTCATGCACACTTTGACTAAGTCAAACCATACACCTTGAAATGTGAAACTATTTCTATTTTTAAAGTTTATTTCCAATATATTGGGGGTTTAAGTTTATATAAATATAGGGCTTGCATGCCTCTCTTCAATTTTTTAATATTTTTGTAAGACAAAAATTTTGAAAAGAAGAAGAAAATAAAAGACTTTGTGTTTTTCTTGAATTCAATAAAACCAAACTATTGCAAGACTTTGGACTTGTTTGTAGCTGTAGATGGATGTTCCTATTTTCATTTATCCACAATATTTTTTCTACTCTTTCTTTATCCACCCTAAAATTTAATTAATTTATTTACTTATTCATATTCTCCCTCTTATTATATTTCCTTTTGTTTATACATACAAAAACCCCTAAAGAATGTGACATGTATATTTATAAATATGTCAGGTTTCTATTTTTTTCTTACTTTCTAATAAAGGTAGGCTCGCCTACTAATAGAGGAGGGATCCTTTCCTATTATACCATTTTATATGAATGCATACATTTAAGTGTTTGACACTTTTTATCACCAATAGTGTTTTTGGTGCTCACCATGGGGCATATTTTTGTGGTTTCTCATACAACCCACAAATATCTACAAGATTGAATCGCTCTTCTATTCTAGTGGAAAGATGTTTTAAAAGAGTATGTAAATCCAAAGGAATATCTAATCCTTTATTCAACTTATAATAATGACTCAATTTTTATCTGAATCCTAAAATGAAGACAAGGACCAAGAAGTTTTTAGGCTTACCCCCAAGCCCAAGGGCTAAAAAGCCACAACAAGGAGGTACCTTAGTGAGTCAAGCACTTATTCTTTCTAAAACTATTATACCTCAAAGAGTAGATTTTTGAGCTATGGCTATACCATGGGGAAATTTTATTGGGACATTAGCTCATGGTTAGTTGCACGAACTACCATGTAGTTCATGCGAGAGTTTCCTAAAGTTTTCTGGTAATATGAAGCAACACCAGGATAAACACAATACTACATTTTTTGTTGCATGTGAGATTTTGGAGTGGAAAATGAAGATGTCATTATAATATTACTTTTTAAACCCTCATAAATGGAGTTACTGCTTAGTTTACCACCTTGACCAGAGTTCTATTACCAACTAGAACACTATAAAGACTAAATTCAAAGGTCATTTCAAACCAATTGAGGACACACATGCATTTATTACACAACTATCCCAAATGAAAAAATAGGCTCATGAAGCTTAGTGATACTTTGTCTCTAATTCAACAAGTTATTGAATAAAACTCTTCAAGTGGCCAAACCTATAGGAAACAACTAGACACATTTCTTCATTAATGATTAGTTGACAAATTTAGGTTTTCTCTTATGGAGAAATATACTTCTAGATTTAGAGTAAACTAAAGTTTTGATACATAGATTAAAGAAGTTATGGTCATGGTAGGAAATTTAAGAATGGATTCCACAAAATCTAGAGGCCAAGCATTGAATCATGAGTCCACTGAGCAATTAATCCAAAAGCTAGTGAATGATATTATTGCCTTAAAGAAGTTACGTCAAAAGCAAATGTTTGGATCTTATTAGGATGTTTCAAGAAGGAAATATGTATCAAAGAATAACCAACCAAGGTTACCAATGCCTCAACCAAAGTTGGATATCAAGGTTCCTCTAGTCAATGTAATATTGAAAACAAACAAGGTTTATATTTATGATGAGGATGAACTTGAAATAAAAAACTCATGCTTTTAAGAGTATGAAACTAAAGAACCTAGTGGTGAATCCAACAATGTTTTCTTGGAGTACACGTATCGAGATGATGACTACTAAGATGTATTATGGGACATTAATGGTTAGTCTTATGTAGTATTTACTAGATCTCAAGGTATGAAAGATGATACAAAAAATAAACAAGATACTGATAAAATAAACCTAGGTGATAAATTTGAAGCTAAAGAAGCTCATAAATCATATTCTACACCTACAATACTTCCTATAGGATCACCCGTACCACCTCAAATGTAGACAAAATAGCCAGAATCCAAGGTGGATGCTTCATCTCACGTTCATAATCTAAAAAGTCAAAAGACTGTTACAAATTCAAAAAATGATGTGGCTTCAACACCCATAAACCTTGATGTCACATCTTCTTTACACATTCCCTCATTTGGATTCTTAGACCATGTTAATAAATCCAAGATTCAAATGTCTAAGGAAAAATATTTTAGATCAAATCTTGATCAGTTGAATCATCTATATCATTTCATCAAAGGAGGCCTAGGTAATTCAAAGAGACCTAAGTCCAAAAGGATCCTAGATATACCTTCAAATGTGAAACATTCAACTACTACCATGGCTATATCTACTTCTCTTTCTTGTAAGAAAGATCCATTCTACATATCTCTTTTTATAAAGGGATACAAGCCAAGTAATTACATTATTGATACGAGAACTTTAGGCAACATCATGCCAACTAAGGTCACTCATGCTCTAGGTCTTTCCTATCCAAATACTTTTAGTTGATGTTTATCCATGGACATAAAACAAGTCCCCTTAGTTGGCCAGATAAAATATACACAACTTGTTTTAGCTTCTTGCCCGTATAAAAAGATTAAAATGATGATCCTCATGGTAGACATTATAACCACATATGGTATGCAGCCACACATGATATGTTGTTAGAAATAAAATTTTGTAAGGAATTGGGTAATGAAATCTGGTTGAACTTATCTCATGCTACTTTTTTAATCAATGGTACTAAGCATAAGCTAGAACTAAAATCAAAAGCTAAACTTACTGTATGTAAGTCTAAAGATCTAAGGGCTGACATTCTTTTTAAAGATATAGGTTTGGGTTATTAAATGTTGATGTCTGAAATAGAGATAAAGATGCCATAATTAGCAGAAAGTAATTCTCATGATGTTTTGATTCTTGATTTTGATGGAAGTTGTTCATCAATTTGTGTTGGAGTAGGTGTCATTCTTGTTTTTCCAAACAAGGAAAACTTCCCCTTTTTTACTTCAAGTTAAAGTTTGAGTGTACTAATAATACTATTGAATATGAGGCCTTTCTTCATGGATTGTAATCTACTAAAGAGATGGGGATCTAAAACTTAAAAGCATAGGGTGATGCTAATCTTATCATGAAACATGTGAAAAATCAATATCAGACTGACTGCTTAAGGCATTACAAGACTTGAGTATAGGATTGTATTAAGGCATTTGATGATTTATCCATTGCATCTATTCTAAGGGAAGAAAATGTTAAGGTTAACATGCTTAAATTTTCAATGTCACTTATGACTTCCCCTCATAAGGTTTAGCAAGAGAAGTAAACTATTGAGATTATGTCTAGACTAAGTGTTCCTGATAATGTTAAGCACTGGCAGATTTTTAATAGCGACGAGTAAATAATTTCCTTCTTCGAAAAGGTAGACAACTTCATGAACTTGTATTTTTAGGGTAGTACTTCTACTTACAAGGAATCATACACACAATAAGATGATAACTAGGATATTGACACCTCTTTTACTAAATCAACTAAATGATCTGATAGTTTGAATACTATGAGCATGAAGAGGTAATTCATTTGAAAGTCAATAAACTTTCAAAGGGTTCAATTTCTATTGAAAAATTATTTGAAAAACATGAAATATACTTAAAAGGGAAGGTTCAACATCAAACTTTAGATTCTTCTAAATGTGAGCAGGTGAACATCAACACTTCTCAAGAACCTAGATATGCCAACATTAGGAAGTGTTATTATAAAGAGGAAAGGGATAGGTTCATCAATCTCTTTAAGATATATAAAGATGTGTTTTCTTGGAGTTATGATGATTTGAAATCCTTTCAACCCAAAAAATGAAACACACCAATCTACTGAAACCAGATACATCACCATATCACCAGAAACAAAGGCACTACAACCAAAATATTGCTTCAACATCCATACTGACATATAAAAATGCTTGATGCACCTATTATTTACCCTATCCATCACTCTACTTGGGTTTCTAATATTGTACTAATTTATAAGAAGAATGGAAAAAAAATAATCTATGTTGATATTAGGAACATGAAGTAAGCATCCCTTTACTTATTATGGATCAAATTATTTAAGCCATTACAAGATCAAAAATTATTTCCATGCTTGATGTATTTTTAGGCTGTAATTGGGTTGAAGTTTTAATTGAATATCAATAGAAGATATCATTTACAACACCTTGGGTAACCTTCACCTACAAAAGAATGCCTTTTGGTGTCATCAATGCTAGAGCTACCTTTCAAATGGAAATAGACTTAACATTCCATGAAATAAAAAATAAGATTATAGTGGTTTACTTGGATGATCTCACAATTTTATCTAAAAGATGTGAGGATCATTATGATCATTTGGTAAAAGTATTTGACAAATGTTAGAGTCATGGCATTTATTTGAACCCCAAGAAGTCTATTTTTAGAGTGATCGAAGGAAAGCTTATCGATCACATTATATCTAAATAAGAAACAAAGATCAATCCAAAAAGGGTTCAAGCCATTCAAAATCTCACTCTTACCACTAAAAAATAAGGTGTTCTATCCTTTTTTGGTAGGTAAAATTTTAAGGAGGTTTGTGCTTGACTCTGCTTATCTTACTAAACATATTATTGATATGATGAAGGGTAAGGATAATTTTAAGTGGATTAAGGAAGACAAGGAAGATTTTGAAGAAATAAAGATTACCCTTTCTAGAGCACCAACCCTAGTTTGCCATGATTTCAACAAGGGTTTCATCATCTACTACTATGCATCTGAGCATGCTTTATTAGTAGTTTGGGTATAAAATAATAATGAAGGTATTGAGTCACCTATAGCATTCATGAGATGTGGTTAGAAAAATCATGAGATCAAATACTGTCTGATTAAAAAACTTGTCTACTTAATAGTCAAGGCTTAAAGTAATTTAGATATTATATTTTGAATTCACACGTTATTGTCATGGTGTCAGATCTGACCGTAAATTCCATATTAACACATCAAGAACTTGGTTAAAAATGAGGAAGATGGATAGAAAATGTCCATTAATATGATTTGGACATTAAATCCACTAATCTTATATGAGGTTGTCGTTTATGTCATCTCATAGCTAAAACTGAACCTAACAAAGTTGTAGATGGATCAAAAGGTTAGGATTTAGCTGAAGAGATATCTATAATTCTTTTTATTAGCACCGTAGATGAGTGGTACTCAAATATATTACATTTTATCACATACAGGAAATATCCTAAATGTTTGAGTACCAAGGAAGAGAGAATAATAAAGTTGAGAGCTATTAAGTATGTCATATGGGATAATACTCTCTTCAAGAGATGAAATAATGGTTTGTTCATGAGGTGTGTTGACAAGGAAAAATAAAAGAAGTTGTTGGAAGATTTTCATAGCAAAGCATCTGGTGGTCACTTTTCGTCACTCATTATAGCACATAAGATCCTCAGAGCAAAATATTATTAGACTAGAGAATTTTGGGATAAAACTATTTTAGAGTTTTATCCAAAAATTCTCTAATCTAATCAACGAACTGTGGAAATACTATCTCATCAATAGAATGTTATTAACACACCCTTTTTAAACATGCTTAAGATTGGGTGTCTGAATGTGAATCCTATCAAATTTTTTTAGGAAGACCAAAGCTTGCATCTCTACCTCTAAAGCTAATGGTAATTGAGGAACCTTTCTAGTAGTAGGGCATGGATTTCATAGGTGTGATAAATCCTCACTCCAGTGTTGGTCACACCCATGTCCTCACTATAATATATTATTTCATAAAGTGGGTAGAATCTATTCCATTCAAGATAAATTCTTTAAAATTAGTTTTTAATTTCATTGAGTATATCTTAGTTAGGTATGACATCCCATAAAAGATAGTGACTGATAATACCTCAAAATTTTCTTTTTCTAAGCTCGTTGGTTTCTGTTATGGTTATGGATTTTCTTATCTCATTATTTAGATTACTACCCATAGTGTAACAAAGAAACAAGAACATAGTCAAGATTATTAACAATATTATTTATGAAAACCAATGAAATTGGCATAATTTTGTCAAAGTATGGTATTGATGATGCCTTGCCTAATTTTGTAGAATTTCTAGCTTTTCAATTGGCCAAGGCAGTCAAAAATAATAATTTTAGAGATTATTTTGATAAAAGGATATTATATTTAAACAAAATAGAAGAGGAAAGAGTTGTGGTTATTGAGAAGATTATAGAATATCAACATAATGTGAAAAGGCCAAATAAAGAGATTTTTAAATTGGTGATATTGTTATTCTATGGGATAAAAGGCATGATCCCAAGGGTAGTCATAGAAAGTTTGACTCCTTGTGGAAAGGCCTTTTAAATATTCATCACTTATGTGGAGACAACACATACTATTTGGCTTACATGGATTGTGCACATCTCCTGCTTCCCTATAATGGGTAATATCTGAAGGTATTTAAGCTGTAGGGACTAGTTCTCACTAGTCATGTATATAGGTTAGCCTTAGGATTTTGATGGTGTTTTAATTCCTTATTTCTTTGCTTTCAATTTTAATTTCATTTTTATTTTTTATTTATTTACCTTTTTTCTCTTGTGAAAATGTTTTGATTGAAAGGATCTTCATGTATTTTTAGAGACTTTGTAGCCTAATGAACCCATAAACTAGTTTGTGAAACTAGAGATTTTGGAGGCAATACTTACATTTATCAAATATAGGTCCCCAGTTAGAGCTAGATGCTATCCCGAAATTATGATGGCTTGATGAAATTGGGAGATTCCATTTAAATTCTTATTAGAGGTCAAATCAAAGGATAACAACCTAGAAAAATGATTGAATGGAAGTATTGAGATAATTTTTTTAAGTTTTTTGGAGTTAGAGACCTATTCGATAGGTGTCATACTCTGATGCTTTCCAAGTAGGTTTTATAATGGTTTATTTATAATTCTTAGATTTTGAGGGCTAGTTGGTAGTCTTTATAATTCAATGGCTATAAAGTAATCATTAGACTTTATAGACTAACGCAGATATCAGACTCTAAGGGCTATGAATAAATCATTAGAATCTGACAACTGTAGTGAAATCATCAGACTCTTAAGGCTATGAAGTAACCATTAAACTCTAATGACTATAGTGAAACTATCATAATATGAAGGCTACAAATCAATAATCAAACTTTGATGACTGTTGCATAACCATTAGATCTTAAAGGCTACAAGGTAAACCTCACAATTTGATTAGCCCTCATTAATGAAGGTCATTACCTATGTGTCTGGGGGAATTTTTATCCCCACTATTTATTTCACCCCCTTAATTCATTCAAATCATTTATTTTTTTAGTTTTGGAACTCAAAATTTTTAACCTTAGCCATAATTTATCTATTTTTCTTACGATTGAGGTTTGATCTTAAGGATTTTGATATTCCATCTTGTTTATTCATTTGGATTTTTTGGGGTGTACTTGGTTAATTTTATTGTATGGTGACTTATCACCTTCATTAGACTATTCTAAATTTCATTAGGGTGCCTACTAACTATGCAAATTCATCTTCCCCTCAATCAGTTTTCATTACCTTGATTATCAACTCTCATTTCCACCATCAAAATTATCCTCTTAATTTACTCCTATAAATACATTAATAGAATCAATAGCTTACATTGCACCTATTTATCCTCACCATTCTAGTTAATAGCATGCTCAATATCTCCCCATCTCCAACATCAGAGTTATCAACATGTTCAACACCTTTTCAAACCTGACACTTGCATAATAGATCCCTAACCTAGACATGTTGGAATCTAATGCCTACTTGGTAGCCTCTTGACCCTAAAAAATCAAACTTTGAAGCTTGCTCGATATCCTTCTAAACCTAACATGTTAGAATTTGATGCCTGATAGGTAACATCCTCATCTTAAGATGTCAAACCCTGATGCCTACCTCATACCTACTTGATTTCACACTCCCTACTCTCTCTTCTCCTATTTTTGCCCTTGATCTAATCCCAAGCCTCTTAGTCCTACCTTTTCATCTTAAACAACCAATATTTGGAACCCTAAAGAAGAAATGAGGAAAACATAAAATTGGGGAGATAAAATATCAATATTTGGGGGTTAATGATCCATCAAATATAGACTCTAATGTGGATTGGGTCACCAACATAGATTTGGGGTATATTGATATGACTAATTTTTAGAATAGATTTAATGTTGTGCACAAGTCCAACTAGATGTAGACCATCTATGACAGCAATGTACTAAAGGCTACTACCTTTACAACTTCTATGTAGCACCCTAAGTTAGTCCTTGTCATGGAAAGTCATTATGACAAAGAAGAAAGAGAATTCAAGAACCCTAGAGGGGAATGCATCTTGTAACTTGGACACAAACATATTGAAGACATTATCTATATCTTAGATCATGAATATTTTGTATAAATCACACCAGAATTAACATGATAGTTTTATGAGGAAAATAATTTTGATTACATTATGTCTTTGAATAAACACTAGCTCATAAATTCCAAGGCTTCTGTAGTAAGGTCCCAAAGATAATTGCTTGATAAGAGTTCAAAATGGAAATTAGCAACATCATCACTCTCACGAATAGAGTGGATGGAAATCCTATGATGAAGGAATACCAAGAATAGATTTTATAAAACCTACAAATCAGACATAATACTAATTAATATATTAACTGGACTGAGTGTATCAATGATTCAATCCACAAATAATTGTGTGAAGTGCATACAAATCATAAATTTTATATGACATTGTATTTGGTATATGCAGTTGTTTGCCAAAAGTTCTAAAGTGGATTGAATACCGTTGGCCAAATGTCCACCTCTCACATCTATGAATATTATCCATAATTCACACTAAAAGAGAGTGACAAACATTTCTCTAGGGTTGATGATGCATTTCTTCAATATACTATTCCTATGTTTGAGAAGGAACCCTAAAATATGTGAATATATGTTGCTATTACCTTAAATATAATAAGATGGGGTAGATGGTTCATGTAGTTTCCCACCTTTTCGTACATCAAGGTTTGCATGTGTCAGATGACTCCCTATATGCTACACAAGTTTATTGATGACAAATGGGCCCTCATGGAGATAGTGAGATAATTGATGAAGACACCTAAGTTTTTTGCGACCATGCATAATTTTTTTGGGGACTGCTTCCCTATGAATATTATTAGGTATACTTGTACCACATTACATAAAGCTAAATATATCAAATTAGATATGACTTATGTCACTCTTCAATCATTTCATAATTGACCCTATTTTAACATAAGAGGACTGATAAAAATCATTTTGAGCACTAGATATAAGCACGTTCCCTACTATGAATATTTATAGATGGATTGTGATGATAAAAGAGAAGTTAGGTTTCATGATTATTCTCACTTCACACTGGAACAAGTGATCAGATTCAACATAGCATACATTCTTGAAGACCTAGACTTAGAAGATGATGAATAAATCATAGATCCTTCTTATTTATAGGAAAATATCAAGACAAGGCCTTTCCTCAGGGTTTATTGGAGTTAGCCAGGATCAACATCCTAGGAAAATTAGATACAAGGGGTATTTAATAGGACTCTTACATATATTAAGAATGAAGGGGTAGATGTCTAAAATGCCAAACTTACCCCACCCCTAGGAGATACATATATACTACCTATTGAACCAAAACAATAAAAGGAAAAGGACCTTACAACATCTTCTAGTGCTAAAGTTGATATGGTGGTTATTGAAGAGGAGTTAGAAGCAAAATAATCTACACCTCATTTGGAAAAAAGTCTATAAAATTCAAGATCAAGAAGTCAACTAGTGGTAAAGGTACTCCCAAAATATAAACTATGTTGAGTGAGACACTTGAAAAGGTTGTTCATTCATAAGGATTAATAAAGAACACCACTTTATAGTTTATGATGACAGATCCTCCCTTCTTAGCCCTTCAGGCTCCTTCCTGAGTAATGGTAACTCTACCTCTTTCCATTGAACTACAAAAAGTTGCTCCTCAGGATATATCAAAATAATAGTTGAATCCATCCTAGGAGAAGTTCAATATCTTCTAGAGAGAGGGGAACCTTTCCCCAAAATGGTGGAACCCTAACCTGTCATCCTAGAAAAGGAGATAAATACACAAAATATAGTGGACGAAGAGATCATGCCTCCTTCACAATTATAAATTGATATGTAACCTATATCAGATAAGACTCTCATGATCCCTTCTTACTCAAGTAAAGTTCATATGCATATAAAATATTCTTTCATGCAAGAATCCACTAATACCAAAGTAACCTAGTTGTTGAATGAAGTGATTGAAAAGAGGAATAATATAGTTCAAACCCTAGAGATTGACTTTAGCACTCTCACCACACCTACTCTATAAGATTAAAAGAAACCTAAGATAGTTTCTCATATAGTCAAAGGTGAACAGGGGGATAGGTATGTTGAAGTTGTTTTCCTCCTCTAGACAAGTTCAAGGATGAATTCACAGTGAGTGATTATCAGTTTTCATGAGTAAAACTTGGTAAGTCTACTAAAAAAGGATTAGAAGAGGAGGTTCAAATGACTATTTTCTCTTTGACTAAGGAATTCAATCATGATGAGGTAACAAAGGACCATTGAAGGAAATATTAGAATAATTTATGTTAATGGTCCCTAAATTGATAAACACAGTCAACATTAACTCTAGAATTATACACTAGATGCAGGGACTCTAAGAATGATCGAATGAATAGGAAACATGGGGAGAGACACTAAGGAGTGGTCACAGAAACTTCTTGAACAAGGATCAATGAATGAGGAGGTCCAATATGCTTACAAAAATGAGGCTATCTATAGGAATGAACTCAACAGGTTAAACAATGGTTACCCAAGTTGGGAGCTCTTTCTATGGCTGATGAAAATGTCCTTGTTAATGAAGAGGTACCAACTAAATAAATTTGAGGGGACCAAGTTGAATTCCTTGGAGCAACTAGATTTAGGACCAAATAATAGATGAATCTTTGAAAAAATTCAAAGAGTCATGATCCTTGGTCATTGATCTTGCATGTGACATTCAAGAAGTAATTGAAAAAATCAATTATCCTTCCTTGGTGATGAAGGAAAGGTGGTTTCCATAGAGCTCATACAAGAAGAATTTAATTAATTGATATAATGGGAAACTAACTCAGATTCTCCTTTCAGCTTCAAATCAATTCAAAAATTCATGTGATATCAAAATGATTTTGATAAGAATGATAAGGAATCAAATAAGTTTTAAGACATTCCTTAACAAAGGATAAATTTACAGGTTGAAACCAAAGTTGTATATCGATATTTTGATGGTCTAGATCATGACAAAGTCGAGGAGGCACTACAAAAATTTTATAAATATAGGCATAAAACTTAGCAAATAATATAGAAAGAGGTGTTCACAATTGATGATGATGAAGAAGAAGAACAAAATAGGTGGGTGTGGAGAGGCCTTGATTTATAACTTAGGGGTGTATTTTGATGTAGCCTATTCTGTATTTCAATAAAATACATTCTAGATTGACTATTTTCATAGTTTTGTGTACTTATTGACTAAGTCAAACCATACACTTTTAAATGTGCAACTATTTCTATTTTTAGAGTTTATTTCATAGATCTTGGGGGTTTAATTTTCTATAATTAGAGGGATTGTATGCATCTTTAGGGGCTGTCAATTTTTTAATTTTTTTTTTAGACACGAAACTTTTGGAAAAATGGAAAGAAAAGACTTTATTTTTCTTGAAATCAATAAAACCAAACTTTTTAGGACTTTGGGATTGTTTGAAATTGTAGATGGATGTTCCTATATTCATTTGTCCACGTTGATTTCTATTCTTTATTTGTGATAATAGCTCTTGGTTGATAATAATTTTGAATTTAGTTAATGAATGTGCTAGATAGGTGAAATCTATTTTTATTCTTTCTTACCCCTCCAAGCTAATTTCTTTATTTCCTTACTCATCTTCTCCCTGTTATTATATTTATTTTCTTTATACATACAAAAAACCCAAATAATTTAACATGTATATTTGTCAATATGTTAGGTTTCCACTTTTTCTTACTTTCTAATAAAGGTATCCTCAATTTCTAATAAAAGAGGAACCTTATCTCATTATACTATTATTTGTGTCATGCATTTAATTTTTTGATACTTTTTATCACAAACACAAGGGCATGAATAATAAACCTAACCTATTTTTTAGGAAACCTAAATTTGGAGAAGCTTGTCAATTAAATCAATGACATGTAAGAGTTTTTTGAATATGAGGTCATTATTAATTCCTAGTGCATCAAGTTGATGTAGAAAAAGTTAAAATGGTATGCAACACTATGGTGGAAGGAAATTTAGAATGAATGGTGCATAAAATGAAAGGCAAAGATAAAAAATTGGGATAAAATGGATATTTAGTTGAGAGGTAAATTATTTCCTATAGACTACTAGTTGGAGCTATTTGAAAGACTTCAAAATCTCAAGAAAAAGGAAATGTCAGTTAAAGAGTACATAGAAGAGTTATAAAAAATTACTATCAGGTTGGTCATAAAGAGGTAGATAAGGATAAGGTCACGTGATATCTAAATAGATTATACTTTGGGATCAAAGAAGAGCTAAATATGTCCTGGATTAAAATTGTCAAATAGACTTATTAGTGTATAGTTTAGGTGGAGGAGACATTTTTACACAAACAATAGAGAAAATCATGAGTCAGGGGAAGGTTCGCATGAGGAGGAATAGGAAGTGTTATAAGGAACTAGTCAAGGCAAGGTAAATAATTCAAAACCTAGAGCGATGCACATACTCATGACCAAAGTGGGATCCACAAGTTTGAGCAATAGAATGCATGAGGAAAAAGTGGATTTTACTAGTCTCAAGGATAAGGTAGATTTGGTTGAGGAAGGGGATGAGTATTCCCAAAAATATTTTTTAGGTGAAAATAAATAAGGCATCAAGCCTTCAAATTCCTACATGCACAAAGTGAAGGGAGTTAAAGGACAAATGCAGTTACACATATAACTCATAAAGATGAGGAATGAATTGGATCATTTGAGCATTTGGAAAAATATGAGTATGCATAACACTGATATTGAAGAAAGTCTTTTTGAATCCATTTAAATAAGATAAGGAACCAATGTAGAGGAAAATTATTTTTAGAACCATATACAAGTTGAGTGGTAAATACTACAAAATTATAGTAGACAATGGCAACACAGATAATTAGTTTCCACTAAGATGGTTGAAAAATTAGGTTTGAAGAGTGCGCTCAAACCCATACAAGGTTTCATGGTTACATAAGAATCAACAAGTGTTGGTTAATGAGTAATGTTTGGTCAGATTCTAGATAGGTGCATACCAAGATTAGGTATAATGTGATTTAAAGATGATGGATGTATGCCATGTACTTTTAGGAAGGCCTTAAAAATTTTATTGTAAGGTATTATAATATAGTTAGGCAAATACTTATTGCTTAGATAAGGATGAGAGGAAATATACCCTAATCCATTTAAAGGATGATGAAGAAGAAGAACACAAAATCATTTGCACAAGAGTGTTAAATGTGTCAGGAAAAAAACTCATGAGATAAGAAGAGGGGAAAGAGTCATGTTATGTGCTCATACCAATGGTGGTCAAAGAGGATGGTGTAGAATCCAATAAGAATATATAAGATAAATTCTACATGACTTAAAGGAGTTACTAGATGATTTATCTGAACATGGTATCAGTCGATTTGCCAAAAAACTACCATTGGTGAGGAACATTAGTCATCACATGGATCTACTTCCAGGAGTGAGTCTGCCAAATAAGGTTGTACATAGGATGATGCCAATGGAAAATAAATAAGTGCAAAGATAAGTGCATAAATTTTAAGAAAGGGTTGAGAAGGGAAAATTTGAACCCATGCGTAGTACTCACAGTGTTGGCACCAAAGAAATATAGAGAATGATGCATGTGAACATATTCATGAGCCACTAAAAAAATAATGACCAAGTATAGGTTCTCATTACCACACATGGATGATACAATTGAATACTCAAGTGGTAAAATAAACTTCAACAATATTGATCTAAAAATTGGGTACACTAGATCACAATCCATGAAGGAGATGAATGTAAGTAAATGTTCAATATAAAAAATGGATTTTATAAATGATTTGTTATGTTATTTGGATTAACAAATGCACCAAGTACATTCATGATGTTGATGAAAAAATTTGAAGCCATTTTTAGGAAGTATGTCATTATGTATCTAGATGATATTATGGTGTTTACAAGAATAAAGGAAGAGCATGTGGTGCATCTGCAAAATGTTGTAAAGATTGCATGAAGAAAAGTTCTTAATCAATGTAAAGAAGTGTAGTTTTATGAAGGAAGAGTTGGTATACTTGGGTTTCATAATATCCAAGGAAGGGTTAAAGATGGACCCTAAAAAATTACATGCATTAGTAGAGTGGCCATCACCAAGGAGTGCCTTTAAAGCACAAATCTTTCACGGTCTATAAAGTTCCATATAAAGTTCATTGAAATTTTAGTGGTATATGTCCAATGATCACAAAAACATTGTCAAAAATCATAAGGCATTTTACTATATGGAGGAAGTGGAGAAAAAATTATAATAGCCAAAGAAGAAAGTGATAGAGTAGCTAGTATTAATGCTACTAGAATTTAATAAGGTATTCCAAGTTGATTATGACATAAGTGGAGTAGCGATCAACATGATATTGAGCCAAGAGGGTAGGCCTATAACTTACCTTAGTGAGAAGTTTAATGACACAAAGTGAAAATATTCATTTTATGACCAAGAGGTCTACATGATCATGTAATCACTAAATAAATAGAGAAATATAGGCATTACTTGTTGCTAAATTAGTTTTTGTTGTACAAGGATCATCAAGCACTAAAATTTATTAATAGTCAAGGGAAGTTAAACCAAATACACATGAAGTGGGTAGAATATCTATAAATATATATGGTCATGCTAAATTACAAAAGTGTAAGGTTGAATAAGGTTACCTACATGCTAAGTAAAAGAGTGCTGGTGATAAATGAGATGAGAAATTAAGTATTGGGGTTTGATGTGTTGAAAGAGCAATACCCAAAAGATGAATATTTTTGAGATGCATGTAATGCATGCATGAATATGAAAATTATGGATCAAACACCATGTGTAGATTATATGATTGAGGACATAATGTTTTTTAAAGAAGCATGATTATATGTACCTAGAGGATCACTATGAAAAAACTTAATCAAAGAGAAGCACAATGAAAGACTGACATGAAATTTTTATAGTGATAAAATGCTAGCATTATTGGCCAAAGATGGTAACATATTTTTACAAGGATGTCATGTTTTATAGTTGGAAAACGGGAGAAGATAGAATAAAATTTTGTATTAACCTTAATTATTCTAATAAACCATGGGAAGATAGTGGCATGAATTTTGTACTTAGGTTGTCAAAGATGTCAAGAGAAAATGATTCCACTTTTTTTGCATTAGATAAATTATCCAAGATGGTGCATTTCATTACTTGCAAGAAGGCCAATGATGTAATGAACGTCACCAAATTATTATTAATAGAGGCTGTAATATTACATATATTTTGCACAATATAGTATTAGACAAAGCCACTAAATTTATAGGCCTTTTTTGATGCACGTTGTAGAGTTGGGAAAAAAATGAACTATAGTTCTATGTACCATTCACATATTGATTGGAAAATTGAAGTTATAAACATAAGCCTTGGGAATATATTAATATGTTTAGGAGGAGACAAATTGGTACATTAGGACATGGTTTTGGCAAAGGCCAAATTTATGTACAATAATTCTATGAATTGTAGCACGAGAAAAACACCTTTCTAGATTGTTTATGGAGTTAATCCTAGAGGAGTCATCAAGTTAAAGAGAGTTTATGAGACTCATGGAATAAGTGCAGAGGAAAAATATTATGCATAATATAAGTGGAGATTGCATAAATATGTGAATTAAAAGCTTAAATTTTTTTAGCTAAGTTATAATTAGTGCATAAATGAGAGACACAAGAAGAATGAGTTCAAAGTAAGAGATACCATGTTAGTACATTTTCACAAAGATATATTTTGATGGAGTGCCTAAAATAAGTTAAAGCTAAATAAAGTAGGACCATGTAGGGTGTTGTGAAAGTTTTCAACAAATGCTTATAAGATTGAGTTTTTGAAATGTATGGATTTCTCACCTATGTTTAATGTAGTAGATTTTTATGATTTTCATAAGGAGTAAGATAAGGAAAAGTAAGAAAAGGGACAAACATAGATTCCTGATTGGAGAGTGTAGTTTTGAGAAAAGGAAAGAAAAGAGATAGAGGTGATTTGGGACTCCATGGTAGTGAAAATATGCCCAGTAAGGAATACAACAAATATTTGGTAAAGTAGAAGAATCATGCAGTAGAAGATGCATCATGGTTAGACCTCATAGATATTGGTTGATATTGATATGATCTTAGAAATTTTAGCTTATGATCTAGATATCAAATTTCAACCACTTGTGTGTATGATGTAAGATCATCCCAGACACAAAGCAATCTTGCATCATTTTGAGAGTTCTATTTCTATTTTTTGGAGACTAAATGTTTGAGCATGCCTAAGCTAGAAAGGGATCATAAATACAAAATAATAGGGCATGTATTTAGGATGGAAGAATCACATGTACATAATCAAAGCACATAGGTGAATCTCTTTAGTAAATGAAAGAAATTTTTAGCATAAAGTATGTAGACATGCCCAAAATCTACTATAAACTCATTGAGTTTGACTCAAACACCACATCACTCAAATGGGATTGCATGAATAATAAAATTTGAAGTAGAATACATTAAAATCAAAGTTAGGAACACAAAAAATAATGCAATCAAATCAATTAGTTGGGATTTTGGCAACTTGATTGTATTTGAATCCTAACTGATCACTAGCCTAGACCCATCAATAAATAACTAATTAACTGATCATTAATATGGTAGTTTATTTGATTGGTAGGAAGTGGTATTCAAACTAATTCTAAATTATTATAAATAGGGGACTCAAGGTCCATTCAAGATATCATTAGGCATGAAGAGGAAACCCTACCAAAATTTATAGTTAAAGCCAGAGAGTGAGCCAAAGAGAGACAAGTTTTGGGGAGATTATCTTGTGTGAGGTTGAGGAAAGTTGCCTGTAGAAATCAACCATAACATAGCCTATAAATCATGCTAATGATATGTATGTAATTTGGTTTTGAAATAAAGACTAAGTTTTTATGAGTTTATTATAGTTGTGTTTGTGTGAGAATGTGTGTGTTCTTTACAAGGGTGAGAGGATCAACCTCTATGTGGATTGGATTCTCTTCATTTAGAACCTAACCCATGACTTGCATCACCATGCATAAATTTAATGACTTTACATATAACATTAGTTTTATTGTGCACATAATCCTCTCCCAAAATGAAATTCTCAACCTCTTGTTTCATATATTATCTACGCATTCCTTGGTCATGCTCATCATCTCCTTTGTGCAACCTTTCCTCATGAATTTGAGATTATCCACACATTATCCATACGTTGCACACCATTATCCACACACTCTATTATGTGACATTATACATGCTGCATTACTTGATTTTAAAATTTCCCATGCTAATTTACACACTCCACTACAATACAGTTCTCTTGATCATTTTTTATTCAAATATGTAGACTGATCTACCAAAATTTTCCATTCCTTAATTTTCTCATCTCCTCAACCAATTATGGGATAATTATTCTTGCTCATTATTTATATTCATGCACAATATTTCCATGCCATTTTATACATATCTCATTAATCCAATTGATAAATTTCTATCCATTTCACATCATTATGAATGCTTGATACACCACTCACCAAATATTTTTGATTTTATATCCCTTATTACACACTTGGAAAAACAACCCCTTGTAGAGCTACTTAGACACATGGAATAACAATCCAAAAATATTCATCGGTCAACTTGACCAACTATATTTATAATTTTTTTCTATACTTATTAACATAAAATAAAGAACATAGTAAATTAGAAATCTATAAATATTTTTATGTTAAAATTTTCTCCTAGCCAAATTTTTTATTTATGGCTTCCTCTCCTTATCACCTAAATAAAAACTAGATCCTATTCTAAATGTATGCATCTGGAATAATTATCTAAGGTAACATGTCTATTTTTTCTTCACCTCTCTTATGCTTATCAAACCAACCCTACTCGACTACTCCTTGATATATTTATTCATTTTTACAATAATTTCCATGCACTTTTGGCCCTTAGTGAGGTTTCTTTCTTTTTTATTTTTGTAGACCCAATGTCCTTATTTGGTGATCTAATCAGAATAATACTTCTTGGTACCTTTGATACTTATGTGAATTTATTGTATAATTCTCCCCATGGTTTATACTCAACATTATTTGATGCCTTTACCTCTTATTTATACATGATTTTTTAAACCATTAGTATCTGTGTGATTTTCTCTACTTCTTATTTTTGTGCACTAGACTTTACCTCATGAGTGTTTTATGGTTGTGGCTGTTTGGTCAATTCTTTCTTCTATTCTTGAGGTTTCTCCACTGACTACTTGGTTGTGCATGGAACCTATCCTTTCACCATAGTTGGTTCCTTTTTTACCTTTCTTCATTATGAGGCATTTTATCAAACTGATTCTTATATAATATAGACCTTTGATTTCCATATTCATGCATTTATACCTTGCGACATTCTATGTTTATTTAACCAATGATCACATGACTAGCTGGTAGTGTTTGATACACATACTTCACTATTCTAGATCAGTGACTCATCCTTCTGTACACTCCTTTATGTATTTTAGCTGTAATATTGAAGAGATTATTCTCTTCTTCTTCAAAAATATACCCCTTACATACACAACGTGTCATGGTCATTTTCTAGTATAATTATAACCCTTTGCTCCTTACTCTCAAAGCTCATATATCATTATTTAGATTGCATATTAGCTTGATTATCATAACACCATGGTCACCCTAACAAAGTAGGATTTTTTTTTACTCAACCATCTTTATCACCTTAATTTTTTTGGAATGAAACCCCCACAATATCCAATTTGGAATTTTAAAAGCCTCTTATAGGTTTTGACTTCATCTTGTTGGGAATAAAAACATATTTCTTGAAGGTTATAACTATGTCTTCCCAATTGTCTTCCATGCCTCCCTGGTTGATATGTTCACCTCAAAATCTATATTGATCAATATATTATTCATTTTAAAATAATTCATCTTAGCATAAATGATAAAATCCTAGTCATAAAGCATGTTCCTCATTAAGCACATCTCTTTTGGTATTTATTGAAATAATCTAGGCTTATCTCTCACAATTGTTGAAGTCACGATTTCAACAAAAACATCACCCTTTCTATCTTCAAAAAATAAAAAAGATATGTGAGCTCTCCTACTTCTTCCTATTGAGAAACTATCCTTAACCTTTATTTAACATTATTCCTCATTTCTTGTGCATCCATCAGTATGGTATTTTATGCATACAAATTTAGATAATTAGAATTTGAGATCTCATGTCTACACTACACCATTTCTCTCTATGGTTGTGAGATGGATAATCCTACACATATGTATCCCACTTTGGGTTATTATGTTTACCTTAGGACCTCGATCATCCCTTTTTGAAACCTTATATTTTTTTAGGTATTTTATATCCCTCAAAATTTAATAATCTATATAGTTTTATGATTTTAATCCATCTACAAAATATTATAACATGACTCTGCACAATCTTCCATTTTGTGGTCTCCTCAACAACATGTGCATGTTATGAAATTTGTGCAATCCCTCTGATTGTGAACTTATATTCACTTGAAATAACTTGGTGGAATAAATATCCTCTTCTAACACCTCCCTTTTGCCCAAACAACATGCCACCTTCATGATAACCTCCACCTTGGTTTTGGTCATAACCTCCCCCTTAGTTTTGGTTATAGTTTCCTTGATTTTGTTATCCACCCTGGTTCTAATGTCTTAATGCAATGGTAGCTTAGTGTATTCCCCTCTCCCTTGAGTCTTTAATCTTATAAATCACTATGTAATTATTTATATCATGGGTATTTAAATAATAGATTTAGCAATAACACTTGACATTGATCATGATCATCCTTAAAAACTTCACATGATAATGCCACCACATGTACTTTCCTCTTAGTTTAATTAATTTTTGTGTGCCTATTTGATTAAAGAAAAAATATTTAGGCGATTCATGTGCATTATTAGTCAAAATATTTTACAATTGTGTTACCATTTTAGAAATATATTCGTATAAAAATGGGTTTATCCACATGTTAAAATTTATAGCTATTTAAATCCTAAGTGAAACATATAATTCTTCCCACACATCATATAAATTATTATTTTCAAATTTCTTCTTAAACACTGAACACAAACCTATCATAAATCATTTCACAAGTTTCAATGTGTGTATGTCACAATATAAGTTTGAAAAAAAAAATCTTAAAATTTGCATCATAACTATGCACACTCTTAGTAACACCTTGGTTATCTCTTTCTAAGTAGATATACTTTGTTGTTCAAATTTATGGATATGGAAATCATACAAAAAGGTAATATTCAACTGATTAAAATCAACCATAATTTTATTAGGATCAAACCTATAGTACTAAGTGTGGGCATGATCCAATAACATCATCATAAACTGACTATCCTTCCTCTTAGGTGAACTCACTCCCTTAGCTTTCCAATTAACTCACATTTATGGATGTGATCTACCTCATCTTTGATTTTATAGTATTCAAGAAGTTTCACTGACATCTCATAACAAATTAGTGGATGAATTGATATTTATTTTTGTTGTTATTGTCTAACCATAAATTTAGAATTGGTGGAATAGGGTTAAGAATATATAAATAGTTCAAGCACAATGGTGATAAAATATTCTATAGTAGGTAAATTGATTACAAATTTAGATAAATGAACATTCTAAATTATAATACTAAGATATTATAAATATATAAAGTATAAAGTTTGAAAGATTTTCAATTGATTGTAATACCAAAGAGCACTGATACTTACTTGGGTTTATTATGCATAGGTAGATCTAGACTATAAATGAGAGGAAATTACCTAGGATCAATATTATGAATCAATCATCAGATTTTAGAAATTGTACTTTTATATCCATGAACACTATTGTCATATTTGGACACTACTATCGATGCTAGTATCTGACTATGACATAGGTGTCCAAAATGGAATAATGACTGGATATAGATGTGACCAACTTCACTTTTCTAGGTTTTATATCACCTTTCTACTGATGTATTCATATCTAGGATATAATTTATTGCTCTTTTTCAATTGATAAAACCCTATCTCTTTACCCTTATTCACCCTTAAAATGAGTTTCACTAAAAATGTGTTAGTGGGCTCATGGTGTTGAGCTGAACCCAAAGACCCCTTTATCAATAGGCAATATCTACATAACCAATACTCCAAGGAGGGCCTTAGACTTATGTATTTCTCCCCTATGTGTGGGAAAATGTGTGAAAAAGGGTACAATATACTATATGAAGCTACATGTAGTGATATAGCTTATAACTTGACAAATGTTGCTCATGGGATACTATTTGAATACTTCAAACTTATAATATATCTGCTCGTATGTTTAATATGAAAATAGGGATGAATAGGACATAATAGCTTGGTTATGAAATTGATTGATTTAATTTTAGTATATGTTTGCTTGGTATTTTATAAATGAGTAACATGAAGGCTTAGACTTATTTTTATAGCACAAATTTTGAGTAACATGAAGGTTCGATAATAGTACATCTTGGTGTAATCAGTGCATCTTGGTGAATATCATAATTGGAAAATTTTTAAATCTTTGTTACAATAGCCTGGCATATGCACCTTTTATATTTATAAGCTAGAGTATATGTGTTATAAATTTGAAATAACTTTGTTTCAAAGTTATGCAAATTCATGCAATGTGTAGGATTATGAGCCAAGTGTATATCTAATTCATGTAATTGTATTAGATTTTGTGCAAGTATGGAGGTCATATATTTATTACATGTCCCTAATGAAATATGGAGATATTGAGTAAATTTATGATGTGCCCCCACTAGAATATGGAGATACTAAGTAAGTGTGTAAGTGTGGACGTCATGCCTTAATGACATGCCCCCCATTTTGAGGTGATAAAAATAGAAATTGGTAGGTACCTTACCTCAAAAGGATAAGGTAGATATATAATCTATGTATGAATCATGTACTTATAGGGATAATATGTCAAAGTAGTTATATCAATGAAGCTTGCAGTATGTGATCATATCAAGTCCTAAGATACATGATATAGATCATGATAATGGATAGAGAGTAATAATACAATCTCAACAAATAAATCAAGCACACATACAAGAGCACTCAATGTAATGAAAAATAATGGACCAAGGAGACCTCATATAAGGGGCATATGCAAATGCCACATAATCAAAAGGAATGACATTTAAATTCCTAATTGACATAGAATGACATATTCAAATGTCCATTCAACATATAATGGAATTTAGGCCAACATGCAAGGAATATATTCAAATGTTCCATAAGTAAGATAATAACAAGCAATGGAATACACTCAAGGAAGTGACAAATAAATGAAGCATAATAAACCAACATAAGCATATCATACTAGTCCCTGCATATGTGTTAGAAAAATGTTATGTAACATTATATATCAAGTACACTTTAGAAAATATGATAATGTGGAAATGATCATAGAAGATATGTAACCTATATCAATCATGATCAAAGAATAAAATTTCTTCAATGTATTGTATGATGTGGGTAGTGTTGTAGAATTAATTTGCATCATTGAAGAGGGTTTTTCAGGTTCTATCCACTTTAGCTACAAAATGGGAACAACCTCAAGTTGTGAGTATCCTATAGTGAGATTAAACCTTTGAATAATCCTAGATTCTTATGGATCTATCACCTAAACTAATCACTTGCTTGGAAAAGGGAGAGAAAATCATAATAACATGAAAACATGTAAAAGAAGGTGATGCACCAATTGTTTTGAACACTTATAATTGCACATAACACACTATCAGACACCTTTAGACCTATAAATATCACTTCACTCACTCTTTGATCAAATTTCACATAAGTATTTCACCAGAAGGCACTAACTAGATATTAATCTAGCATGTGAGGGCAATTATCCACTTCGAAACCAATTGATAAACTATCTATGGCACTTAAAATACCTTGTGAGAGCTACAAAATACTTCATGAAGGTGAGAAAACTTAGACAAAGGCAAAGGGAATCATACATTCACTTAAACTCATTAGTGAATTCATAGAACACACTTTAATTCAATTTGCAAATGGAGGAATTCAGTCTTTTATTACATCATATGATTGTTTCACTAAAAAATTGGCATAGCTTGGGCATGCTAAAATCATAAGAATCTCTTTTTTATAGGGGGAGAAAATGAGAGATATATAAAAAAGGGGAAGATAGAGAGAGAAGTGAGCAAGCAAAAGTCAATAAATGAGGCCAAACCAATTTTGATTTATTAACATTAATCCTGCCTCCACAAATTAACTTTCATTAGCTTCAAAGCTTTCAAGTCCTTTGATTGGCTTATAAACATACTATAAGATAATGAATTGCTAATGGTGATGAGTCATGATCAGTTGAAAAGGGAAAAGTCCCCAAAGACCTTGAAAATGTATTGAATTCTCTACCTGCACTCTCCAACCATCAAATTCTTCATCTTCCTTATGAGCTTACAATACTATGTTTCATCTTGATATGTTCTTTATGTTATCGGATAGTTAATTGAACTCATTCACTGACATCTCTTCTAACATTCCTTTTTTAGTTACAAATATGATATTACTCTAAACCTTAAACATAAGTCTTCTATAGATAAAAACCAATTCCCTTATTGGTTTTCATATAACCATAATTTCAATGAATTTCTATAGGCTAAAAGGCAAACATGATTGAGACATAAATTCAAAACTTAAGACAAACTTAATAACCTAACTGAGTAGAATTTTGCATAAACCTAAGCTTTAATGGTGGCATACAAATCTACAGGGTTTGCTCTAGTAACCCAGATCACCTTTTGATCTTGTATCCATACATGCAAGATTGGGTGGTGAAATACTTCAATCTAACATGTCTATCTATGTGGCATATTCCTGCCATGTCGTTCATCATATTTTGAAAATATGACCATCATCACTTAGACATGTGTCTTCATCTTGTGCACTATAGGAACTTGATCAAATCTACTCCATCGATCTCCTCAATAGTCTCTTGGCCTTAAATTTCAATGTCAGCCATCGATCTATGATCCATAATCAAGATTATGAAATTTGGTAATTATACATTCCCTTTGTGGACCCAACTATCATTTCTTATGATTGAACACACTTATGCCATGTGGTAACCTCACATACAATCTAAGCTCATTGACCTTTTGACTTTGATCTACACCATCAATCTACATCTACATGGTTGAACATGAACTATTAGATCTATTTTTGCCTAATAAAATGTGCTCTATCAACCTATTCAAGAGTTCACTATGATTGGGACACATGTCATCACTACATTCATTCTCAGCCCATTGACCTTTTAACCTCATTCTCACCATTAGATATGATTTTGCCTAATCAAACGTGAACTATATATCTATCTTGACTTGTTGACTCTGTTAATCATCTACATATTGTTGATCTTCTAATTAGATCCAGTGAGGCTTTGACACTTAACTGTCTTGCATTCAATTTTAGTCTGTCAAGGATTTTTTGAATCCAAATAGTTATTTCCTATGGCTTTTATTTGATGCCCCTGGGCACGTCCTATACCACTAGATATTTTTCAAAGGCTCATATATTGAGGTAGGAAACTCATCAAGACACCAAACTTGTAGGGGATAACCTTGGAAAAAAATACATAACTTTCATGCAATCCCTCAACTTTGGTTGGCTTCCCAAATGCACTTATTAAATACACAACCAAACTGAACTATTCATACTTGCATGACATGTTATGATGGTTTGGTTCCTTAAAATCACCAAATTCACACTTTAAGCTTGATTAAAGAGTTTCAAAATATTTCATGTGACATGTGGTCATCCTCTTCCACCATTAGATCACTCACTTAACCAGAACTCTACTCATCTTCTCATAATAGATCTAGGCAAAGCTTCTTATTTAGGCCAAATTTGGTCAATAGGTAGAGGAGAAGTCCAACATTTGGGTATGATTTTATCACATTGAAAGATACATGAATCATATGTGTATATGTAAATTAAATGGTATGATATATACTAATATAAATTAAACAACATAGATGCTAATGAGCTAATAAAATAGGGGAAAGTTGAAATATTTTTATATTTTTGAATTATTTAAATATTTTTGTATTTTATGGAATATTTGTTTTTTTGAAATATTTTAGAAAAAAAAGGCTAGTGTATGATCTCATACAAGGGATGCTCATAAGTAGTTCCAAACTTAGAACATGGTACATCAAACTAGTGATACTAGCAAGAAGCATGCATAAATGCCATATATGTATTTGTAGAATCAATTGTACTTTGCATATGTATAATAAGAATCTATGGTCATGAATAAATAATAGGAGTATGGGTTCATGGAGCACATCATTTATTTATCTATGGTTTTTTTTGAGTAACTATAGTTGGAACATGTTTAGTTTCTCTAGGTAACTGAGTATGTTATTTAGGAGTAGATGAGGATTTCATAGAATCCACTACATATATACGACGTAAAATCATTTCAAGTATGGACCAAATAGGAAAGGGGGTGTCTTGTTACTTACCCTTTCATAAAGGATTAACCTTATTATGTTTGATAATTAATTGTCTCAGAATAAACTTATCTTGTTCAAATGGATGCTCATATGAAATTTTAAAAAATATGATTACCATATTGGTATGAATGTATTTAATACACCCATGCACTATGGAAGGTAATACATAGAGTTTATGTATCCAAGGTCATCCTAATAACATATCAAATACTCATGTATATGGTATAAATAAAAATGTGGTAACCACATATGCTGGACTAACCTGTAAAGGTACATAAATCTCACTAATAACATGTTGTAAAGTCCTATTTAATGCTTTAGCCATTTTGGTCGAAGGGTATAAATCATCATGTATATATCCCAAATGTGTAATTAATGTCATGGTACATACATTATCACTAGCACCATTGTTTATCATAAAACTATGTATAGGCTGATGGTCAAGGCATGATTGAATAAATAATGAATGAAGATTTATGTCATCCTCCACTATTTCACTGTCATTAAATATAATAAAAGGTCTATGAATCATAGGAGATATTATGCATGTATAATTATAAATAATCCCATCTAATAGGCACCCATAATATGATGGAGGGTGATGTGTATTATATGCCATTTATACTTTTAGATATTTCTTATAATGATCTTACAAAGGATTGTTAAATATATTCTAATTCTGGTGATCACCAAGTTTTGAAACAAAATTCTTTGGAGGATCATCAAAGGTAATCTTTTGGTCATCAATAAGATCTTTGATTTTATGCTATAAGGTATGATATATGTTCATAGAATGTCCAAGGCCTTATTAATAGTCATAATATGCATTAACATCATATCCTTCACGTAAAGTTTAAATTATATCAACCTCTATGGGAGGAGGAAGAGATATGAGATGATACTCCACAAGATTCTGAAGTAAAAAAGCCAAAGACTTAGGTAATTATTAAATTGTCTCTTAAGTGCATTGGATAAGATGAGCCGATTAGGTTACTATGACACTATGTTAACCATTATGGTTGTTTCCTTTTTAGGTTATGTAGGTTTTACCTTGTAGCTTGCTTTGATATGAAACTTGGTATTAGATGTAGTCGATGTGTTTGGTACAAACTTTAGTTTGTTCAAGGAAATAAGCTTCATTTCATGATCTCAAACAATATGTCATAAGTCATCAAAAGGTTTGACATTTTTAAAAATAGTGGAATCATGTAATGGAATAAGCAGACTTTACTTGAAGATGTCTTGAAATTATTTATCTACAATAAGATTTGTCATTTTGGATAACATTATTTTAAATCTCAAAACATATTCATTGATAGGTTCATTGGTTCCTTTTCTAATATTTTTAATTTGAGCATATGACATATTTTTAGTGATGTTGATAGGGAAATGTGCTAAAAATTGATCTTATAAAGGTTTAAATTCTCTCACTGATTGGATTGGTAAATCATAGAGCCAACATAAAACATAGTCCTTTATGTTGTTTGGGAATAATTTATTCAAATGTTTATTATTGGAGGCATAATCAAGGCATGCCACATAAAAATATCAAAGATGTTATTCAGGATCACCCTTGCCATCATAAAATGTGAACTTGGGTGAAATAAAATCAATGAGATGTATAAGAGGATTATGTAATACATCTTGTGAATCTATAGCATAAGATGATTTCATATAATTTTGATCAATGTTAGTAACCTTAGGTTGCAATTTTTTTTAAAAAAAAAAGATCTTGTACATTTTAATTGTTAAGGTTTGAAGTTTGAGAGGTCACCAAAGGGGATGCAAACATGGTTTGAGTTTATATAGCCATTGAACCGGTAATTGGGTTGAAGTGTTAATGTTTTCCATAGAAGATGTAGTAATAGTAGGATTTATTTTGGGGAATAATGGTGTAAACACATAACCTGTGCCCCCACTAGATCTAAGAATTGATGATGTGTTTAATGAGAGAGAAACAACAATGTGGGGATGTCCCATAAATCTAATAGCATGATCAATAAATGCACATGGTTGTTCATCTATGTTTTTGTTGTTTTAGTTTACAATTTATTTATGATGATCTCATCAATATCCTCAAGACTTTTACAAATATGCTCTCAAAACATAACAATATCTTGGACTTGCTCTTGCTCTTTCTCTATTTATTCATTTTCATTATTTGCATTAGATTCATTATTTTCATGATTGGAAACATCTTCTATTATAACCTCTTCAACATTTTATTCATTTTCATTATTGTCAGTCTCATTAGGCATAAGATTTGATACTTCATTGGTTTAGGCCATCTTAGGTGGTAAAAGAGGAAGTTCCAAGTGTTTAATATAAACACCACCTAATCTAGGGTTATGCCTAGGTTGCATACAAATAATAGAATGAATCTAGAAAAAACAATAAGAAAAATACTCAGGAGGCTAAATACCCTATGGAAAGCTAGGATTTGCATAGACACAAATGCTGGGTTCACCAAATATTTAACCCTAAATTTTGATATATGTGGAATAGGGTTAACAATATAGAAATAATTCAAGTGCAATGGTGATAAACTAATCTATAGTAGGCCAATTAATTTAAAGTTCAAAGAAATGAATATTCTGAATTATAATACTAAGATATGCTAAATATATAAAGTACCAAGTTTAAAAATATGTTTAATTGATTGAGATACCAAAGAGAAATGATATTTAGTTGGGTTTACTATGTGCAGGTATATCTCAATTAGAAACAGATGGAAATTATGCAGGATCAATATCCAAGATTAGTCATTAGATTTTAGAAATTGTAATTCTATAGTCTCAAACACTACTATCCAAGTTGGACACTATTATTGATGCTAGTGTCTAGCTATGACACATAAGTCTAGTATGAAATAATGACTAGATATAGATGTGACCAAATTCATTATTCTAGGTTTTTTGTCACCCTTATGCTGATGTATTTAGATCTAGGATATAAGTTGTCAGTCTTTGACAATTGATCAAACCCTAGATCTTCACCCTTCTTCACCCTTAGAATGAGTTTTATGAAAAATGGGTTAGTGGGATCATGGTGTCGAGCTGACCCTAAAGACCCTTCTATCAATGGACATTACCTACATATCCTATACACTAAGAAGGGCCTTAGACTTATGTCATTTTCCCCAATGTGTGGGAAATTAATTACAGAAGGGTGCAATATACTGTATGAACATGCATGTAGTGATCCATCTTGTAACTTGAAAAATATAACTCATGGGCTACTCTTTGAATGCTTCAAACTTGTAATATAATTGCTTCTATGATTGATATGAAAATAAGGATGAATATAATAGAATATCTTGGTTTTGTAGTTGATTGATTTATATTTAGTAGGTATTTTCTTGGTATTTCGTAAATGAGGAATGAAAAGGCTTAGATTTGTATTTACATAACACCTTTTGTAAATATCTCATAACAGAGTTCAATAAAACAAATAGGCTAACCCATAGGTTTTGAAACACTCATAATTTGGATGAATTTTTGAAACTAAACACTAGATAAGGATCTGAACATTACCATTAGTGGTAGTGTTCCTCTATGGCTGGCAATGTCTAGAGGGATAAAAAATAAGTACAAATCTAAAATTGATAGTGAAGGATGTTTATTAGGTTTTAAGATTTCTATACAGTGTAGGAGACTTGGGTCATCCAAATGATATGGATCAGAGTAAGAGATGAGCATTTAGGCATAATGAGATGTTGAATACGAGCCTTTTAGGAGTAGGGAGGTCTAGAACTAAAGGGTCAATCCCTGATTGATATTTATCATATGCATAAGACTAATATTATATAAATATTCAATTTTAGCATCTATAGGTGTATTCTAATTACATAAGTTACACTCCCTCTAGCTCTACTAGTGCCCCTTCCAATAATAGTTTATACTGATCCTATGCTTCCCTACATAGTACCTCCCTGACTAACAATTATTGGGATCACCACTAGGTTGTTTCCTCCAACTAATGAACCTTGTAATTTGACCTATCTTGTTGACACTAAAACATTCATATTCACTCTTTGTTACACACTTTTCATACACACTTATGTAGTACATGTTTTCCTTTAAATTACTATGGCATAAAATTTTATAGTCCAATTATAAGTTAAATTTGAAAATTTAATTAAATTTTAAAAAATAATAAATTTTCATTTGAGTTGAGTGCCCACACCTCACGTGACCTTATGGGTGTGCTAGACATGAAGACTCGAGATGGTGAACTAAAGGCATGTTTTTGCACCCATTGCACCCATGTGGCATGGCTTGTTTGATCTCAAGGGCATGACATATGTGATTCCAAAACTATGGTAAAATATAATTGTAGTGTCATGCTCATGAGGCCTAATAGACTTGTCTATGTTGGCATACCACACATGTTAAGGGTAAGTTGATGACTAGCTGCTGACCAAATTTGACCCTTTAGGTCAAATTGGGACCCCTATAGGTAAAAACTTGATTTTAAGATGTTTTGGGTGTATAATATTTTTTCATGGGGTATGTTATAGTCCATTTGATGTAATTTGATGCCTTTTTATCCTTAGTCATGGTCTAATTAGTTTATATGTCATTTTGAGTAATTTAGTAGGCATTTAGGGGTCATAAATGCAAGTGGCACATTTTTCAAGGTGTCTAGGTGTCTTAGCTTTCCTTCAAATGTCCAAGAAGTTATATTGCCTATCGGGAATGTCATTCCTATCAAAATTTTATAGGTTATCTAACTGAAAATCAAGAAATCAACTAAAAAAGAAGAGTTAGGAACTTATACAGCCCATGGGGGAAGGTGACACATGGGAGAAGGTCATGTAATGGCTATTCATCTTCCTCATACTTCTCTCAGCATGACAAGTGTCCTTGTGACCTTTGGAATTATTCCTTCTCTTCTCTCTCTCAAGTTCTATAAGAACTAGCCATTTTGGCCTTTGTAAAGCATGCTTCACATGAGTATGGTGAAGCCTTGCTCATTTGCATATCATGGATCAATAAAGACTACTAATTTTACCTCTTCTATGAATTTTCATAGTGTGTTCACTTGAATGATTGATCTTGCTTAGTGATGACTATTGTTTCCTTAGCATTGTTGTCTCATTTTCTTACCTATTTGTATCTTGAAAGCTTCTTCTTATAGGTCATATAAAATGTTCTATGAAGTTTCAAGGTTGAGTGACTTAGTCTATTAAAATAGTGCCATTCTAAGCCTCTTGTCTAGTACTCCTAGCCTAAACATTCATTATAACCTCATAATAAAATAATAATGTGAGAATATTGAGAATAGAGAAGTGTATGCCTCATTAGTCTCTTTGTCTCACGTGTGACATGCAATTGGTTAGTAGTCATCAATCAATTTGGTGTATCACCACCTTTAGGATAGTTTACTTTCAATTTTCTCTCCCTTTTCCTTGCAAGCATAGGTGTAATAGTGATCCAAAAGTGGTACATCAAGAGAGCTAGCCCTATCTAGAGATTCACCTCATTCTTAGGCTACCCATAGCCTAGAGGTGTTTCAATTATGCCACTTGGATGAGGAGAGATGAGGCATCTCCTCAAAGAGTACAAATCTAAGTGATAACTATTTTTGACATGCTTGATGGTACAATTAGTCCAAGAAGTTAAGATATTTTTGGTGTTGTCTTTCAACACATCAACCTTTAAGGGCATCTATCTAAACATCAATGGTGACTTTGAGATTACATCATCTGGTCAAGCATCTTAGGTATTCATTTTGAATATTGTTGATAATCATTTATTGTGTTATTGCTTCTTAATAAAGTCCCATGGTTGGTTTTGGTGTTGAGTAATATTTTGCACAAGCTAATGAGGCATCCCAAGTCTATGACATTCCTTATCAACCTTGTCATGATCCTTACTAGATTAAATATGACCCTTATCAACCTTGTCATGAATTATATCAGTCCTATAGCTAACCTTATCAATATCTTGCTCCTCCTAGTCAACCTAGTCACTTCTCAAATCAGTCCATTTTAACTTTCAAGTAAACACTCTTGTGCTACAAGAAGTACATGATAGAGTTTGACACACAAAGGGGACATGGTCAAGATGTTCCTAGTCATCTCATCCATAATGTTAGAGATGCATTAGAGTCGGTTAAAAGAGAGTGGGCACCTATTAAGAGAGAAAATTGGCAAAGGCTCACAAGTGAGATGCTAGATTTGAGTGGCCTAATTGCATCCTTAGAAGATAAGCTAAGAATTTATGAGGAACAACCTCACCAAAGATATCAACCCTCATATCCACCTCCCCAAGTTTTTTATTAGTTCTAATTGACCCTTACTCATGAACCTAATCAAGCTTATCAAAGTTATTTTTTTCCTAATCAATTGGAAGAGAGAGTTGGAAAGACAAACCTTATTTTTGAAGCAAATCTTGATAGGAAGATTGAGTTAGCAAATAAAAAAATGAATGAATCCATCTTATTAGCAAAGGAAGTGGAATATAATCCCTCATTTCCCTCTCCCATTACATTCCCACCTCAAGAAGAGACTTCTAGATATAAAATCCCAAGTTGGAGACAATGTGGAGAATCTAAGCCTAAGGAGATCCCAAGTTTCTTAAACACTTCATCCACTCCTCAAATTACATCACTACCTCAAAAAGAGACTCATAATCCTAACATCTTAAGGTAGAATAAGGTAGTGGAATCATGGGAAAAGAAAGGGGATAAAAGCCTTGATAAAGAGTGTGAAGTTGAGAAAAAACTTGATCATATGCAAGACCTTCCCACCCTTACTTAAGAGACCTCTTATTTTACATATTAGTCCTCTTGTAATTTTTATCCTCATGAAGATGTTTATCAAATTCAATAGAGACTTTTCCAAGAGAACCTAGACAAGCAAATTAAAGAGTTAGAGTTGAGAATGAAATTGTTGAGTCAAGTGTGATAGAAGGTTTAGAGCCAAAAGAAGATCCTATGCTTAAACACACCCCATGTAACCTTCCTCAAGAGATTCTTCAAGCTAAATCACATTTTAATGAAGATATTATCAAATGGAAGGAAGAAAACCAAACTATTTTAGCCTAAGATCTGCCTTCCCTTCCTCAATAATTCTCAAAAAGATCCCCTATAATTCATTCTCAATCTGATGTTGAGTTCTGTGTTCCACATCCACCAACTAGTTCATCTTGTCCTCACCTTATCAACATTTTCCTTGATGGACCTATGGTATAGAAACCTAAAGAGGAGCATTTGGTTGAGAATAATTTAAATCTTTTGCTTGCAAAAAATATAGCTCATTGGTAGCCTCATTGGACTAGGTCACCTAATTAAAAAATGCCTAGCATTGGAATCACCAAGAAGGAGAATGAAATTGAGGATCTTGCAGCCGTTGGGAACAAAAATCAGATTATAACAGTTGATATACAACCTAAGAGTCCTCAAGAGTTTCAAAATTCTGAAGAAGAAATGAGTCCTTGTGTTGAGTCTTCTTATTGTGTTGATAATGAAGAATGCTTTCCTTGTGTTAAAAAATAAATCTTAGATGAAGTCATTTTAGATTATAAATAAGAGGATGAAAGAGCTTTTCTTGTTTTTCCCCTTCATGATGCTAATCAAAGAGAAGATAAGGGCTTGTGGCAATAGTTCTTAATCATTTGCAATGAGTTTGAGTCTCTCAAGGGGTCTATAACTTCCTTAGAGTTGATTGAAAGTGAGGGTAAGCAATATGACATTTTTCAAAATATCATTGATGAGATAGAGCAAAGTTCACCTCTGCCTTTGATGATCAAAACAATATTATATTGTCCTCAATCTTTCAAGGAACAAGAAACTACTCTTCTTGAAATCATGCCTTCAAAGAAGATGCAAGTTGATCATGAGATGAAGAGTGGGAAGTAGTATGAGGTATGTGTACAAGGCCAATAGGAATACATTTACATTGGATGCCTATTTAAAGATGGTCTACTTGAAAGCCTATTAAGTAAAGTTCCAAGAAATAGGTCTAATCTATCAATTATTCAATCCAAAGAGCAACATGCTTGGCACTATGATTTATCTCATGAAGAAGGAGATTCAAGAAACTTTTCTTTTCATCCTAGAAAGGAAGTATACTTAATTAATGGTTATGCATAGTTATTTGTTTTCTATTTTCCCTAAGTTCTTTGAGCACATGTGTGTGTCTTGTTAGTGTATTTGCTTTGCTTTGTGTGTGTCCTTTTTTTTGTGTGGTTGATGTAATAAGTTGTCTTATCTTAGTCAAAGCCTTGTTGTCAAGTGTCAAGTTTTCTTATTTGTCTCAGAATTTAGATGAATTCCTAAGTCCATGGATAGGATAAGGCTACTGATCTTTAGTATAGCAGACATACTACCCCTATGAGTGCCTATTTTATTGAGAAAATTTGACCCTGAAAGTCAAATTAGGACCCTTATAGGTAAATACTTGATTTTTAGATGTTTTAGGGGTCTAATATTTTGTCATGGGATATGTTATAGTCCATTTGATGTAATTTAATGCCTTTTTAACCTTAGTCATGGTCTAATTAGTTTATATGTCATTTTGAGCCATTTAGGGGTCATAAATGCAAGTGACATGGTTTTCATGGTGTCCAAGTGTCTTAGCTTTCCTTCAAATATCCAAGAAATCAAATTCCCTATTAGGAATGTCAGTCCCATCTAAATCTTACAGGTTATCTAATTGAAAATCAAGAAATCAACTAAAAAAGGAAGAGTTTGGCACTTGTACAACTCATGGGGGAAGGTGACACATGGGATAAAGTCTTGTAATGTCTCTTCATCTTCCTCATACTCCTCTTATCATGACAAGTGTCCTTATGACCTTTGGACTTGTTCCTTCTCTTCTCTCTCTCAAGTTCTATAAGAACTAGCCATTTTAGCCTTTGTAAAGCATGCTCCACTTGAGTATGGCAAAGCCCTGCTCATTTGCATACTATGTATCAATAAAGACTATTGATTTTACCTCTTCTATGACTATGCATAGTGTGTTCAATTCAATGATTGATCTTGCTTAGTGATTACTATTGTTTCATTAGCATTTTTGTCTCATTATCTCACCTATTTATAGCTTGAAAACTTCTTCTTATAGGTCATGTGAAGTGTTCTATGAAGTGTCAAGATTGAATGAGTTAGTCTATTAAAATAGTGCCATTCTAGGCATCTTGTCTAGTATTCCTAGCCTAAACATTTATCATAACCTCATAATGAAATACTGATGTGAGAAGATTGAGATTAAAGAAGTGTATGCGTATTTAGTCTTTTGGTCTCATGTGTGACATGCAACTAGTTGGTAGTTATCAATCAATTTGGTGTATCACCACCTTTAGGATAGTTTACTTTCAATTTTCTCTCCCTTTTTCTTGCAAGCATAAGTGTAGTAGTGATCCAAAAGTGGTACATCAAGGGAGCTAGCCCTATCTAGATATTTATCACATTCTTAGGCTACCCACAACCTAGAGGTGTTTCAATTATGTGACTTGGATGAGGAGAGCTGAGACATCTCTTCAAAGGGTGCAAATCTAAGTGACAACAATTTTTGGCATGCCTAGTGAGACAATTAGTCCAAGAAGTTGAAAGATTTTTGGTGTCATCTTTCAACACATCATCCTTTTGAGGAATATATCTAAACATCAATTATAATTCTGAGATTACATTATCTAGTCAAGTAGCCTAGATATTCTTTTTAAAGATTTTTGATAATCATTCTTTGTGTTTTTGCTTCCTAATGAAGTCCCATGGCTGGTTTTGGTATTGAGTTTTTTTTTACACAAGTTTATGAGGTATCTTAATCCTATGAAATTCCTTATCAACCTTGTCATCATCTGTACCAACTTCAATATGACCCTTATCAACCTTGTCATGAATTGTATCAGTCTTATAACCAGCCTTCTCAATATCTTACTCCTCTTAGTCAACCTAGTCACTTCTCAAATCAGTCCATTTCAACTTCAAAGAAAATACTCTTGGTCTATGAGAAGTACATGATAGAGATTGAAACACAAAGGGGACATGGTCAAGATGTTCCTAGTCATCTCATTCATAATGTGAGAGATGCATTAGAGATAGTTAAAATAGAGTGGGCACCTATTGAGAGAGAAAGTTGGCAAAGGCTGATGAGTGAGATGATAGATGTGAGTGGCTTGATTGCATCTTTAGAAGATAAGCTAAGAGTTCATGAGGATCAACCTCACCAAAGATATCAGCCTTTGTATCCACCTCCCCAAGATTTCTATCAGTTCTACTTGACCCCTACTCATGAACCCAATCAAGCTTGCCAAAGTTATCTTTTTCCTAATCAATTGGAAGAGAGTTGGAAAGATAAACCTTATTTTTGAAGCAAAACTTGATAGGTAGATTGAGTTAGCCAATAAGCAGATACATCATCCCATCTCATCAATAAAGGAAGTGGAATCTAATTCCTCATTTCCCTCTCCCATTACATTCCCACCTCAAGAAGAGACTTCTAGATATGATATCCCAAGTTGGAGACAAGGTGGAGAATTTAAGCCTAAGGATATCCCAAGTTCCTTGAACACTTCATCCACTCCTCAAATTGCATCACTACCTTAAAAAGATACTAATAATCCCAACATCCTAAGTTGGAATGAGGTAGTGGAATCATGCAAAAAGAAAGGGGATAAAAGCCTTGATAAAGAGTGTGAAGTTGAGAAAGAACTTAATCCTATGCAAGCCCTTCCCACCCTTCCTAAAGAGACATCTTATTTTCCATATTTGTCCTCTTTTACTCATTACCCTCATGAATATTCTTATCAACTTTAAGAGAGACTTTTCTAAGAGAACCTAGCCAAGCAAATTGAAGAGTTAGAGTTGAGAATGAAATTGTTGAGTCAAGGTGTGATGGAAGGTTTAGAGACAAAAGAATATTATATGCTTAAACACACCCCATATAACCTTCCTCAAGAGATTCTTCAATCTAAATAATATTTCAATAAAGATATTGTCAAATGGAAGGAAGAAAATCAAACTATTTTAGCCAAAGATCTGCCTTTCCTTCCTCAATAACTCCCAAAAATATCCCCTACAATTCATTCTCAATTTGAAGTTGAGTTTTATGTTATACCTCTACCAACTAGTTCATCTTGTCCTCAACTTATCACCCTTTTCCCTTATGGACCTGTGGTATGGGAACCTAAAGAAGAGCATTTGGTTGAGAAGAATTTAGCACTTTTGCTTGAAGAAAACATAGTTCCTTGGCAACCTCATTGGACTAGGCCACCTGATTACAAAATGCCTGGCATTGACATCACCAAGAAGGAGAATGAAATTAAGGATATTTCATCCCTTGAGAACTAAAATAATATTATAACACTTGATATACAACCTAATATTCCTCAAGAGTTTCTAAATTTTGAAGAAGAAATGAGTCTTTGTGTTGAGTCTTCTTGTTGTGTTGATAATGAAGAATACCTTCCTTATGTCAATGAAGAAATCTTAGATGAAGTAACTTTGGATTATAAAGAAGGGGATGAAAGAGATTCTCTTGTTGTTCCCATTCATGATGCTGATCAAAGAGAATATAAGGATATGTGGCAATAGTTTTTAAGCATTTGTAATGAGTTTGAGTCTCTCAAGGGGTCTATAACTTCTTTAGAGCTGATGGCAAGTGATGGTAAGCAAGATGAAATTTTTAAAAATGTCATTAATGATCTAGAGAAAAGTTCACCTTAGCCTTTGAAGGTCAAAACAAGCTTTTATTGGCCTCAATCTTCCAAGGAACAAGAAACTACTCTTGAAATCATGCTTTCAAAGAAGATGCAAGTTGATCATGAGATGAAGAGTGGGCAACAATATGAGGTATGTGTACAAGGCAAATAAGAATACATTTACATTAGATACCTATTTGAAGATGGTCTACTTGAGAGCATATAAAGTAAAGTGCCAAGAAATAGGTCTAATCTATCAAGTATCCAATCAAAAGAGTAACATGCTTGGCACTATGATTAATCTCATGAAGAAGGAGATTTAAGAAACTTTCCTTTTGATCCTAGAAATGAAGTATACTTAATTTTTAGTTGTGCATAGTTGTTTGTTTTCTATTTTCCCTAAGTTCTTTGAGCACATGTGTGTGTCTTGTTAGTGTGTTTCCTTTGCTTTGTGTGGTTGAGGTAATTAGTTGTCTTATCTTGGTCAGAGCCTTGTTGTCAAGTGTCAGGTCTTCTTATTTATCTCATAATTCAAATGATTCCCTAATCCCATGGATAAGATAAGGTTACTGATCTTTAGTATAACAAGCATACTACCCCTATGAGTCACCATTTTGTTGACCAAATTTGACCTTGTAGGTCAAATTGGGACCCTTATAGGTAAAAAATTGATTTTTAGATGTTTTAGGGGTCTAATATTTTGTCATGGGGTATGTTATAGTCCATTTGATGTAAGTTTATGCCTTTTTAGCCTTGGTTATGGTCTAATTAGTTTATATGTCATTTTGAGTCATTTATTAGGCATTTAGGGGTCATAAATGTAAGTGACATAGTTTTCAAGGTGTCCAAGTGTCTTAGTTTTCCTTCAAACATTTAATAAGTCAGATTCCCTATCAGAAATTTTAGTTCCATTTTAATCTTGTAGGTTATCTAACTAAAAATAAAGAAACAACTTAAAAAGGAAGAGTTTGACACTTGTACATTCCATGGGGGAAGGTGACATGTGGGAGAAGGTCATGTAATGGCTCTTCATCTTTCTCATACTCCTTATCTCAACATGACAAGTGTCCTTATGTCATTTAGACTTCTTCCTTCCCTTCTCTCTCTCAAATTCTATAATGACTAACCATTTTGGCCTTTGTAAAGCATGCTCCACCTGAGTATGGTAAAGACATGCTCATTTTCATACCATGGATAAATAAATACTACTAATTTTACCTCTTTTATGACTGTTTATAATGTGTTCACTTGAATGATTGATTTTATTTAGTGATAACTATTGTTTCTTTAACATTGTTGTCTCAATCTCTCACCTATTTTTAGCTTGAAAGCTTCTTCTTATAGGTCATGTGAAGTGTTTTATGAAGTTTCAAGGTTGAGTGAGTTAGTCTATTCAAATAGTGCCATTCTAGGTGTCTTGTCTAGTCTTCCTAGCCTAAACATTCATCACAACTTCATAATGAAATACTGATGTGAGAAGATTTAGATTAGAGAAGTGTATACCTAATTAGTCTCTTGGTCTCATGTGTGACATGTAGCTAGTTGGTAGTCACCAATCAATTTGGTGTATCATTACTTTTAGGATAGTTTACTTTCAATTTTCTCTCCCTTTTCCTTGCAAGCATAGGTGTAATAGTGATCCAAAAGTGGTACATCAAGGGAGATATCCCTATCTAGAGATTTACCTCATTCTTAGGCTACCCAAAACCTATAGGTGTTTTAATTATGCCACTTGGATGAGGAGCGCTGAGACATCTCCTCAAAGGGTGAAAATCCAAGTGACAGCACTAACTATGTTAACCCTCCCAAAATTTTATTTAAAAACACATGCAGGTACTTAATTGTACCAATTTTTAGCCAAGCTCAATACTTGCACTCTAAAAAACTTTTGAATTTACATCATTCCTCCTTATGAAGATGAATATCAAGCCATAATAAAATAAAATCATTATTTTATAAGTACTTCACATTGATGTAAGATTAAGAGGCTTTAGAGAACATTTTGAGTAGTTTTTACTCTCAAGATATATCTCAGTACCCTAGGTTCATCAAAGTTGTAGTAAACACTATGGCCATTCGATGGAAGATATATAAGGTAAAGTGACATTTTAAGCGCCACCATGGATTTTTATCCAAAACCACACAAACATTTCATACCTTTGGATTCATGTAGGAATTCATAGGTTATTTTTGAGATAGCCTTTTAGATCACTAGGTCATCAAAAAATAAATATAAATACATGGGTTATGAACCCATTTTAGTCCCAAAAAAGGATATTCCTAAAATAGGTGACTCTATATTGGGCACATAGACCTATAAGAGATTCATAATAGGAAAAATATAAAAAAATTAACCCCTATGGCTACTCTATTATCAACAAGCAATGAGGTTGCTAGTTTCCCTATCTCTAAGCATGTTTAGATCTAGTGTTTACATGTGCTCAAAACCATGACCCATATACCATGGAGATATGTGTAGAAGGAGGTGACTTGATGGCAAAACTAGATAAAAGACCATGAGTATGACCTTAAAGATCCCCAATGTTAAATCCCAAATTTTGGAAAATTATGGACATGTGTAGCAATAACAAAGAGATAACATATGCATGAGGTGAATTATGTCTGAGCACACAAGAGTCAGGGTAGGCATACTCATATGGAGGGGCACCCAAAGTTTTTACTAAGTCTAGGCTTAGATAATTTTGTGAAGATGGATAATCACACATGGTTTAAATTATATGAAATCTAAACTACATATATGAGGTCATGAAGTAGCACAAAATGTGGAGCAAAAAAATTAAGAAGATATTTGTACAAACTACAGAGTGTGAAAGGTAGAGATCATGACCAAAACAAAAAGAGTGAATCAACCAAAAATGTAGTGACTAAACCAAATATGAAAATATAACACATGATGATAAATGTATAGCATGGTGTATAAGTTAACATCAACTATTTTTTAATAATGGATTCTAATTATAGTCAAACAATTATGCCATGCATGGACATTAATTTATTATTTATAACTATAAAGGGTGGTATGGGCATGTATAAGCATACCCTTTGTTATAGAAAATGTTTCCACTATTGATTTTGTTATTATTATGGTTATTATTACCACTATTTTTTTTTTGTTGTTTCTATTGTTTTTGTGAGAATAATGTCACGCTGTTAGAATGAGCATAGCATTTTACTTGTGTTTTTGTGATACATGAGTATGTTAATGAAGACGCTTAGATTTTTTATATACTACATATTTCTCTTGCATCAATTTATGAATAATTTTACATTTAATAAATTATGTGTTTAAGTGAATATTACATAGTGAAATAACATTGTATATTAGTTCTTAGCCTAACCAACGTGGAAGACCTAGGGTTCACCTCATTTTAATGTAGCCCAATGGAGATCTGGTAATCTCTCTTTGTACCTTGAGTTAGTAGGCAAGGCTTGCCTTACATGATATGCAGGTGTATCTAGGATTAATGTTTGGGGTTTATGCATGTGTGGTGTAGGATTAGGGTGCATGAATATGTTAGGTTAAAGTGGAACAAAATAAACCCCAACATTTTGGTTCTATTGCCAAGACCTATATCAAATTACATTGATCTAATGGTGAGTGACCATGTTTTTTAGAATCTCCTTAGAGAATATTGAATGGTGGTTTGAATAGATAAAGGATAAATTTATGATGTGTCATCCAAGCCATGACAATTAGAATATAGGGAAATGAGTGGAATACAACTTGCATGATCCCATATATGAAGTGTTCTTCTATGAATTAACCACACATTTGCATGCATGGTTGTCTACGTATGTTATGAACTAGTGAAAAAACATTGGACATCAATACCATAGATTGAGTAGTGCCTGAACAAGCTAGATCATATGGATATAATTTAGATGAGGGTTGTGTATGTATGGTGGAATAACACACTAAATAGCTATGTGTTAGAATTTATAGTGTTTACCTATTCTTGTTTTGACTAGGATGAGTACCAATTATTTCATGAACCTAAGGGTACATTTTTGGATCTGATACCATTAGAAATAAAAAAATTATTGGTAGATTATGGAATCAAGACATTGCCTATGGAGGGATAAATCCCCATGTGTATGGGTTACGTAGATGGTATGAGGTGAAGAGAAGCATGGCTAAATTAAAAAGTGAAAGAAGCTTCAAACATGGACAAATTAGATGAATGTAATCTCATAAGGCACAAGTATAATGAGGCTCTATAGAAAGTGATCACCAAGAAGGACCCTAAATAGAGGGGAGATTATTATTTGAAATATGCTGCAAGAAACCAAAGATAATGAGGGTGGCATGTGGATGAATCTCATATAGAGGAGGTCCTTTCTTAGGAAAATAAGTAGTAAACATTAATGAACAAGATAAAGTGTCAGTTAAATATATTAAGGTCTTGTTATCACAAAATCTTACACCCTAAATGAAGGTGTTCAAGCCTCTTCCATATTTGGGAAACATGGGAATACTTATAGGTATATGGGTTTACCTATAACAAAATTAGACCTCTAGATTTAAGGGCTAGCTCCCTAAATATACCTTGAAATGCTAATCACCTTACTAACTATTTACTTTTAGGATAAGAGATATAATTTTGCATGAAAATAAACTAATATAAGGGGGTGATACACCAAGATGATTTATAATAGACCATCATACTTCTCTCACTAAGAAACAAGACATATCAACTAGCTTCCAAGTCCTAAAAGGTTCTAACATAAGTGTTTCAACATAGAGGCAATATACATGAGACAACACAAGGTAAGTGAATCAGAGGGCACATTTCAAACTCTAAAGAATGATTTTGCACTTGAAAGGAGTCTAACACATTAGCTAAACTCTATATGACATGTTAAAATAGGAAGTCTTGCATAAACATGAGAGGATAAAGATAATAAAGGATAAAAGATTATCACTAACTTCACCATACATCACTTTGCACACTTAGACAAATGTTCATGAACTCAAAAGTAGACTTGAATTTATTATTCAAAGGTAAAATATGGCATCAAACTAGTAGGGTTTCACCATACCAGATGTGGTATATATTTTTACAAGAGCTAAAATGGCTAATACTTATAGAATTGGAGAGAAAGGAGAAGAGAATGAAGTTCAATAGTCATTAAAACATGTGTCATGTTGAGAAAAGGAGTTACACATGTAGGAAGAGGAAAATGAAACATAACATATAAGGTCTACTTGGATAAATGCCCCTCAAAACATGAAACTCTTGAAATCTAGCATAAAACTCCTTAATTACTCGCTCAAAAAATTACCTTCATTCTTTGGCCCTTTTGGACCATGCCACAGATAACTAGGGACAAATTTGATCATTAAACTGAGAGGGAGGGTTTTAGACATGATACAAAATTCATCGATTACATCCCTAATCATCAGGATTCTCTTGGACATGAGTTATCAATGCTTATAGTCCAAATAACTCCTCTTTCACTCACCCTTCACACTTGGCATCAAAATTGATATTTGTTTTTCCAATATGATCCATAAAATGGAGTGTATGACACCTTTTATGACCCCTCATTGCATTATATTCCTTAGGATGACCTTAAAAGGATACCCACTTAAATTTTTCACTCTCTCATTAGCTTGTTCACTATGCTAGTTTTGACTGGCTGAGATAAAGACACTTTTAGAGACACTTGTGAGATATTATACTGCAAGAAATGGACATGAGGGGTTATCTAAAGTCACAAATTATCTCTCAAGGTGACTTGTATTATTTGACTCTCCCTTGAACCTAAAAAACACCAAAAATTATCAAAGAAAGCCATTTTCCTCCTTGCTCATATAAGTAGGGTAAAACTCAAGTTGATGGGAAGGAGCCCTAGAGAGTCCTCTAAAAATTCCAATCATCTGCAAAGACATTCCATTCTATCAGGATGCCCATTCTCATTAATTTTCCCTACCAAGTTATTACCAAGGGTTTTAGGCTATTTTGACCTCTAAGGATTGTTCATGAAGATGTGACATTTAATCCTTAAATTTTTTTCACTAAATATCTATTCAAGGCCTTCTTTATCATCCCCCAAATATTTAGACTCCCATGCAAAGTGTCTAAATATGTGTGAGCTCTCAAAGCTGCCCTCTCAAGCTCCTCTTTTCATTCTCTATAGGCCTAATGAGTTTTGAGCCAAGAAATGGATTACTAATGGTTTTATCTACATTCTAATAGATTAAAAACTCCTTATAACTACCTATATAAGTGTTCTAAAACTTTGGAAGGTCTATCTAGTTCTAGAAATGATACTGACCCCCCAATTGGGCTATAGGCCTAGTTGAGGCCTAATATGTCTATCTGATCCCATGTGAGTTTGGAATACTATGTTATGTTTCAAGCATTTTTGGATGGTTTTCGATGTTTTTCCATGTATGACATAACTTTCCATATATTTATACAAGGTGTTAGCAAACCCTAGTTCACCTTATCATCTTTTTTCTCTAAAACTTATAGGTTTTCACCCTTGGGGAGTGCCCTTTGTTTGAGACAAAATAGAGGGAAATTACCCTATTTACACATAATAAAGGATGGTATGGTGGAATTATATAGGTGATGGATATTCTCTGTGAAACTTTTTATCTCTTGATCACATCCTTAGACCTTCTAATCCTTCAAAACTTTGAAGATAGACTTATGGAGAATATTGACTATGTAGGCTTTTTGCATATGACTATGTATTGAATTGTTAGAGACCTTATATGTTTTATTTCCATATGTTAAAAGCCTCATGACACTTTATATTTCTTTTCAATCACATTTGTCACTTAAGCCTTTGCCAACTTCCCTATTGTATACCTCTTCTCTTGACTAGTCTAGTTTGTAGGTTGACTTTGACTGTGGTATACCTTGGAGATTAGACCCTTTAAATACTATATTTTAGTGTTTTGAGGATTTCATATGATGAAAAACATCCTTAATAAGATTTTTATCATTTTCACACTCTTTCTTCTTTATCAACTCCCTCAACTATGACTATACTTCTTGCTTTGAATGAGGTGCCTGTAGATGAAATTTACATCTTGGACCCTTGCATACAATGATTTAAATATAATCTTGAATTCATTAATATCATTTTACAGTCATCTAAATCACCCCACTTTACATCCATGCTAAGCCAACATGTAGACCACTATGTTCCAGCTCACTATCAAAATACAATAAACTATAATTAACTAAATAAGGGTCCTGTAGTTGAATATCAACCTTGAAACTAGTACAACATACCATTTAGATCCATTTGAATTTATTTAGAAGCATTTTAAACTTATATGTGTCCTTATCCATTAGGCCTTCATATCTAGGTTTGTACCATGAGACTGTAGATACCTATAGTCAAATGTAGGTGGCCCTTTTGAATAGAAACATGTTTATAGGTGCATTTATAGGCAAAAAACCTAGTAATCCAACCTTTATTGATGCTTTTGAAACATAATTGTCCTTCTCAACTCAATAAGACCATTCAAACATGGATATATGTCTTACATTGTGACCTTGGGATGTGAAGGTCACATAAAAGCTCAAATCATGTAGAAGACACTGAAAAATTGTAGTGAAAAATTTAAAAGATGGAGGCCTTCAAAAACCATGTTCCTCTAGTCACACATTCATTCCTTTTTGCAAGGATCTTCCCCTAGGATAGGGATACAAGATAAAAACATTTAGATTAATCAAAACTCTATGTAACATCATCATATGACATCTCCAAAAGTGCTTAGGCCTCTTTTTTGGTGTTTTAGGGAAACTTATCCCTGAATTCAAATCTTCTTCTCATAAGTGACTTCTCACTCTTTCTTGCCAATCTAATGATTCAAACATGACTATTATGGTTTCTTCAACATCCTAGGACGTGAAAAAGGTTTAAAATCATGTCAAGACTTCTCTATACAACACCTTCATACCTTTGTGTAAGCCTATAGATGCACTAATAGTAGCATATAAGGCAGTGAAAGTAGAATGTAGACTATGTATAGAATGTGACATTATAGGTGGTTATCAAGATATATCTATCTTTTTAAAACCTAATGAAGGTCTCAAACATGTTTTAACATCCACCATATAATGTTAGGTTGTGGAGCTAAAAGCTTTAACTTGTTGCAGACAAAGAAAGGGAGGTTGCTGAAGATCCAGAAGAATCAGCGTCGGCAGCATGACCGACGTCGGTCAAGATGAAGCAAAACGCAACCGGTGTCGGCAGAGAGTCAGCTGATGTCGGCAGCACCAGGCAAGCAGGGACCGACGTCAATCACCTGTGTGTTTCAAAACTGTTTGTTGCATGAATAGTTAGTTAAGTGAATGGAGTGTTTGCATGTAAAGGCTATTTCGAGTCTTGAGCTACGTGGATAATTATAGTAAACTAAGAGTCTAAGTTATTGTTCAAGTTTGGGATTTGTTTATAGACCCATTGGCATGTATTGTAATTATGAACTGATAAGGAAGGCAAGGAAGATCCTTCCATTGTAAGATCATTGAGTTGAAAGTTGTTGCAAGCTCATAGGAGATCTACATGTGTGAGTATGGTCTGTTAAATTGTAGGTTGCAGGTTCATGGGAGATCAACTTGAAGTATTATAGAGTGCTTGGTGTACTGGTAGGGTTATTACTGACTAGTTGGAGAGGTGAACACCAATTCTATGTGTGAGTTGTGTGTTGGGACCATTTTTGGTAGGAGAGTGTTTTGAAAAAGAATTACTGTACACTTGAGGTGTGGGAAGCCTTTGTAAGGTGGAAGAGAGTGGCATCTCTTTATTGTATTCTTTTCTATACAATTGTTAATACAAGATAGTGTATTGTCTCTCATATTATGTGCTATTTGTGAATTCTAGTTACTTGTGCTTCTGGATATTTTCGCATGTTTAATTGCTTATATTTGGTAATCATATTGTGCTCTTTCTGAGGAGCAAGATCCTAACAAGTGGGATCAGAACAAGTGTGTTTATTCTTAGATTTCCTGACAACTGGTATCAGAGCTTTTAGGTTGGGATACTAATAGGTTGGATTAGATCTGGTTAGTGTGTTTTGATTACAGGTTACTCACAGGGGTTTCTATTTGAGTGGGAGTAGAGCAATGGCAGAAGATAGTAAGCTATGAATGGAGAAGTTTAATGGCAAGAACTATCAATTATGGAGGATGTAGATTGAGGATTATCTATATCAAAAAGATTTGTACTTACCATTGGGTGGGGTTGATTACAAACCCTAAGATATGAAGGATGAAGAATGGGAGGTTCTTGATCGGAAGGCTCTAGGATCTATAAGATTGAGTCTTGCATCATATGTGATTTCTAGCTTATCACAATGTAAGACAATGGTAGAGTTGATGGAATCTTTGGCAAATTTATATGAAAAACCCTCGGCTTTGAATAAGGTATTTCTTATGAAGCAATTATTTAATTTGCAAATGTTGGAAGGTGGATCTGTTCATAGTCATCTTAGTGATTTCCATGGTTTGGTAAACCAGTTAAGTTCAGTCAATATTGTTTTTGATGATGAAATTAAGGCTCTCTTAATCTTGTGTTCAGTACTTGAAAGTTGGGAGAGTTTTGGTAATGGCAGTTTCTAATACTGCATCTGCTTCAAAAATCTTAAAAGAGGATGATATTGTGAGTGTGATCTTGAATGAAGAGATACGTAGAAAAAGCACAGGTGAATCATCAGGGAATGCTTTGAGTGTTGAAGGTAGAGGAAGACAAAGAGAGAAGATAAAGTGTGGGAGATCAAGGTCAAAGATAGGTAGGAGATCCAAGTCCAGGTATGGCAAAATAACTTGCTGGAGACGTGGAAAGCAAGGGCACTTAAAGAGAGATTATAGGTTGGGTGAAGATCAGCCTAAAGGACATGAAGAAGAAGTAAATGTTGCAGATTTTGTTGCATAAGATGCTCTGGTATGTTCTTTGGATAAATTAGAATCTTGGGTTTTAGATTCTGGTGCCTCTTTTCATGCATCCCCAAATAGGGAATTTTTACATGAGTATGTCCAGGGAGACTTTGGATAAATTTGTGTAGGGGATGGTAAGCCTTGTCAGATGGTTGGCAAAGGGAAAGTGAAGCTGAAATTGCAGACATGTAACACATGGGTGTTAGAGGAGGTCATGCATGTCCCAATTCTAGAGCAAAATTTGATTTCTATAAGAATTTTGGGTGATGAGGGTTGCACAGTAACTCTCACAGCAGACTCTTGGAAGGTTACCAAGGGTGCAATTGTTGTAGCAAGAGGTAACAAAGTAGGTATGCTTTATCTATCTACTTGTATTACTGATTCTCTTTTTGGGTTATCTACTTCAGCTGTAGATTCAAAGATGTAGCTTAATAGGCTTGGTCACATGAATAAGAAAGAGATGCATATTCTTGAGTCAAAGGGTATAGATCGATATTTCTATATGCAGAAAAAGAAAGTGACGTTTCTTGAGAGATCTGATGTTAGTGACAAGAGCAGGAAAGCCTTGGTTTTCAAGGAGAAGGTGATGAACAGAGTTTAGTATAAGGGGTAGAAGAATTTTGAGCAGAGCAAGGGTGATTTGGACAAGGGTTTGATCAAAGGAGCTCATAAGAAAAGGTCAGTTCTCACTAGAAAAAGACAGAGACCGACATCGGCAAGAAAACTGGCATTAGCGTCCAGACAGGGACTGATGTTGGCTATGTGCAGCCTAACATTAGTGACTTAGGGTAGATAAACACTGGCATCAGCAAGGGGGAACTAACATCGGTGATGAGGTAGTCACAGGGAATCGACATCGATCGGGTGCAGACTGAGATGTGATTGACATCGATCACTGAGACAAATTTTGGGTGGACAACAAGCTGTCAAGGAGTCTCAAGCACCCACATGGAGGACTTAAAGGGTATGTAAGCCTCAAATTTATCATTTCCCTTCTTTACACTACTTGTTGCTCACTTATGGTATAGGACCAAGAAGTTGTTAAAGAAGTAGAGTAGGTAGATCTAGGAAACAGTGGGAGCTTGGCATGGATGAAGGATGTGATTCCTTGGAGGAGAACCAAATAGGAGTTTTTGGTGGAGTTGCTAGCTGGAAGTAAGCACTGAGAGATGAATGGATGTTCAGGATGAAGAAGAGCGGAAATGGATACGTGAGATAGAAGGTCAGGGTATATGGTCTTGTATAAGCTGCAGGGTAATGGAGGTTTGATCATTGTGTTTCTCTTTACCAGGTTGGATAATATTAGCTACATTATCCTATTATTGTATGATGTGCTTGTTGCAGGGTTACATATACAGGGAGTTGCTAGACTAAAGGTAAAGCTAGTTCAGAGGTATGTCATGAGGAATCTGGGAGCAGCAAGATTATTTGGCATGAGTGTGTTCTAGAGACATAGAAGGTCATATGTTGACTTTATTTCAAGATGATTGTGTGAGATCGGTTAGCACGCCGATGGTTGGATAGTTCACAAAATAGTGTCTTGATTCACATAATGAGGTTAAGTGCATGGTATGTACTAGACCTGAGTTTTCCCAAGCAGTGGGAGTTGTCACAAGTTTGGAGCCAATCCGAGAAAGAAGCATTAGAGGGCAGTTCAGTGGATTCTTAGAGGGACTAGCAGCAGGTGCACATGTTATGCAGGTTCAAGTTATTTTCTACATGGTTTGTAGATGCAGATATGGCAGGTGATTTGGGTGACAGGTGTTGCACCACAGGGTGTGTGGTGGTTGGTCTTCAAAAGCGATCTTGAGGGATACAGAGCCAAAGGAACAAACTAGACAACGTATAGTTACAGGTACAATTGTAGCTATTTATCTCCAAGTGGGAGATTGTTAGGTTGTGGAGCTAAAAGCTTCAACTTGTTGCAGACAAAGAAAAGGAGGTTGTTGAAGATCTAAAAGAATAAGCATTGGTAGGATGACCGATGTCTGTCAAGATGAAGTAAAAGGCAACCGACATCGGCAGGGAGTCGGCCGATGTCGGTAGCACTAGGCAAGCAGGGACCGATATCGGTCGCTTGTGTGTTCTAGAACTGTTCATTGCATGAATAATTAGTTAAGTGAACAGAGTGTTTACATGTAAAGGCTATTTTGAGTCTTGAGCTATGTGGATAATTATAGTAAACTAAGAGTCTAAGTTATTGTTCAAGTCTGGGATCTATTTATAGACCCATTGGCATGTATTGTAATTATGAGCTGATAAGGAAGGCAAGGAAGATCCTTCCATTGTAAGATCATTGAGTTGCAGGTTGTTGCAAGCTCATAAGAGATCTACATGTGTGAGTATGGTCTATTGAATTGTAGGTTACAGGTTCATGGGAGATCAACTTGAAGTACTATAGAGTGCTTGGTGTATTGGCAGGGTTATTACTGACTGGTTGGAGAGGTGAACACCAATTCTATGTGTGAGTTGTGTGTTGGGACCATTTTTGGTAGGAGAGTGTTTTGAAGAAGAATTACTATACACTTGAGGTGTGGGAAGCCTCTATAAGGTGGAAGAGAGTGGCGTCTCTTTATTGTATTCTTTCTATACAATTGTTAATACAAGATAGTTTATTGTCTCTCATATTCTGTGCTATTTGTGAATTCTAATTACTTGTGCTTCTGGATATTTTCGCATGTTTAATTGCTTATATTTGGTAATCATATTGTGCTCTTTCTAAGGAGCAAGATCCTAACAAGTGGGATCAAAACAAGTGTGTTGTTCTTGGATTCCCTGACATATAACACTTATATATCTTTGTGGTGCCACCTATAGGTGTGCATTTCTACATACAGGGCATTGAGTGTGGAGATGAGCAATATACATGGTGAAAGATCTTGTAATAAGTCCTAATTCTTTCAATATATTAAAATGAAGCTTTGACATCATAAGGAACTTGAAAATAATCTAATGCCTTGTATCAACATGATTGGATCATTTTATGGCACCTGTAGGCATGCATTAATGCTACAGGCCTATGTATGTATGAGAGCTTGTTTACACAATCAATCATATACCAATCGGGGAAGCTTGAATTTATTATTTTTGTTAAAATAATGTATTAACCATCTCAAATTTTTTTCATACACCTTCCATGAACATTTTTAGGACCCAACACGCCATGATTGTAAGTGAAGGTAAGCAACGATTTAACTATTTCTCACATTCTAACTATAACCTTTATGATATTAATTTTGAAGAGTAATATTGGAAGGAAAGGAGGCAAAAATATATTAGAGGAATTAAATGCAACACCACACATTGATTTGAAACCAATGTAAAGAAATAAACCTTTTGTAAGTGTTGAAAACTGACTGCAAGTTCACTGGTGACATTAATCTCTAAACTTGAACTATTTGGCTCATAAAAATAGCTCCAAACATGAAAATAAATATGATAAAAATGAGAAGATTAATTCCACATCCTATACAAGAAAATTTATCAATAAAAGTTTCTACCTTGACTTCACTAGGTCCTTCTAAGACTGTAAACTTTTGGACAATGGCTTGATATTCATCTTCCTTCACAATATGGCCCTTAATTTCATGATTGATAAAAAACTCAAGAGCCTGATCACTAGTATTATAAACAAACACATCAGATATACATTTCTTGGGAGGAGAAGGAGGCTTACTACACTGGTCAAATTCTTGACATATGGTATTGAATTTTAGCCATAGGTCATTCTTCTCCTCTTCATGAGTGTCATCATCAAAGGCAACTTCATCAATAGCAGGAAGAATGACATAATTATTCCCACTATGGTGATCAGTAAAATTGTTCAATCCATCATCATCATATGTAAGAATTATGTAGTTACATTCAACAGCTTGTGAAGCATGTTCAACACTTACCTCAACTCCTTCAAATGGCTCTGTATGCATGGTATAAGTGCTAAGGATAGTTTTCTCAAAATATGCATAAGGGTCATGCTCATAGTCATCTACACCATATTAATCTAGGCAAAAGTTAGAAATGACCTCAAGTTTAAAAGTACCATTATCCACATTAGACTTTTCCTTCTCATTGATCACACAATTCAAGTTAGAGCTTGTTTCAATGTAGGGCTCAATGTGAAACCTTGTAAGAGGCTGAGTTCTAATGGTCACCTTGGTTCCATACCTTGTCCTAAAGGCCAAGAAGGACCAGTTTTTTGAGAGATATCCACCTATGTTTTCTTCAAAGTCTTTTGAAAGGCAAATTGTAAAATGAACAGGAAGGTTTACCACAACTATGTCTTGAAGGATGGGAAAACTAGGGCATTCATGTAGGAAAAACTTCAAATTTTTGAATAAACCTATTATATTAGTAGGTGTACCATCTATATAAAACACTCCTTTACTATGGGGTTCATATTTTAGGCCTAACTTATCAACTACAACCTTGGGCATGACTGATGTAGAATCACCACTATAAACTATGTAATTATGTACTAGCTTGTCACCCACTATGAGAGTGGGGGAGAGAGGTGGAGGTATCTCAACCTAAGTAGATGGTTAAAAATTGGTATTATGGATATTTTTAAGAATAAAATGACCATGAATTTTAATTTAAGGTTAATGACTAGTAAAAATACTGGACAACTACTTTTGTAATAACTCTTTTTGGCTAGGCATATGAAGGACATCCCATGAGGAGATAAATGCTTTGGCACTTTTAAATGAATACAATATGTTTAGGAGAGTAGTAATCACATTTTATTCAGTCTCTAGAGGTAAAGTATTTCATGGAAATTGAGGAATTGAGACACCTTAAGCAGACCTTACCACATTTTGACTTGGATGAGGTGTAAGTGCATTAGGGAATGCCATGCTTGCAACCATGCCTTACTACCTTGTAGAAGGATTGGATAAAATTTTATGAATGCTATTTTAACATCCTATAGCCTTCTCTTAGACATTATATTGTATTCAATATAATTTACTTGGTTTAGAAAAAAATTATCTTTTGCCAAGAATTTGGTGAAACTATCTCCATGAGGCTACCAACTTTCATTTGCTTGCATTAGGACTTCATCTTCAGCTAATAGGAGGGGAGTGACTCCTCCTTGAGAAAATAGAGATTTATATTCATTATCATTTTAATCCACAAATTTACCTTGTTTCCAATATTCTCATTGCACCAAGTTTCTATACACTGTTACTATCTCTCTTGCATTGGTGGTGGAGTTAGGATTGTACACATTAACAACCCTATTGAAGTTAGGGTTCTCTTGACCTCTTCCTCTCCCATATTATTGGCCACATTTTTGATGATATTGATATGGATTTTTATGATCACATTAATAAATAATCTAAGATCTTAACATTTAAACTTTTTCATATGGATCCATGGTACCATCTACCTTTTTAAGAACAACTCTAGGCTTAGTGTTGGCATTGAGAGTATTAGCATAAGTATTAGGAAATAAAGGCATAGAAACCTTAGGAGGAAATTTTCCTAATTTAATGTGTCCATTATTAGATTTAATTTCAAGTTCATTATTTCTAAAAGAGTGAAACCACCCATGGATTGAAGCATAATAGCAATATCAGTACTAATGGCTCTTAAGTAGGTAGGGAAGATTAAACTAGCAGGTGGTCTCATGGGAGGAGGCAATCAATACCAAGTATTTTGAAACCTCTCATTGAAGTCATGACTTTTTTTCTTTGGATCCTTTTTGATCACATTGATCTGATGTATAAGAGAGGTATGGTCACTTTCATCTTCAAACCTTGAAGCTAACAATATTCCAAAGTCATCCCATGATGTGATGCGTCTACTGGGCAAAGTCATATACAAATCAAGTGCTTTCCCTATAAGGGATATGAAAAGGAATATAATGGAAATATTATCTTAAGTGACATTATGGAAACTACAAAAATTAAAGATATCCCTAATGTGTTTACTAGGTGTAACATGACTCTCACCTTTGAATGTGGGCATACTCTTTATAACATTAAGAGGAATGACATCATATGCTTGAAGGAGAATTGAATTTTTAGTATTAAAAGTAGGGAAGGCATGTGGCCTATCCAATTTTTCTTCAATATATTTAATTTATTCAATCTCTTCACTTTCTTGGTTAACAAAATTTTCTTGGTCTTCAAAGGGTAGATTAGGCTGAGGGTATTGAACTTCAAGGATAAGTTCAGGATAAATAGGTGGATTGATAGGATTAATAACTCTAGTAGATGATGACCTATTAAGGACCATGAAGTATGAGAGTAAATTTATGAAATAACAATGGCATTGAACTATATTTTACCTTGAATGGAGTTGCCAAATGTTGAGTAGCACACCAATTTACAGTTGATGTTGTCAAGACCAACATTCACCTTAACAAATTGTATTGAAGACAATGGGTCCCATTGAGCATGCCATAACTATTGTCACCAAATATTGAACCCTAAAAGAGGGTGTTCAATCCTCCTATATATTTTGGCAACATGGGAATACTTATAGGTATGTGGGTTTACCTATAGCAGAAGTAAACCTCTAGATTAAGGGCTAGCTCCTTGAATATACCTTGAATGCTAATCACCTAATAACTATTTGCTTGTTCGAAAAGAGATATAATTTTTCATGAAAATAAACTAATATAAGGTGGTGATACACCAAGATGATTTCCACTAGACCATTATACTTCTCTCACTAAGACACAAGACATACAAACTAACTTCTAAGTTCTAAAAGGTTCTAACATAAGTGTTTCAACATAGATGTGATATGCATGATACAACACAAGGTAAGTGAACCAGAGGGAAAATTACACATTATAAGAATAATTGTACACTTTAAAGGAGTCTATCACATTATCTACTCTCTATATGACCTATTAGAATAATAACTCTTGCATAAATATGAGAGGATAAAGAGAAGAAAGGATAAAAAATTATCACTAACTTCACCATACATAACTTTGTACACTTGAAAAATGTTAATGAAATTAAAAATAACTTTAATTTATTGGTCAAAGTAAATATTCAATCAAACTAGTAGGGATTCATCATACCCGATGTGTATTTTTTTACAAAAGCCAAAATAACTACTACTTATAAAATTGGAGAGAAAGGAGAAGAGAATGAAGTTCAATAGTCACTAAAACATGTGTCATGTTCATAAAAGGAGTTAAAAATGTAAGAGATATGAATATTAAACATACCATGTAAGCTCCACTTGGACAAATGTCCCTCAAAACATGAAACTCCTAAAATGTGGCATAAAACTCCTCAATTGCTTGCTTAAAAAATTGCCTTCATTATTTGGCCCTTTTGGACCATCCCACAACTGAATAAGGAAAAATGTGATAATTTAATTGAGAGGTAAGGGTTTAGTACATGCTATAAAATTGATTTTTTGCATTCCTAATCATAATTATTCTTTTAGACATGAGTTATCACTACCTATAATCCAAATAACTCCTCTTTCACTCACCCTTCACACTTAGCATCAAAATTGATCTTTAGTTTTCAAATATGATCCATAAAAGGGAGTTTATGACACCTTTTATGACCCCTCATGGAATTATATTCCTTAGGAAAACTTTAAAAAGATTCCCACTTAAAGTTTTCACTCTCTCACCAGCTTGTTCACAATGCTAGTTTTGATTGGTTGAGATGAAGGCACTTTCATAGATACTTGTGAGATCTTATGATATAATAAATGGACATGAGGGGTTATATAAAGTCCCAAATTATCTCCCAAAGTGAATTTCATCCTTTGAATCTCCCTTGAACCAATAAAACACTAAAAACTATCAATGAAATCCATTTTCCTCCTTATCCGTACAAGTAGGGTAGAAATAAAGTTGATGGGAAGGAGACTTGGAGAGTCATATACAAATTAAAATCATATAAAAATATATTCCATTCCACATGGATTCCCATCCTCATTCATTTTCCCAATTGGGTTGTTATCAAGGGTTTTAGGCCATTTTGCCCTCTAAGGATTATTCATGAAGATGTGACATTCAATCCTTTAAAAAATTTCACTAAATATATATTTAAGGCCTAATTTAACATCCCATAAATCCTTATACTCCGATGAAAAGTGTCCAAATATGTGTGAGCTCTCAATGTTGCCCTGTCAAGCTCCTCTTTGCATTCCCTACAGGCCTAATGAGGTTTGAGCCAAAAAATGGATTACTAGTGGTTTTATCTAAATTTTAATAGATTTAAAACTCCTTATAACTACCTATAAAATTTTTCTAAAAAGTTGGAAGGTCTACCTAGTTCTATAAATGATACTGACCCCCCAATTAGGCTTTAGGCCTAGTTGAGGCATAATATGTCTGTCTACTCCCATGTGAGTTTGGAATACTATGTTATGTTTCAAGAATATGTGGATGGTTTTCCATGTTTTTAAATGTGTGAAACAACATTAAATATATTTATATGAGGTCTCACCAACCCCTAGTTTACCTTATCATCTTTTTTCTCCAAAACCTATAGGTTTGCACCCTTGAGGAGTGCCCTTTGTCTGAGATAAAATATAGGGCACTTCACCTATTATAACATAATAAAGGATGATATGGTGGGATTATATAGGTTATGAATATTATATATGAAACGTTTCATCTCTTTATCACATCAATTAGACCCTCCAATCCTTCAAAACCTTGAAGACATACTGATATAGAATATTGATTGTGTAGGCTTTTTACATGTGACTATGTATTGCATTGTTATATCCCTTAAATGTTTTGTTTATATATGGTAAGATACTAATGACATAATCAAAACACTTTAGAGTCCTTTTAAATCACATTTATCACTTAATTTTTTTCCAATATCCCTATTGTATACCTCTTCCCTTAACTACTCTAGTTTGTAGGTTGACTGTGACTATGGTATATCTTGGAGATTAGACCCTTTAAATACTTTATTCTCTTGTTTTGAGGATTCAATATGATGAAAAAAATCCTCAATAATTTTTTTATCATGCCCACACTCTTTTTTTTTATCAACTACCTCATTGGAGACCTTCTCTTGATAGACCTAGTTGATAGTCAACTATGACTATACTTTTTGCTTTGAATTAGGTGCTTATAGGTGAAATTTACATCTTAAACCCTTTTATACAATGATTTACATATGATCTTGAAGTAATTACTATCATTATATAGTCATCTATATCACCCCACTTCACATCCATGCTAAGCCAACATCTAGACCACTATGTTCCAACTCACTATCAAACTACGGTCAGTTATAGTTGACTAAATAGGGGTCCTGTAAGTGAACATAAACCTTGAAACTAGTACCACATACCCTTTGGATCCATTTTAAAGTATTTGGAAACATTTTTAACTTATATGTATCTTTATCCATTAGGCCTTCTTATCTAGGTTTGTCCCATGAGACTGTAGAAACCTACAATCAAATGTAGGTGGCCCTTTTGAAGAAAAGCACACTTGTAGGTGAATTTATAGGGAAAAAACCTAGTACTCAAACATTTATTGATTGTTTTAAAATAAACTTGTCTTTCTCAAGTCAATACGACCATTCAAACATAGATATATGTCTTACATTGCCACCTTAGGATGTGAAGGTCACTTTAAAGCTCAAATCCTGTAGAAGACACTAAAAAACTGTAGTGAACAAATATAAAAAATGGAGGCCTTCAAAAACCATGTTCTTATAGTCACACATTCATTCCTTTTTTTAAGTCTCTTCCCCTAGGATAGGGATATAAGATATAAACATTTGGATTGATCAAAACTCTATGTAACATCATCATATGGCATCTTAAAAAGTGCTTAGGCCTCTCTTTTGGTGTTTTCGGGAAACTTGTCCCTAAATTCAAATCCTCTTCTCGTAAAGTGACTTCTCACTCTTCCATACCAATATAATTCTTCAAACATTACTGTTATGGTTTCTTCAACATCCTAGGACATCAAGAAGGTTTCAAATCATGTCAATACTTATCTATACAACACCTTCATACCTTTATGTAAGCTTATAGATGTACTCACAATAGCATATAAGGTAGTGAAATTAGAATGTAGACTATGTATAGAATGTGACCTTATAGGTGGTTCTCAAGATATCTATCTTCTTCAAACTTGATGAATTTCTCAAACATGTTTAAACATCCACCATATAACACTTTTAGAACTCCATGGGGCCAAATGTAGGTGTGCATTTCTCCATATAGGACAATGAGTGTGAAGATGATAAATATTCATAGTGAAAGATTCTTTAACAAGTCCTAATTATTTCAATATATTCAAATGAAACTTTTACATCACAAAGAACTTGAAAACAATCCAATGTCTTGTATTAAAATAATTGGCTCTTTCTATAACACCTGTAGGCATGCATTAATACTATAGGCCTATGTATGTATGAGAGATTGCTTACATAATAAAACATATACCAATTGGGGAAGCTTGACTTGATTTTTTTGCTGTAAGATTGTATTAACCACCTTGAAACTTCTTCATACACCTTCCATGAACATTTTTAGGACCCCACATGCCATGACTATAAGTGAAGATAAGCAACAAGCTGACTGTGTCTCACATTATGATTACAACCTTCATGATATTAATATTGGAGAGTAAGATTGGAAGGAGAGGAGGATAGAAGATATTAGAGGAATTAAACACAACACCACACATTGATTTGAAACCAAAGTAGAGAAAGAAACCTTCTAAAAGTGTTGAATACTGACTGCAAGTTCACTAGTGACATTAAACTACAAACTTGAGCTATTTTGCTCATGAAAATAACTTGAAACAATCAAATAAATATTGAAAAAATGAGAGGAGGAATACTACATCCTATATAATCAAATTCATCAAAAAAAGTTTCTGCCTTGACTTCACTAGGTCCTTTTAAGACTGTAAACTTTTGGACAGTGGCTTGATTTTCATCTTCCTTCACATTATGACCCTTACTTTCATGCTTGATAAAAAACTCAAGAGAATAATCATTAGTATTATCAACAAACACATCAGATATACATTTATTGGGAGGAGAATGAGCCTTACTTAACTATTTAAATTCTTGACATATGGCTTTGAATTTTAGCCATAGGTCATCCTCCTCTTCCTCATGAGTGTCACCATCAAGGGAAGCTTCATCAATAGCAGGAAGAAATACATAATTATTAACACTATGGTGATCAATCATATTAATCTAACCATCATCATCATCATCATATGTATGAACTAGGTAGTTACCTTCAACAACTTGTGAAGCATGCTCAACACTTACCGCAACTCCTTCAAATGGCTATGTATGCATGATATAAGTGCCAAGGATAGTTTGATCAAAATATGAACAAAGGTGATACTCATAATAATATACACCATATTAATCTAGGAATAAGTTAGAAACTACCTTGTGTTTAGAAGCACCATCATCCACATTAGACTCCTCCTTCTCATTGATCACACAATTCATGTTAGAGCTTGTTTCAATATAGGGATCAATGTGAAACCTTGTAAGAGGCTGAGTTTTAATGGTAACCTTGGTTCCATACCTTGTAATAAAGGTTATGAAGTACCAATAAGTTGAGATATGTCCACTTATATTGGCTGTAAAGTCTCTTGAAAGGAATATTGTAAAATGAGTAAGAAGGTTTACTGCAACTATGTCTTTAAGGATGGGAAAACTAAGCCATTCATATAGGAAAACCCTCAAATTTTTGATCAAGAATATTATATTAGTAGGTGTAATATCTATTTTAATCACTCATTTTATATGGGTTTGATATTTTAGGCCCAAATTATTAGCTACAACCTTGGGCATGACTGATGTAGAAGCACCACTATCAACTATGTGATTGTGTACTAGTTTGTCACCCACTATGAGAGTGAGGGAGAAAGGTGGAGGATTATCAACCTTAGTATATGGTTAAACAATGGTATTATGGGAATTTTAAAGAGAAACATGACCATGAATTTTAAGTTAATGTGAATGAATAGTAGGAATACACACAACTACTTTTGTAATAGCTCTTTTTGGCCAGTCATATGAAGGACATCCCATAAGGAGATATATGCTTTGGCACTTTTTAATGAATACACTATGTTTAGGATAGAAGTAATCACATTATCTTGAGTATTTTGAGGTAAATTATTTCTTGTAAATTTAATAATTAAGACACCTTAAGTATAACTTACCACATTTTGACTTGGATGAGGTGTAGGTGCATTAGGAGTTACCATGCTTTTAATCATGCCTTGCTACCTTGTAGAAGGATTGGATGAAATTGTAGGAATGATATTGTCACATAATAGAGCCTTTCTCTTAGACCTTGTGTTTTATACAATATAAATTACTTGGTTGAGAAAAAAATATCTTCCACTAAGAAGTTTGTCAAACTTTCTCCATGAGGCTACCAACTTTCATTTGCATACATGATGACTTCATTTTCAGTTGATAAGAGGGGAATGACTCCTCCTTGAGAAAATAGAGATTAATATATATTATCATTTACATCCTTAAATTTACCTTATTTCCAATATTCACCTTGCACCAAGTTACAATACGCTGTTACTATCTCTCTTGCATTTATGGTGGAGTTGGGATTATACACATTGGTAGGCCTATTGAAGTTATGCTGCCCTTGAATTCTTCCTCTTCCATATTATTAGCCATATTGTTTTTGATAGGGATATAGATTTTTATGATCACCTTACTTCTTAAACTAATCTCTTAACATTTGATTTTTTGCATATGGATCCATGGCATCATCTACCTTCTTTGAAACAACTCTAGGCTTAGTGTTGGCATTTGGAGTATTAACAGAAGTGTAGGGAAATAGAGGCATACACACCTTAGGAGGAAATTTTTTTTATTGAATGAGGAAATTTAATATCTCTAATGGAAAGTTAATATGATTCAAAAAGAGTGAAACCACCCATGTATTGAAGCATAATAGCAATATTAGTACTAATAACTCTCAAGTAGTAGGGTAGACAAAACTAGCAGGTGGTCTCATAAGAGGAGGCAATCAATACCAAGTATTTTGAAACCTCTCATTAAAGTCATTCATTTATTTCCTTGGGATTTCATTTGATCACATTGAGTTGATGTATAAGAGAGGTATGGTCACTTTCATCTTCAAACCTTGAAGTCAACAACACTCCAAAGTCATCCCATGATGTGATACATCCACCGTGCAAAGTCATATACCAATCAAGTGATTTACATATAAGGGACATGAAAAGGAGTCTAATGGAAATATTCTCTTTAGTGAAATTGTGGAAACTTCGAAAATTAAAGATATCCTTGATGTGTTCACTAGGTGTAACATGACTCTCACCATTGAATGTGGGCACACTCTTTATAACATTAAGATGAATAACATCATAGGCTTAAATGAGAATTTAATATTTAGTATTAAGGGAATTCATGTGACATATACATGCTTTATTTAGTATCTTTAATTTATTTAATCTATTCACTTTCTTTGCTATCAAAATCTTCTTGGTCTTCAAAGGGTAAATTACGCTGAGGGTATTGAACTTCAAGAGGAAGTTCATGCTAAATAGGTGGATTTATAGGATTAATAAATATAATAGATGATGGAATAGTAAGGACCATGAATTATGAGAGAAAATTTATGAAAAAATAATGGCCTTGAACCAGATTTTACCTTGAATGGAGTCACCAAATGTTGATTAGCACACTGATTTATAGTTGATGTTGTCAAGACCAACATTCACCTTGAAAAGTTGTCTTGAAGGAAATGGGTCCCATTGAGCATGTGAGAAATATTGTTAAAAAATATTTCACCCTATAGGAGGGTGTTCAATCCTCCTCTATATTTGGGCAACATGGGAATAATTATAGGTATGTGGGTTTACCTATAACAAAAGTAGCCCTGTAGATTTAATGACTAGCTCCCTAAATATACCTTTAAATAATAATCACCTAATAAATTTTTTGTTATTGGAAAATAGATATAAGTTTCCATGAAAAGAAACTAATCTAAGAGGGTGATACACTAAGATGATTTACACCAGACCATTATATATCTTTCACTAATAAATAAGACATACAAACAAACTTCCAAGTCCTAAAAGGTTATAACATAAGTGTTTCAACATAGATGTGATATGAATGAGACAACACAAGGTAACTAAACCAAAGGGAATATTACACACTATAAGAATAATTGAACACTTAAAATGAGTCTAACACATTATATACACTCTATATGACTTGTTAGCATAACAACTCTTGCATAAATAGGAGAGGATAAAGAGAAGAAAGGATATAAGATTATCACTAACTTCACCATACATCACTTTGCACACTTATTAAAATGTTCATAAAATCAAAATCAGACTTGAATTTATTGTTTAAAGGTAAAATATGACATCAAACCAATAGGGCTTCACCATACCAAATGTGGTATATTTTTTTACAAGAGCCAAAATGGCTACTACTTATAGAATTGAAGAGAAATGAAAATAGAATGAAGTTCAAGAGTCACTAAAACATGTGTTATGTTGATAAAATGAGTTAAATATGTAGGAGAGAGGAATATGAAACAAACCCTATAAGTTATACTTGGAAAAATTCCTCTCAAAACATGAAACTGCTGAAATGTGGCATAAAACTCCTCAATTGCTTGCTTAAAAAATTGCCTTCATCATTTGGACATTTTGGAAATCCCACAACTAAATTTGGATAGATGTGATGATTTAAATGAGAGGAAAGGGTTTTATACATGATCAAACATGCATTGGTTCCATTCCTAATCATCAGGATTATTCTAGACATGAGTTATCACTACTTGCAATCCAAATAACTCCTCTTTCACCCACCCTTCACACTTGGCATCAAAATTGATCTTCAATTTTCCAATATGATCCATAAAAGGGAGTGTATGACACTTGGTATGACCCCTAATGGCCTTCAATTCCTTACTAATACATTATAAGGACTCCCACTTGAATTTTTCACTCTTTCACTAGCTTGTTCACTATGCTAGTTTTGACTAGCTAAGATGAAGGTACTTGTAAAGACACTTGTGTGATCTTATGCTACAATAAATGGACATGAAGGGTTTTCTAAAGTCCCAAAAATATCTCCCAAAGTTACTTGTATCATTTTAATCTCCCTTGAACATGAAAAACACCAAAAAATATCAAATAAATCCATTTTCCTCCTTGTCTATACAAGTAGGGTAGAACTCAAGTTGATGGGGAGGAGCCCTCGAGAGTCCTATATAACTTCCAATCATCTATAAAGACATTCCATGCCATATGGATTACCCTTATCCTTTATTTTACTAATTAGGTTATTACCAAGGGTTTTATGCCATTTTTCCCTCTAAGGATTGTTTATGAAGATGTGACGTTCAATCCTTTAACAAATCTCACCAAATCTCTATTCAAGGCCTCCTTCATCATCCCAAAACTCCTCAAACTCCCATGAAAAGTGTCCAAATAGGTGTGATCTCTCAAAATTACCCTCTCAAGCTCCTCCTTCCATTCCCTATAGGCCTGATGAGGTTTGATATAAGAAATGGCTTACCAATGATTTTCTTTGCATTCCAATAGATTTAAAACTCCTTATAACTCCCTATAAAATTTTTATAATACTTTTGAAGGTCTATTTAGTTTTAGAAATGAAACTGAACCCCAAATTAGGCTTTAGAACTAGTTGAGGCCTAAGAGGTCTATTTGTTCCCATGTGAGTTTGGACTACTATGTTGTGTTTAAAGAATATGTGGATGGTTATCAATGTTTGTCCATGTGAGACACAAATTTACATATATTTTTTCATGGTCTCACTGACCCCTTGTTTACCTTTTCATCCTTTTTCTCCAAATACTATAGGTTTATACCCTTGGGGAGTGCCCTCTTTCTAAGATAAAATAGTGGGAACTTCCCATATTTCCAAAAACTAAAAGATAATATGGTGGGATTTTCCAAGTGATGGATATGCTCTCTAAAAATATTTAGCTCTTGATCACATCATTAAACCCTCCAATCCTTCAAAACCTTGAAGACAAACTTATGGAGAATACTGACTATGTAGGCTTTTTAAATGTGACTATGTATTACATTGTTAGAGCCCTTCTATGTTTTTTTTCCATATGGTGAGGTTCTCATGACATTATCATGACACTTTATATTCCTTTTCAAACACATTTATCACTTAATATTTTCCAACTTCCCTATTATATATCTCTTCTCTTGACTAGTCTAGTCTATAGGTTGACAGTGATTATGGTATACCTTGAAGATTAGATCCTTTAAATAATCTATTCTCTTGTTTTTAGAATTTCATATGATGAAAAACATCTTAAATAATATTTTTAACATTCCCACACTCTTTTTTATTTATCAACTCCCTTATTGCAGAACTTCTCTTGACATACCTAGTTGATAGTCAACTGTGACTGTACTTTTTGCTTTGAATGAGGTGCATGTAGCTAAAATTTACATCTTAGACCCTTGTATAAAATCCTTTACATATGATATTTATGTCATTACTATAATTATATAGTCATATAGATCATCCCACTTCACATCCATGCTAAGGAAACATCCAAACCACTATGTTCTAGCTCACTATCAAACTACAGTTAGCTACATTTGACTAAACAAGGGTCCTATAGGTGAAAATCAAACTTGAAAATAGTACCACATACCCTTTGTAACCGTCTAAAAGTATTTGTAAGAATTTTTAACTTGTATGTGTCCTTATAAATTAGGCCTTCATATCTAGGTTTGTACCATGAGACTGTAGATACCTACAATCAACTGTAGGTGGCCCTTTTGAACAAAAGCACACCTATAGGTGCATTTATAGGCAAAAAACCTAGTACTCTAACCTTTATTGATGATTTTGAAACAAAATTATCCTTATAAACTCAATAGGACCATTCAAACATGGATATATGTCTTACATTGTCACATTGGGATGTGAAGGTCACTTGAAAGCTCAAATCCTGTAGAAGACACGAAAAAGCTACAGTGAACCAATATAAAAAATTGAGGCCTTTAAACACCATGTTCCTCTAGTCACACATCCATAATTTTTGCAAGGCTCTTCCCCTATGATAGGGATATAATATAGAAACATTTGGATTTTTAAAAAATATATGTAACATCATCACATGGCATCTCCAAAAGTGCCTAGGCCTCTATTTTTCTATTTTAGGGAAAGTTGTCCCTAATTTCAAATCCTCTTCTCATGAAGTGACTTCTCACTCTTGCCTACCAATATAATGATTCAAACATGAATTTTATGGTTTATTCAACATCCTAAGACCTCAATAAGGTTTTAAATAATGTCAATAATTCTATATACAATACCTTCATACCTCTTTGTGAGGCTATAGATGCACTCATAGTAGCATATAAGGTAGTGAAAGTAGAATGTAGACTATGTATAGAATTTGACCTTATAGGTGGTTCTCAAGATATCTCTATATTATTTAAATCTGATTAAGGTTTTAAACATGTTATAAAATCCACTATAAAACACTTATAGATACCAATTGGGCCACCTGTAGGTGTGAATTTCTACATATAGGGCAGTGAGTGTGTAGATGCACTATATGCATGGTCAAAGATCCTTTAACCAGTCTTGTGTATGTATAAGATATTGCTTTCAAAATCAATCATATGCCACTCAGGGAATATTTAATTGATTTGTTTTGTCATAATAATGTATTCACCACCTTGAAAATTCTTCATACACTTTCTATGAATGGTTTTAGGACCCCACACGCCATGAGTGCAAATGAAGGTAAACAACAAGTTGATTGTGTCTCACATTATGATTGAAACCTTCATGATATTAATCTTGGAGAGTAAATATTGGAAGAATATATTGTAGACATGAAACACAACACCACACATTTCTTTGGAACCACTACATAGAAATAAACCTTTTGTAATTGTTGAAAATTGACTGCAAGTTCATTGGTGACATCAACCTTTAAAATTAAACTATTTGTATCCTAAATACCACTCTAAACATGAAAATAAAGATGGAAAACATGAGATGAGTAATTAAAAATATTTTAGAATCAAATTCATCAATTAAGTTATATGGACTGGCTCAAATAGGAGCAAAACCTATAGGGTGTGGGAAACAACAAGCAAAAATGGACACTCAACTTGTCAAGGATGGTTCAAAAAATATAGGAAACCATTATTCCAAATAAAAAAATGAAAATTAATTAGACCAAGTTTAACATCCACCACCAATATGATTTCACTTGGAAGTCCTATTGGCCATACCATCCAAAAACTTGTTGACTAGTTCAATGTGCATAGTGGAGCAATGGAGGGATGGAATGGTTTTAGCCAATTTTTAGCACTTCAAAAGAATGTAAATAATATAATTTGAGTTATGGAAGATGAATATCCATTACATAAGCTTTTTACACATTCCACTCTTTCCCATAGGCTATACAACCTTTGAAACTTGATTTTCAATTAACACGTGCAAGTTTCTATTAGTAATGACATTATTAACAAGGAATATGATACAAAATAACATGATGGAAGTTGATAAGTATTTTAGAACACTTTTATACCTAATAAAACCATACCATCTTCATTCATGACTCCTAAATGACATAAAATGCCATAAACGCTAAAATAAACTATGACCAGGGCTAATATGACATGAAATCACATCAAATGAACCATGAAACACACTGTGAAATTATACTATACCCATATATCAATTTTTTGACTATAGGGGGCTGACCCATTTTAACTTGTGGTAAAAAAGGGTCAACAGGTTTGTTGAAGTCTAGAAGGTATTCAAAACCATATCATTGAAGAAATGCTTGATTCATCCCCATCTAAAGCACATTATCATGTGTTACATTTGACAGTGATGAAAGGTAGAAAATATATAATTAGTGGGATGATAATAATATATTATTTTAGGAAAGAGGTAAAGAATAATGTTTTAGTGCAAGTTATTCCCTACATACCATTGAGGGTAGAGACACTAAAACTAACATTAATAACAACAATTCTAGGAATTAACCAAATGCCATCAAAGGGGGTGTTCCATAACACCAAACCATTAATATTTCACAATATTAGATAATAATATCCAACACAACTAAAACAATGTAGCAAGCTCCATAGACACATTCACATGGAGTGGCCAATATGCAGATTGACATAACTACACCCATAGGGGAAATGTGGGTGGCGTATGAGGTAACCCTTGAGGAAGTATTGACCTTTTCAGTCACCATTTATTTACATAATTGAGTATATTAAATTTCATAAGTTGTTTCAAGTTATTATTATCCTTTCATTAGTGTCAATATGTCTAGTGAAGTTAGATTGATGCCATATTGAGATTTTCCCTTAGTTTAGGAGGCTAATTACAAAAAAAAAAAAGCATTTATTATGCCCTCTTAGTATGTTTTAAGATGATTTTGAAAAATTTGAGGTATTTTGAAAAAATTAAGGTATTTTTGAAAAAATTAAGGTTTTTAAAAAAAAAAAATATATCCCATGCTAGTCTTCATAACCACTTCTTGGTTGACCATCACAAGCTTTTAAAGCATGACAAGGCATGGGTGAAGGAAATTAAAAGAAACATTATATAAAAATGAAGTATGGAACATATGTTGAGGTGAATAATTAATTTAATATTTTTAATCAAGGATTGTGATATCTTATGAATGCATCTCCAATAGTTGTGAAGATCTTTTGGTGTTTCAACTCATATGCAAGGATGTAGGGATAGTTTTCATGCATATTTAAAAGGCAAAATATTGGATTTTTATTGGTTTATAGGTGGGTAAATAATTATTTATGGATTTATAATCTTCATGGATGTTTTTATATATTTTATAGCTGTTAGGAGCTCAAACTATGCTTGAATTATGCTAAGATAGCTCAAATCTCCCTCAAAATTGATTTTCAAGCTTAAAATTGCCCCAAATCTAACATGGTAACTATGTGGAGAGTTTTCATGGATAAAAATGGTTGATAGTATGGTTTAATAGGGTGTTTTAATACCATATAATGGTGTTTAGTCACAATAGTAAGGCTAGAGATTTATGAACAATTGTTAATAAGCAAGATTACTCCAAAACCTTCAAAACCTTATCTAGAGAGCATGAAACCTACAAATTTGAAATTTTGAAGTGTTTTAAAGATTCATAAAGCATTAAAAATGATTTTTATTTCCTCTCCATGATATAAAGACACATTTTACCAAGTTACAAGAAATAATAAAGGTTTTATACCTAAAAAATGGACCTAGATGACAAACATGTTTGAGAAATGAGCATCTATAGGCCTACAAACCAAAAGTGTATTTTTCGAGTGTTTCTACAATTTAACATGCACTTTAAATGATTGGAAGATGTATATTATGTACATAAAGTCATTTAATAAAATTAATGACCTCTTGAGACCATGTATAGCTCAATTTTTTGTTTCCAAACTAACATGCTTGTTGCCTTGGGAGATCCTAGGTCCATAAAAAGAAGCATAACTTGAGTTCTATTGATCCAAAACCTATGAAATTTAAACTAAAGGATACGGGGAAATTTTTAGAACTTTTTGGGTAATCTAATTTCCTTACATTACCTAAAGAGAGATAATTCAAAATTATAGTCCTATGCATGCAAAAATGTTGAAAACTTGTTCTCAAGAAGCCTAAAAGTGCAAGAACTCAAGTTTTATTGATCCAAATGCCTTGAAAATTTATATGTAGGTGATACAAGGTTATATGAATGAAATAAATTTATTTTCAACATTTTTAATCCATTCATTAAGGAAATGAAGAAGATATATATCTCTCTCAGGAGCTTCTCAAGCCCTAATGGAGCTCACACCAACAAATTTGAAGTAAGTCATCATAAAGAGCCATGAAGGACATTGTGAAAGGCATCAAAGTACCTATTATTAGGTATATATTTCATGATTTCACCTTTAATTGATGTTTTTTAGGTCTTAAATCATGTTCATATAAATTTCAATGCAAAAGAATACCTTAACAACCTCAAGAAGATAATCTCTTAACTCTACAACAAAATCAAGAAGAAGCCATAAGATCAAACAAAGACTTCTCAAAGTGGAGTTTCATCATGCAAGATTGTAGTAGATGGTTGAATTCAAAGTGGGGTTTCATCATGTAACTTGATGTTCAACAACCTTAATCATAAATTATTGGAATCAAAATGATTGAGAAGGGGGGTGTGAATCAATCTTCAAAACTTTTCAAACAATTTCATTTAAGAATTCATGAACCATTCAAACAAACATGTAGATCTAGCAAACATAAGCAATTATCCACATAAGCATGAAACACAAGAACACATCACATATGTGGGAAACCCTTGAGGGGAAGAAAACCCATTGATATTTGTAAATGTAATATATTAATATAAGATAAAAAGCCAAATTTAGTGAAGCACCAACTCCACATGGAGCACCAACCCCAACTAACCAAGCAACCACTTGACTAGGCTTTAACAAGCACCCAATTACAAGGAGGCACCAAACCCTTATATGACTCAACACCAACTCAGCCACCTAATTTTTTTGATCACTTTTATATCACTATATTTTTTAACCAATATATGATGACCACCTCTTCATATATTCACACTCTTATCCCTCTCAAACTGCCTTCTAGGCTTCTTCGCTCAACTGGGTCTCTTTAAGACTGATTAGGTCATACGACCTTGATATTCATATATAGACACACTATTAGATATTAATTAAAAATCATATACACTCCTATGATAGTCTAAAAGACCTAATTATACTCAATAATGTGTTATTTCATTCACATACGCTCTTATATCTCAAATAGGCCTAAAACTACCTTGTATATAGAACATTCCTTGTTCATATACCACGTAGTCAGCCAAACACCCTTAAAATCTTAGTTTGGACATAGAATATGTCTTAATAAATATTGTGGACATGAATCAACTGATATTTGAGTCCTTTTTTGGTCTGTCATGACTCAACTAGGCCTCATTTCAAGGTTCATTTTAGCAGTGAATATTCATTAATTCATAAATATTTAGTTTTGGGAAAATTAAATTTGGTGAGTTTTTAGGGTGCAGGAGTTGACATTTTTGCCTAAAATTCAAGGATTTCATTTTTTTAGGGGTCATCTCACCAATTATTTACAATATTTATTTCATTATCCATACAATTTGCCATATATATATAGTACAATGTATATTTACATATGTTCCCATTCCTAGAGGTCACGATCTTACCACTAAAGTATCTTCTTTTAACTAAAAGATCTTGAGAGTTGAGGTTGCACTCCATTACTTGACTACTTTTAGAATTTTAGTAATCAACCTTTGCCAAAATAATGTCACATGAAGGAAATTCAACATGTGATGGTAAAGCACCATATGAAGGCAGAAACTACCACCTAGTTGTAAGGTACTACACGATGGCAATCTATCACCCAATGGTAATATGCCACCTAACAACATCCTACCACTTGATGGTGTCTTGCTGCTTGATGGAATCTTATCATGTAAATGTGCCATGTGATGGCAAGGTATTTTTCCAATGTTGAAAGAAATCAACTATTTAATGAATTATGCCCAAGAGAGATCTATCTATATTGTTGACTTCATAAGTTTGAGAAAATGTGTATGTCAATATTTAGATATATTATACACATGCAATGAAAGATTTCATGGTCCTATTTTTAAAACCTACACAATTTTGATAGATATTCAAAATTTAGAGAGTTATTTGAAATTCAATATACATGATCATCTTTATGTCATGGCAAATGGAATTAGGATCCTAATGCACACATGCTTTAGAAGACTTGAAGTTGTGGGAGTTGACCCTAAAGATGTACTAGTGACACCCTTACTATATGATACTATTTTGTCTAAAACATGAATCAAATTGAGAAAAATCTCACAAAGTTTAGCCATAAAGATTAGAGAACATTTTCAAAGGGATGAGTTGTTGGAAGGCATGGGAGTTATGAATCCCATTTTTTAGAATAGTGTTAATAGTCAAGAACAGATCAACACATTATTTCATAAATACATGGGTTCAATTGTAATGCATTTCTATAGATATTTAGATGTGAATGGAGTTCAGATTAATGGTATTTTAAATAAATGGTTATTGACATCTTAGTTAACATAGTTTGGGATTACAATGATGGATCAATTTTAGTGTTTAAGTGACCCAACAGAAAATGGTGCAATTGCTCATCTATGGGAAAAACTTTATCCAAGTAGTATATTAAAATAAAGTATTAGTGAATATTTTAGATTATACGAACTTTTTCAAACAATGATTTTGGGTTTTGTGGAAGATGAACGAGTGTTTAGTGTATTATCCTTCGTGAAGTCAAAACTAAGAAACATATTGGATAAAAATCTAGAGACTTGCTTGAGACTATATGTTTCACATTATTTTGTGGACAAGTTTCCATGACATAGTAGTGATAACATGGAGTTATCTAGTGGAAAGAAGAGGTGTGACTAATACAAATACCAATAAAGAGGATGAGAATACGGAGACTGAATAGGACACTGGCATGGTTGATGCAAATCACACTTATGATGAGCAAGTTTCTCGAAGATTGTTTTAGCTACCCAAATTTTAATTTGATAAGTATAGCAATTAATATTTTTGAAATATTTTTTTATTATTTAATCTAAAAATACATTAATTTTCTATAATCCATTTCATATTTATTACAATTATGAATCTTATCAATACATTTGAATTGATATTTTTTTATCGTATTAAAATTGTGTATTTTAAATAGTAATTTTATCTTTGAAATGCATGTCATTCATTAATCAACAATCTTAATTGTCATTAACATTGTATAGAGCATTTTTTATAGCATTCATTGAAGCATATAAGTCTGATGTCTATAAGTATATGCATGGTGCATCATAGAACACCAATTCTATTATCATTAAAATTCCCATTATTAAGATTTATTGTTTTTCATTATCTTAATTGTCTATAATAGTAATTTGGAGAGAAGATACACAGATATAATGCATACATAATAGTGTAATAATAATTATTCTATTGCACATTTACATTAGTACCATTACACAAATATATGGAAAATATTTCCAAATTTCACCACAATCAATGCATTCAATGCAATAACAACTAGAACAGTGTAACATGCATTAAAATCTACAACTACTAGAATAATATAACACTGATAATGCATTCAAGACTATAACTACTAATATTTACTCTACAATAGTCTATTTTTCCTACAACTACTACAATTTTGAAATATTACTACTAGAAATATCTTTTCCTACAGTTATGTTCGCATATTTCCAAATTCCACCACAAGCAAAAAATTTAATGCCACTAGTACAACAGATTAAGAATGCATTCAAATATACTATTAGAACAATATAATGCTATAATAATGCATTCAATACTACAACTACTATAAGAGTATAACAATGAATTCAAATAATACAACTGTGGTAGAACAACTGTAAACTATCATTTAATAAAACATTTATCTTTCAAACAAACAATGTATAAACTATTTTAACTAATAGAAAATCTCATTTTGAATAACTATAAACTATCATTAAATAAAATAAGTGTCTTTGAAATAAACATGGTATAAAAACTTTTAAGCAATACAAACTGTCATTTTAGACAATATAACTTAAACAAATCAACACTTTTTTGGTTAAGACTCTCCACCACCAAGTTTGCCATCCCCACCCATGGAAACCCCACTTTATGGACATGCCTATGGAATTGAATCATCAATTATCACTCCTTCCTTTTGAAGATCTGCAATAGAATTCATTTGTGCAAGAATCACCCTCTCCTTCGATGCATCCACTATTCAAAGAATTGTAGGACCCTCATCTATTTTTTGATTTAATAGAATGATAGATCCATACCATGCTTCTTAATTATTTTATTCAATGTGTTGTTCTATTTATTCAACAAATCTAGCTTTTCTTTCAATGCAATACCTGTGGAGATACTTTTTTATGTATTTTTCAAATGCACATTAAGAACATGTGATTTTTACTTCAAATTTTTATATTTTACTTGAAATAAATAAATAATATATGTGTGAAGCACATAAAAAGGTATTATAATAATCAAAATACATGTTATAAATAAATAAAACTTATCACAACTTTATCCTTCTCGACTTGAGCAATGGTAACCAGGTTGATATCTTTAGCCCATTTATTGAAATATGCTTGGGCTTCACCATTTAAGTTTTCTAACATATTAATCATAATGTCTAAAATCCAATAATTCTAAGCATTGGTCATAGAGATCAATCCATATTGAGCTTTCTCAAATAAAGCATCAATCTTAGAGGGTTCATTTTGAACATGAAAAAATAAATTCATTCTTTTAGAGTGGTTATGGTAAAGGGTATTTATTTCCTTGATAAGAGATTTCACCCTTACCTCCCATTATTTTAATTCATTAAATCCATCAATAATACCCTCTTAAATATTACTAAGGAGATCATCAAAAATTAGATTATGCAAGGAAACATTAGTAAGGGAATCATTAGAGACATTTAAATTATCATGGGTTGGGGGGAAGAGGTAGCTGGGCTTGGGGAAAAGGTAGGGGGTACTTGTGAAGGTATATTAGAAACTTGGATAAATTCATGTGGATTGAATCCACCAACAACTAATGGCCTACTTTCAATGCTAATAAGTTCTTCATCCAGATCAATCTACTACAAACATGGCACTCCCTATGCCCTTGAAATACCACCAATCGAGAAAGTTGGGAAATCTAAAATTTGATGCATTCCTCTACTTTGTGCAGGGAAGGATATGCTATTTCCTCTTCTATGACTTTGGGATGGTGGTGGGGGTGGTGGTATACTTCTCGATCTACTAACAGAGGTTGGGTAGACTATAAAAAAACATGCACACAAAAATAGTAAATTCAAAAACATAAAATAGATCTAAATATAAATTGAATCTATTAATATTATTACCTATCTGTGATGAGGTGACTACCCCACCCATTATGAGTGTCCTTGCTAGAGTTATCACATCAATTCCTGTTGTGGTTGAGAGAGTTGGCTCTTGCCAATTTATTGTGTTTATCAGAGAGAAATTAGTGGTTTGACTTACAAAATGAGTAAATTATCCACTTATATAACCAACAAATTCTAACAAACTTCAAATTAGAAAATAAAGTTGTAATGGTAAACATTGATCATGCATAGGAGATTCCTCAAGCGACAATAATTTCAGATTCAATTGCAAAAAATAAAATAAAAACAATGTGAATATAATTTTTTCCATTAAATAATATAAGAAAAAGACATTAAAGGAAATTTTGTGGAACCTGGAAGTAGAGATGAAACAAAAACCATTCTTGGGAATTTTGTAATTCTAAATGAATTGAATGAAGACTTTGTTGACTGAGTATTACTAGAGCCCTCTGAAACATGTTGACCTTTATTTTTTGCCTATTTTATTGCATCATAAACATGTACTCCTGCCCATAACAAATAACATGTTTAAAAATGCTAAAATTTAAAATATATATAAAATAAAAAAATAAGTCTTGGAAAAACTAAACTTACCTCCTGTTCCTTGATAGAAAAAGCATTGGACTTCATTTTTAGATGTAGCCCAGTGGGAATTGTAATTTTTTGGATTTCATATAAGGCCTCGAAGTACAAGGCCAAAATGTAGTTGGAAGAATAAATCATGTAACTATCCTTCGAGAACACAAAATTCAAATCCTGCCTTATCTTGCTTGAAATAACTATGCACCAATCACATATAACACCTGAGAGAGAATGAAGAATATAGTAAATAAGACACATTGGAATGTCAGATGGTCTTCCCTATAAAACAATTCTCACTTGAAAGAAATGGATAATAGATTTGAGAAATGGATCGCTTATTTTCTCAATGGGGATCCCCCTTCAATTTTGATTATCTATAATGAAAATAGAAAAGTAAAACATGCAATGGGGAATTAGGATATCAAACTATTTATAATAAACTAAATAGAAAAGTAAAACATTCATGTAATGGAATAATAACACTTAACAGATGGGTTAATGGATAGTTTATAAATTCAATCCAAGTAATTCTTATCATCATCAAATAAGATGACCTTAGTGTTAACATGACTCGCATTATAATGTGGAAAACCTGTTAAATTTTGGATGTCTAATAGGACATCCCAAAGGATATTGTTTTATGGTTAAACTGAACATAGAACCATCTCTCACTATGGTTATAAATCCCAAGTAAAGATCGTAGTAGATTGTTGTTGATAGACAAATCATATTATAGCATTTATGCCAGGCCTCTAAGCTAGCATTGATTAACCCATCCAACATATGATTCTGACTGGTCTAACATCTGGGGGAAATCTGAACACAATAGGTTTTTGAAAACACAACTATTCATCCTCACTTATGGACTCTAAGTTTTTGTAGATGTGGAAGCCATGTGAACCTAAATTTTGAGCTGGAGCCTAGAATTAGGTACATGTAGGCTGATTTGGAAATAGGTATAACATAGGGGATGAGTAATAATTCATAGGTTGGTTTGAAATTAGGTTAGTTGGATGAGAAAAAAAGGTAAATAGTGTGAAAATAGGTCATTGTAGAGTTATTTATAGGCAAGGAGGGTAACTAGGGAAAATAGTTTCCATGACCAACAACTGACATAAGGCACTAGGTGGTAAGTGAGCATAGGTAACAACAACATCCATGTCACATGACATTGTACTACCATGCGATAGCATAATGTCACATGATAGCATAGTATTATGTGACATTACACTATTGCACGACATCATGATGTTATTGATAACATGGTGTCACATGATAACATGTTAGATGAAAACATAATTCCATGTGACAATATGGTACCACCTAACACCATACTATCATTTGACATTATGCTTTCATATGACATTATGCTATTATATGACACCATGATATCGCATGACACCATGCTGTCATGTGATAGTGTAATGTCGTATGATAGCACAATGTCACATAATAGTGAAATATCATCACATGATAATGAAATATCACATGATAGTGCAATGCAATGTGACAACACAATATCACATGATAACACAATGTCATGCGATAGCACAATGTCATGTGATAACATAATGTTATGTGATAATACAATGTCATGTGATAGAATAATACTTCCTGATGTTAAACAAACAAAAAATTTCCACTTGATCTGTGTGCTCTAATTCACCAGAAGATCAAATTTTATTTTCATACATAAACCTATGGGGTTTCTGTCATGGCCTCTTAAAGTGAACCCTACCTCATTTTCCTTTTAGGTCTCATGGAGACCTATTAGGCCTTCTTAGACACATGTTACACTTTTCCTTATTTAGAACACTTTCAAACTCCACAAATGATAGAAAAATTTAATATTAAAATAAAATAAACCCCACTAATTTATTTTAGGATCAACAAGACATTTTACAATTAATCACTACTTGAAACCCCTCATTAGTACTTAGTCTTTTTAGGCATGTGTACACCAAAAATCTGCATTTCAATACTGAATCTAAAACGCACTTAAGACACTCAATTTTTATCAAAAAATATATAGACAGAGTTTAAATGACCTAAAAAATATCACCATATGCATTATACACTTCCATTCAGGGCATAAAGCTTCAAAAGCACCTCTGTAACTCAATCACTTAGAACTGTTAGTTTTCCTCAAAGACCAGTCATAGTGACTCATACCACCAACAAATATATATATATATATATATATATATATATATAATGAATTATTATGCATGTACATGATCCTTTGACATCTTCAAACCATATTAAAACATAAAAATCATGTGATTTGGTGGAAACTATTGGTCTTATAGACCAATTTATTGACCTCAGTACACATAGACCTCATTGTGTTAAACAAGCCATTTTGGCTTCATCATTTTAACCAATATAAAATAATTTCAAGATTTATACAAAGAATTAATATGAAATAAAAATCCAAAACAAAATCTCCATGCACTTGGTTTTATCATTATATCATGATAACACATTCCTATTCATCTTCTCATTGTTGCCTAGGTTTTTCACTATTTACACCATTAGGCTTGTTAGTGAATGGCTAACTTGGATGACAAATTTAACATAGTTGAGGGATAGAAAATATCTATAAACCTTCATATATAGGAAACATGAGTTTATAACTTATCCCTTAATCCATTTTCTTACTATGTCCAATGCAACTTTTGAATTCTATAATAACCTCTTTAGAAACAAGCCTATAACTCAACATTTTCTCTATCCTCTCTCTAACCAATACCACTTATAGGTACCTGGGAGAGTACAATACAATATATAATATATTTCCTAAGTAATTAAATCCATCCTAATAAATTTTGAGAAACATATTCAACATCATGTCTTTATTAGGGTTCCAAGAGGGTTTAAACCTGTTTTCACTCTTAACGATAGTTCATAAAACATAGCCCCTCAATCCAAAAAATAATACCTATAATTTTGAGGTAAGACCCTTCCCCATCTACCATGAAATTATTAGGTTCCCATGTAAAGTTTTTATGAGATAATGATCACAATGAAATCCTTCTTAGGTTGAGAACCCTTCATTCTGAGAACTTGAGGGACCTCCAAAAAACTTCTCATGCCTTGACCTTCAAATGATGACCTTAAACTACATGAAAAAAATTTAAAAAACATACCTCACCTATAAAAATAATTACATGAAATCAAACACCTTTAAATCTGATCATGAACCCTCATTAGGCCACACTCTCTCTATTTACTCTCTAGACCTTGACCTAAAAACCACATTAGGCCTTAAAACTAACCTTCATGCCTCTTTTCATGAACCTCCATCTCAATCACATACTCAAGAAACATCTCTCATGATTAAAAACTTATATACATCCTTCATATGCCTTGATAATAGATCATGATACCTCATTAGGCCAATCAGGGTTTATGAGAGTTCTAGATGCATACTTAGTTTGAAGGTCCCACCCTTGTAGGCTTACCATAAAAATTTCACAAGTGTTCTAATGTCTCACACACATGATCAAACAACCTCATAACACCACTCATGCTTGTGTGCACTCATCTCAACAATCCACCATGACCAAACCTTCTCATAAGGTCTCTTTATGTCATGACTAGGCTTAGGATAATTAAACACTTGACCTCAAAAACCTGTATCTTCATGTATTTTCCAATAATATAAATAATAAAATAACACTCATAACCAATGTAATACTCTATTTCACACTACATACCTTTAATGCTTATAAGCTTGTCACAACTCAAACTGTTAACTAGACTTCCTCACAATAACACTCTTGTAGACCTATTTATCATCATAGCTTCACAAGAACCTTCACTGATAATACTAACAATTTAAAGCTGACCTAAATATTGAAATCAACCTTTACATCAAATAACATAAAAGATAGTGCTCAACAATCTCTCCTTGTCATATCATGCACATACCTCTTCATTTCATGACTAAGCACATGACTAGGCTTCTTATGTAACTTGACATCAATGACCTGTACCTTCATGTAACCATAAGTCATTAGTTTCCTTCAAATTCTCTCTTGCCTTCAAATTCTCTCTTACTTTCAAATTCATCTAGTCACATGGCTTCCTTGTCACATCAAGCTTATAAGCTTATACCTCAAAGATGAATCACCATGCATCTTTATCAGATGTACCTTGACATTAATGATATCAACCTTAACATAAATGATAACACTTCTCAACAAAATACCTATTTGTCATTGATGGAAAACACACTAAAACCTGATCAATATGATCTCCCCCATTCTAGTCTTTCTCCCTTTTTGACATTAATGACAAAAGATCTTCCACAAACTATCATCTGATCACTAGAAATCAAGACATCATGCTTATTATGACTTATATTTTACTAACACTTGATTACAACCAATCTTAGAAACTGGTCATCCTCTTAAAATTGGATCTTTTCTCTAATAACCATGATCACATTTACAACATCTAAAATTTCACCTTCTTGCAACAAAAACTCAACACATATAATATGAATCATTATAGGAACATGCTCCCCTTACTCCATACATGCCTCCTTAAAATGAAATTAAATCGCAAGACTTGTCCTTGACATGGCTAATATGACTCAAGCCTTTAATCACACACAAGGCTACCCTATTCTTGACATCAACTAAAGAATTAGGGACTCTCCCTTTACCTTCATAGCTTAAGCTCACCACATGAGTCATTAGGACTCTCAGACCATCCTCATCTTACTTCAAAAAAACTTGATATCAATACCAATTCTCAACATAGATCAATCTTAGTCAACATTCTTCAACATGTCTTCATGATAGATACCAAGCTTCCATTGACTAATGAGTGTCTCCATGAAGCCTAATGGAGTCACCCTTACCATAAGGAACTAAAAAAACACAAACTTAGGAGATTCCAAGGTCTCCATGCTATCAAAAGAATTATGATCCTTTAGGATATTTTAAGGCTTGATTAGCCTCTTTAACTTGGCCTGTTCATCATCCATGTGGTCAAAAATCTAAGCTAAAAATGAACACTCTTGATACTCTTCAACATCTATTCTATGCTCTACCTTAGAAAATAGTCCACTTTGGCTTATAGACTGATTAGACTAATTAAGACTAAGCTTGACTATCTTTGGCTTCCATGCCTTGGTTTGTCTTCTTCCTTAAATTCTATGAGCTTGAATCTTCTTCTTCTGACTTTATGATTCATGATGATAGAATCTTGTAATATGACCAATGTTAAGATAGTTATAGTAAATGACATCACTCATATATCTTGATTGATGTGAACTATGACTCCTTTCATAATTCCATGAGTACTCATTCTTAGAGGGTATTCTACACTCTATTTCTCCTTATTCTCCTTATTCTCCTTATGGCATTAGGCTATCTAACAAAATTCATATTATTCATGAGGTTGACCTTCTTGTTCACATTAGCATTCTCCTTATTCTCCTTTTGATTTAATTTAAAACCAAGACTTGCCTTATCATTGACATACTTATGACTACTCAAAATTTCATCTAGAACCTCAGTGATCTTTTCAAACTTCTCATAGGTCTTCATATTCTAGTTGCTTGATCCAATTTTGACTTTAAGGAATCCATTTTTGATTCATACCTAGTGCATTCTTCTTCCTTAGATTTTAGGCTAGCAGTGACTATCTCCATCTAAGATTCAATTTTATTGATGATCTCATCAAACTCCTTGGATGTGTTACTCAATCTCTCTTCAAAAAAAACTAATCTGCTCTTTATAGTACTTAACTAATGACTTTAATTTATGATTCTTCCTTCTTTGGAACTTTAAATCCTCTAGAGAACCCACCAATTCTACCTTAAGGTTCATTTTATCCTCTTATTCATAGGATTCTTCATCATCCATAAGGCCTTTCCCTTTTGAGCAACCCTCATTATCTATTTCTATAGCCATGAATAAGGTTTCAATTTTATCATGCTCATTATTATCATCGTTACTATCAGATGTACTTATGTCACTTACATCAGATGAGCTATTATCTTCTTTGGTATAAAAACTTCTCTTGTTCTTAAATGAACCTTCCTTGCCTTCATACTTGTTGAAATATTTATTATTTTTATTAGGCTTATATGACTTCTTATCATCACCATGATGTTCATTATGTTCATCATGTTTAGTCTTATCTTTGTTAGGACACTTAGATGTAAAGTGACCAATCTTACCACAGTTGAAACATTTGAAAGGCAACTTACCCTTGTACTTATTAGATCCAAACCTTAATTTCCTAGTAAACATGCCTATCAATTTATCACCATCAATATATGAACATACCTCATCCTTAGCCTTCTTGGATTTTGAATTCTTATCAGTTTTGAATTTTGATTCTTTCTTGGGAGGTATTCTTTGATTTTTTCTCATCTCATAGGAATTCAAAATGCCATGAAGCCCATCCATCTAAAATGTGTCTGGATCTTACATTTTTTCTAATACAGACACCTTTGAATCAAAATTATAATTTAGGTATGTCAATACCTTTTGTACAAATATATATTCTTTCACTTCTTTGAGACCTCTGATGACATTGACAATTTCATCAACCCTTAACATGTAGGATGTAATGCTCTCATCTTCCTTTATACTCAGAATTTCAAAATACATTCTGAGTCTAAAATTCATCCATATTTAACTTGGTGCCTCCTTCATAGATAGTATTCAAATTGTACCATATCAACTTAGTTGACTCACATTTTTGCCTCTGATAGGTCACATAAAATGGAATTCATTGCCTTGGAATTGTTCTCACTTTCCTTCTAGCCTGTTGCATCAATTGGTGGTGTAGGAGATGGAGTGTATCCATACATAATTGATTTCCATATGTCATGGCCCATTAAAATTAGATATTTCCTAATTATAATGATCCAAAATACATAATTAGTACCATTTAAGAATTAATCCTTACTTGTAAAGAAACCTCTTTGAACTTGACTACTAGCCATCCTTGCTTTTAGGATCTCCTTTAGGTTGTTAGGCCTACTTCAAAGGACTAGGCTCTGATACCAAATATTGGAAGAAAATTATTGAGTGGGGAGGGGGGTGAATTAGTCTTGAAAACTTTTTAAACAATTTCATTTAAGCATTCATGAACCATTCAAACAAACATGTAGATCTAACAAACATAAACAATTATCCACATAAGCATGAAACACAAGAACACATCACATATGTGGGAAAACCTTAAGGGAAATAAAATACATTTATATTTTTAAATATATAACAATCCTATAAGACAAAAAACCAAATTTAGTGAAGTACCAACTCCACATAGAACACCAACCCCAAGTAGCCAAGCACCCACTTGACTAGGCTTTAACAAGCACCAACTTATAAGGAGGCACCAACCCCATAGATGAATTAGCACAAAATAATCCACCTAATTATTTTTAACACATTTATATCACTATGTTTATCAACCAATATATGATGACCACCTCTTCAACTCTTCACACTCTTATCCCTCTCAAACTACCTTCTAGGCTTCTTTGCTTCGCTAGGTCTCTTCAAGATTGATTAGGTCATATGACCTTGATATTCATATGAAATAACACTATCATATATTAATAAAAAATCATATACACTCCTATGATGGTATAAAATACCTCTTTATACTAAAAAATGTGTTATTTCATTCACATACCCTCTTATATCTCAAATATGCTTAAAACTACCTTGTATATATACCATTTTTTGTTCATATACCACTTAGTTAGCCAAACACCATTACAATATTAGGTCAGACATAAAATAGGTCTTAAAAAATATTATGGACATGAATAAACTGATATTTGAGTCCTTTTTTGATCTGTCATGACTTAATTAGGCCTCATTTTCCTTTTAGGTCTCATGGAGATCTATTAGGCCTTCTTAGAAACATGGTACACTTTGATTTCTTTGGAACAATTTAAAAATAAACACATGGTAGGAAAATATAATATAAGAATAAAATACACCCCCAATAATTTATTATAATCTCAAAAATACATTTTACAACAAATCACTACTTTAAACTCCTCAGTAGTACTCAATCCTATTAGGCCTGTGTACACCAAAAATATGCCTTTCAATACTAAATCTCAAACTCACTTAAGACACTAAATTTCTATAAAAAATGTATATTTAAGGAGTAAAATTTACCTAAAAAATATCACCATATGAATTATACACTTACACTCAGATCATAGAGCCTCAAAAACACCTCTAAAACTCACTCAAAACTGCCAGTTTTCCTCAAAGACCAGTCATGGTAACTCATACCACCAACACCTATATATAAATTTATAATGAATTATTATGAATGTATATTATCTTATTACATATCCAAACCATCTTAAAATATAGACATAATATGGTATAGTGGCAACTATTGGTCTTATAGACCAATTTGTTGACCTGACTACACACAAACCTTATTGAGCCAAATAAGCCATTTTGGCTTCATCATTTTCACCACTATACCTAACTTAAAATATTTATACCAATCATGAATATGAAATAATATTATAAAAAAACATCTCCATGCACTTGGTTTCATCATTCTATCATGATAACACATTCTTATTCATCTTCTCATTGCTACATGGGTTTTTCACTGTTTGCACCATTAGGTCTATCAATGACTAGCTAGCTTGGATGACTGGTTTAGCATACTTGAGGGATAGAAAATATAAAAAAACCTTAATGGTAATGAAACATGAGTCTCTACCTTTTCTATCCATCCATTTTCTTACTATGTCCAATGCAACTTTTGACTTTTATAATAACTTCAAAAACAAGCCTGTAACTCAACATTTTCTCTTTCCTCTCTCTAATCAATACCACTTAGAGGTACCTGGGAGATTCCAATACAAGTTTAAATATATTACCTAAGTAATTAAATTAATCTTAATTAATTTTGAGCAACATATTCAACATCATGTATTTATGAGGGTTCTAAGAGGGTTTAAACTTATTTCCACTTTTAGCGATTGTTCATAAAACATAGCCCCTCAATCTAAAAACTAATGCCTATAATTTTGGGCTAGGACCATTACCTATATACCATGAAATTATTAGGTACCCATACAATTTTCTTACAGGCTAATGAGCATAAGAAAATCCTTCTCAAGTTGAGAACCCTTCATTCTTAGCACTTGAGAGACCTCCAAACAACTTTTCATGCCTTATCCTTCAAACTATGGCCTTAAACTACATGAAAAAACTTGAAAAAACATACTTAACCTCTAAAACTACTTACATGAGCTCAAAAACCTTGAAATATGATCATGACCCCTCATTATGAAACACTCTCTCTCTTTGCTCTCTAGACCATAACCTCCAAACCATATTAGGCCTTAAAACTAACCTTCATGCTTCTTTCCATGAAATATACATCTCAATCACATACTAAAGAAAACTCTCTAATTATTAAACACTACTATACATCCTTCACATGCCTTGACAATAGGTCATGATACCTCATTAGGCTAGGCAGGGTCTAGGAGAGGTCTAGATTTAGACTTTGTCTGAAGGTACTACCGCTATAGGATTACCTTGAAACTATCATGAGTGTTCCAATGTCTCACACACATTCTCAAACAACCTCATACAAACACTCATTCCTATGTGCACTCATCTCACCAAGCCACCATGCTCAAACCTTCTCACAAGGTCTCTTCATGCCATGGCTAGGCTTAGGCTACTTAATAAACTTGACCTCAAAGACATGTACCTTCATGTATTTGTCAAAAATGGAAATAAGATAATAAGACTCATAACCACTACAATAATCTATTCCATAGTACATACCTTTAATTATTATAAACTTGTCATAACTCACATTGTCAACTAGTCTTGTTCACAATAACACTCTTACATACCTATTTGTCATCATGCCTTCACAATAACCTTCAATGACAATAGTAAAAACTTTAATATGACCTAAATATTAACATAAACCTTCACATTAAATAATATAAAAGACAATGCTCAATAATCTCTCCTTGGTATATCATGCACATACCTTTGCATATCATGATTAAGCTCATGACTAGGCTTCTTATATAACTTGACATCAATGAATTGTACCTTCATGCAACCATAAGGCATTAGTTGCCTTCAAATTATCTCTTGCATTCAAACTCATCTTGTCACATGGCTTCCTTGTCATATCAAGCTCACAAGCTCATACGTCAAAGATCACTCACCATGCATCTTTACTAGATGCACCTTGTCATCAATGACATCAACCTTGACATCAATGAAAACACTTCTCAACACTAATAAGGACTTATACGCCCCTATCACAACTTGGAGACTTCAAATCAAGTAGTGATACATTAGAGCATGAAGAAGATGTCAATTGAAATTAGACTTTAGTTATGTTTCAATTTTTAGCCTTAATGAGGGAATTGATGACAAGTTTTCATGAATGTGACCTCACTAAGGACTCCTTTTATTATATATACTTATTTTTTATAAGTAATTAGGGATACATATAGCTGGTTGTGGCTTAGCACTACCAAATTCTAGACTTGTAAACACCTTCTTGAGTAATAAAAAAACTAATATTACCTTATCATATACAGGTTATTGTGTGAATTTTAGAAATTATTGATGTAATCTTGTGATAATTATAACCCATCCTTGATTTATATCCAATTGTATGCATCTTTATTGAGAAAACTTGATCTTGTGCAGGTTGTAGTTTGTGTCTCTAAGAGTTTATGCAATTCATAGTAGTGATGAATGCTATTAGAGATTCCTAAGATAGGTGGTCATCCTTCTATGTACTATTATAAGTCAAATCCTTTCTAAAAAATACTTATGCCAAAGCTTCATTAGTGATTTATGAGTTATGTATGTGTCAGTGCTCTTTGAGTTCATTCTATGCATGTCTAAGCAAGTTGAAGTATTCAATTTTGGTGCATCACCCCATAGTTATTCATAGAAGTATAGGAATCTCTCTCTCTTTTCATTGTAAAAAAGTAGTTCAGGTGAGGATCAAGGTGATTCATCAAGGGAACCATCCATATCTAGAGGTTTACTTCCATTATAGGTCACCCACAACCTAAAAGTGATCTCATTATGTCAATTGGGTTAGGAATATTGAAGTCCTTTCTCAAGGGTGTAACTCAAATTTGATAACAAGAAGTTAGGGCTTGGCATTAAACCCTTTAGAGGCACCTAAGTTATAAAAATGATTGCTCCTATACCAATATTATGAGATTTATTTACATCTACTGGAGTACCATGATATGGAAAACACCATTGAGAATGTGCATAAGTGTGGCACATGAAAGGAATCATTAGTGTAAAATACAAAAAGAGTCAATTCAAAATAATATTATTAGATCATGCACACACATGGTACCACAAATTTGACCCAAGTCAATATATTATTGATATGATATTCTTGAGACATATTTTTTATGGGAATTTGATATCCTAGAGTTTGAGTAGTAGAGGAATAATGCACTAAAGGAAATTAAGCAAGAACTAAATGCGAACATGCATTATTATGATGTAAGGTTTAAAATATTTATTTCTAAGCTCTCATTTTAAATCCACCTTTCACAACATGCTTTGTGGTTCATTGGGGGATTATTAGTTCCTCTTTAAAACATTTACTAAACTTAGAGAAGCCTTATAAGTAACCTTGCACAGAAGCTATTGGAATCATGGATATTGGGTTCAATCCTTTTATTTAGGCACACATTGCCTCAATGGCTTTCCAACTTTAAAATATGATAGATAATATTGCCCATGACAATATGAGTGGGTTACGGTGTACAAATTGTGAGGCTAAAGTTTATAGTAAGAAAACTACCCCAAATAAAATTTAAGGGTCATGCTAATCTTAAAAAAATATTCTATGATGGTAATGATGTGTAAAACTATCCACTTTTTTTAGTGCATGACATAGAGTAAATTGTTGATGTATTATAAAATATGTGATGCCTTAACCCATAATACCGAAGATTATCGAGTGATCGATGAAATTCATGAGGTAAGAGAGTAAGCCATGTACCAAAATACAATAGGACTATCAAATAAATAACATGGGGGTAATGGGAAAAACACAACTATTGATGCCATGGTTGATGAGGTGGAGGAAGATTCACTCTACGTACATGCTACAAATTTAGATCTTTAAACCTTTATCAGATAGATTGTTTTACTTATCCTACTTGTGGATTCTATTGAGGTGAGCATGTAATGGAGGAATGCCCATGTTTGTATACCAAGAACACATAAAAGGAAAAGGATGAAAATGACATCGATGCAATTAGGCTATCACACAATACTAAGCAATGGCCTCCCAAAGTTATCCAAAAATGTTAAGGGCCCAAAGTGAAATTAATTATACATAACAATACCTCTGCACATCCACCTATAGTCCTAAGGAAAAGAATTTAGATTGGTTATGAGGTATTGAGGCTATAAGAAAAGGTTTCATGCATTGTACCACCCATGAACTAGTACCTTAAAGGTTCACACCAAAAGGAGATACTATAAGAGGCAATGAAAGTTATCCATAACTTACAAGGATAACTTCAACTCGTGTGAGACTCAAAAACCAAAGCCAAGGTAGACCTTCAACAAAAGGTACAAGTTGGCAAGGATAAGGATGATCTTGCCAATATTTTTATTTTTTTTAAATTTTTGAGGGAATGATTCCTATATTAATTTTTTTTGGTTACACTATGCAGACAAAGTATTAGTTAAAATAGCCATGCCCCATCTAGCTTGGGGGTTGAGAATCCATAATTTCCCAAAACATAGGTATGAACAAGAGATGTTGATCTAGGAAACTATTAATGAATTATCAATCTCTGACATTCTAATTGATACTAACACAAAGGTAAACATTATCACCTAGGATGGATGGTACGAAATGGGAATTTTGGTTCTTCACCCTTCCCCACATGTCTTATTCATGGCAAATAAGACTCACACACAACCTTTATGTATACTAAAGAATGTCACTGTAAATATTCTTGATGTAAAGTTCAACATAGATTTTGAGGTTCTAGATCTTGGAGAAGCCAATAACTACCCTACTCTCTTAGGTAAACCATGGTGTTATGTGAATAATGTAGATATGATCTTTAAAAATATCTACATGAGTTATGAAAATGGGAAGGAATGGGTGGTCATACCTTTGGATAATGACCAAGGGCCTCCATATGTGGAAAGTGTGGATTTATATGAGGAAGTTTATTGAATCTATAATCTAAATGCACAAGGCATAGAAATGTTGGAGCCTTATTAGGAATGGGTCCTTCATTGGGATGATGCATAGTGAATGTTTGACACTACAAGTGTTGCCTAGGACTGATGGGTGCAAGAATCATATGAGGTGATTGGTTGATATTGTAAATTAGTGGAATCACAACACAAACATTAGCCTATGATAGATTCTCTATGCCAAACATGTAGGTCACCAAGTATAAAAACCAACAAGGTTTGGGTCACACACACATGTTTAAAATTAAATAATGTGTTTCATTTAAGTTAAGGAAATCTAGTAGGTTTACCTTGGTATGAATGTTTCAAAGAGGTAGATGCATTTATGAATCATCTAGAGGGTTATATTCTAAAGTAAGCCAACCATGTTAATTCATTAGTTTATCTACTTAAAAGTATTGTTGTACACTAGTGGGCCACTCACTTTCTAAACCTAACCAATTAGATAAATATCAAAGAGACAATGTGTACTAGGTTTCAACACAACAATGATAATCATGGTATACCTATATATAATAGTGACTTAGACCCATGGAAACATGTATGTAGGTGTGAGGAAGTATGGATGGAAAAAATACATCTTATAGAGAGGCTTTGGGTTCATTCCCTTCATTGAAATTTAAAGACCTAGGCCTACACATGGTATATTGTTAATGAGATACATAAGGAGACCACTAACTAGAAAAACCTAAAATATAGTTTTGTACACACATTTTATTTTTCCTCATATACTTTAGAGCTCATCAATTCCTTGTAATACATACATTATTCCTTCTTAGAATATGACACTATCATGGAGGAAAGGGTGAAAACATTGTATATAAAAAATGGACTAGCCTTGCCTAATTTTTTAGAAGAGCATAGTGTTAATAGTGATTCAAGTAAAGAGGATGGTGCAATATGGATGAAGCAAAATTGATAGTACAGAACTAGAAAATAAAAGGTTGTTTTCCAAGTGGATGAAGTGCCTAATGAGGGTGGTCTAATTCATTTTAAATATGAAATATTGTATGGTTATCATGATTTAGCTGACATGTTGGATGACAAGTATAATAAGTATAGAGAGCCCTTGATGACCATCAAGATTAACATTAACACAGAGGAGGCACCAATAATTATAACCACTGGGGACTACTACTTTAATGAATAACTAGAGCGCATTGTGGAATTACTTCATGAATTCCATGACCTCTTCCCACTAAGATACAAATAAATGGTGTACATCCTTCCTTAGATAAAATTAGGATAAATTTAGTTGAAGGTTCAAATCCTATCAAGAAGAGACCACATAAAATGAACCCAAACTTTTTCACTAAAGTAAAAGAGGAAATTAATGGCATGTTTGTATGTAGAATAATCTATCCTATTGAGGAATTAGAGTGGGTAATCCCCATGGTAATCATTATAAATAAGGATGGTCACATTTGTATCTATGTCAAATTTCAATTGTTGAATATAAGATGTGTAACAAACCCATTTACCGAAGTGGTGCTTGATGGGGTAGCTAGTTGTGAAATTTACACCTTCATTGATGGGTTTTTTGAATATCACCTAGTGCATATAAAATATGAGGGTAAGCCCAAGACTACCTTTATTACTAAATGTGGTTCATTTACTTATAATGTCATGTCATTTGGCTTGAATAATGCATTTGTCACATTCTCGTGATTTATCATTTTTGAGTTTAAAGAATTTGTGCACCAAATTTTACAAGTATATCTAGATGGATAAACTATCTATGAGCTTGTTAAATACCATCATGACAATATATGCCTTATGTTTGAGTGTTTTCAATAGCTTTAAATCTACCTTAACTTGAAGAAATGTATGTTTTCAACACCTTATGGTACTTTTTTGGGGCATGTAGTCTACAAGGATGGTTTAATGGTGGACCCTATAAAGGTGACCATTATCCTTCAACTTGAGCCACCTACTACTCAATAGGAAGTGTGTGCTTTCCTTGGATAGATAAGGTACTATATAAAATTTATTTGAAACTTTTCTAAGATCATTGTGCCATTAGATGAGTGATTGTGTAAGGTTGGGCCATTTAGATGGAGTGAGGTGTAAGAAGCATTCAAGACATTGAAAAATATGTTGGCAAGCATGCCAATCCTATAATTTCCTAAATTGAGTACTCTTTTCTATATCCATGTAGATACTTCAGGTATCACAATCAGTGTTATCATTACTCATCTAGTGGAAGGAAAACTTGATCACCCCATTTAATTCACTATTCATGAACTTACCCTTATAGAACAAAACTACACTACTATGTGTTGGCCCCCCTAACTCATTAATTAATGTATTTACACCAACATGATAACCACCCTGGTGTAAGATGATATTTTTATCAGAGGTTAAGCTTTAGGGTTTTGTGTAGAGATCTAGAGGATACAATACAAATCTTGAGCTAGCTAGCAGATAGCTAATCATCTCCCATATTTTTAGGGAATTAATAAGGATTTGGAGAAACATGGCAAGTGTAGTGTATGGATCACAAAGTCATGGAGTCAGTGGTTATGATGATGGATTTCCAACTCAACACTCAACATGCAACTTCCACCATATTAACGATGCTCCTAAAGGTTTATATAAGGAGCTCGAACCAGAAGAGGAGGAGGAGATGAAGGACTATAGAAAATCTCTAATAGAATGACTTTGCTTTATAAGCATTGGTCCAAATACCATTAAATATTTAAAATGAAGTGGAGGCCACTCTAGGTCTTATTATATGTGACCACACTCATCTATGAGCCTCTAGGTTATTAATATTATGATATGAATATAAACTCTGTTATGGACTTTGATTAATGACTAATGATGTTGCATTAAATGAGCCATGTTTTTGGTTTTATATATCTTATAGTATTTCCAATGAAATGTGTATGTTTCTAATTTCATACTTTTGATTAAATTATGTTAATTAGTGTTCATGAATTTTACTGGTTTGATGATTTAGTGGAGTCCTTATAATTATCATGAGATCATCATCATATTGTATGGAGGATAAGTATAGATCTGATCTAGTAACCCAATCCTCATTTAAATTACATCTATTTAGTATGAGTAAGAGTAGTCTTATGACTCTTTAAGTGCCCACAGGACCCCAAGATTAATACGAGAAAGGTTATGCCTATGGATCTACCTTAATGTGAGTTTTCATTGAATTTTTAGGTCCCCTAATTGAATCCTCATGCCATGGCATAACTACCCCAAAGTAAGCCCCGATTCCTTCTCAACTACATTCAAGTGAGTGTATACAACCTATGCATTATATGGATTAATGCCATTACAACCAAATGTTTAAATATTGAGTGCAAAGGGAGTATCCCATGCTTGTTCCTAGTTGTAGTAAACTGAGACACTAGAATTTTAACAACATTTTGGTTTCATTTCTAGGACCCACATTGAATTTTTTTTGTTGTGACGGTATAACAAAATTATGTCCTAATTTTATCTCAAAAACATCAAGTGATGGCTATAATAGGTGGAAGATAGATTTTCATAGAAGAATCTAACCTATAAAAGATAAAAGCTAAGAAAATGGATTCAAGAAAACTTATATGATGCTTTGTACGAGGTTTATTTCTATGCATTACCTGAGCACGTGTACAAGTGGTTGGATACATATTCAAACCATAGAAGAAGAAACTATAGATAACATTATGAGTAGACAAAGGATCATTTGGAGATGATTGAGACCTTAGATTTTACTTGGATTAGATCAGTGGATAAATGGTGTCAAGGAGCCCTAAACACCTATGTACTTGAATTCACAGTCTCAACATATTCATTCCTTGAGGAAGTGGAGTACTAGTTTTTATGTAAACCTAGAGGCACATTTGTGAAGAAGTTCAACACAAAGCTTAAAAATATAATGGTTGATTATGATTTTGAAACTTTGAGGATGGAAAGCTAAAATATTTTCACATATGAGTTGTGCAAAGGAGGAGAAGGGAATGTGTAGGTGAGGCATAATGCAAGGGGATGAGAAGATTGACACCTGATAGCTTAGAATATAGACTTATAATAAGAGATGGCATTAATAGATGGAGGATTTGAATCCTAGCAGTGTTGAGAAGACCCATAGAAAATGGGAAGGGCATGGGGAAGGATCTCTTGAAATACAACAATGTAGAGATGAGAGATATAATAAATTGATAGACCAAGCTCAACACTTAACAAGTGTGGAATTCACTAAGTTCTTACAATATTTGGTGACTATAGATACACTTGATGTGCCTACCCCATTTGAAACTATGATGCATGCTTATGCACTAGATCCCCCTCTTGACGAAAGTATAGAAGTGATTTTTGACTTTACTAATGCCTTAGATTTTAGACATTTTTTAGATTTAGATTGTAACTTTGTGATTGAACAAATTATTCCATACAAGGAAGTGAGCGTAACTACCTCTATACCATTGGGTGCTAGCTCACCATAATAGAACTTGAATATGAACATACCAACTCAACTGATGTTAGCAATGTAAAGTGGGAAACAAATCACAAGAAGTGTTCTGATGCCATAAGTAAGTAACACAACACCAATGACATTGATTATGCCAACAATAATGAAAATACCACCACCTACCTCAATGGATGGAGGTGTTGAAACACCACCATCAGGATAGGCACTAGGGAGATAAGTGACTCAAGTATTAGCTAACCCCCATAGAAAATCTACTACAAGATGGCATTCACCTCCCAGAGTATGATGATGTGGAAAATGCTATAGAACATGTGCTAAAGTGTGAACTTTAGTGGCATGCATGAGACATAACCACTTTACTTGATCTTGCCCACAATTGATACATAAAATTTTATCCCAACAAGACCATGGTTGAATATGATACCTAGAAGGATGCATTCTTGAAGGAATTTGACATCCTGTAGTTTGAACAATAAAGCATTACCATGTTAAAATAAACTACCCAGGGACTCTTAGAGAGTGTACCTTTGTATGATGCAAGTTTCAAAACTCTCCTATTGAATCTCCATATGATATTCACCCTTCCAAATATGTACACTGGTTTATTGGGGGGTTGCTTATGCCATTCTAAAATGCACTTTCCATGAAGACTTGTACATAACTTTGAGAAGCACTAGAAATCATGCTAAAACCTGAGGTAGTCAGAAGTGCATACATTGGGAACAACCCATTTATGGTGGCACATATTGCATCTATGGCCTTTCAGATCTAAAACTTATTAAAAACTTTTTGCATGATGCTTTAAGTGGAATACGATGCATCAAATATGAAGTAAAATGCCATTATAAAATTATATACCCATGGAGGAATGTGCACACCCTGATTCTAAGTTACAAAGTCTATCAAGAAGTGCATGGTATATGAAACTATCCTTTATTACAATGTGTTATCCAAGTCAACATAATGATCTATTGTCATTTGTGTGATGCATGTACCCATACCACAGATGATTACTAGGTGATTAATGAAAAATACAAAATTATAGAAAGAGGCATGTGGTAGGATACAATAGTATTTGGTAGACAAGAAAACCAAGGGAATGATGGATACCACCAAAATAATATAGGCTTCAAGATATAGCGAGGTGCTAAAAGGTGAGGTAGAGGATGTGGTGGTATAAGGTTCCCACCATGCTCCTGTTATAAGTGTGGTTCAATAGAGCATCATCAACATGCCTACCCTACACATAACACATGTGGTTATTATTTAGGGTCCCATATAGTCAAATAATGCCTTGACTTATACAAAAAATTGACCCAAGGAAGGCCTGACATAGACAAGGTGATGAGTTCATAAAGTGACTCATTATCACTATAATTTATGGCCTTAAATATATCAAATGATTGAGCATTGTACATAATCTTAATGTTTGAAACTTGCATAATGTAGGAAATAGATGATTTTGCCTATATAAACTCACATATAGTCTAAATCTATCTTCTTTGTACTTTGTTCTAACATTTGCATGTTTTAGGCTCCATATTTTGACTTGTATAGGTAAATAGTAGTATTAATAAGAGTTTTGACAAGATTGTGAAGAAAAGGAGATCCAAAGACCAAGCTATGGATTCTGTAGTTGCTATCGATTTTGATAGGTGAGCTCTATATTTTGATAGGTAAACTATGGATTTCAACAGTGAGCTCCATATTTTGACAAGCGAGCTATGGATTTTGACAAGCTATAACATGTTTTAGTTTTACTATGAATTGATCTAGATCACTCCAAAATTGACTATAACACATTTCAAAGGATTAAAATGAATTCTCCAACCTCTTTATAGCAATCTAAAGGACTCTTTTCCATATTTTCATTTTTGGATATGTATATATAGATGACTTTTTTTTTCTAAGCCTTCCATTTTGGGAGTTGCTACTCTAGGTTACAACAATGAAGATAGAAGATAAGAATGACAATATATGTAAGGATTTGATTGATATAGTTAGTCATTGAAAATGTTATTTATGGATTCTTTGATTCCTAAGAGATATCATTGAAATGATTTCCTATTCCAACTATATCTCTCAATCCATTTGAAATATCTTCTATTTTCAATATAGCTAGATTATTTCCTAGAATTGTGGATAAGACAGTTGTTGATGTAGAATACATAGATAGATCCATGCTTGGATCTATAATTTTTTTGACTACATATAACAATATTGTAATTTTTGATTCTTTGAAATATAAAATATAACAATAGTTCTTTTCTAAATTCATGTGTTGAAGAGTCTCTTGAAGCTAAGTTAATTTGGACCTGAATCTGAGGGAGCAAGGGCCCACTCCTAAGGAAACATGAAATCTATTTTGTATTTATAAATTGGTTCTATAATTCTTTGCATTATAAATATATGTTTTAATAATTTCAATTGAAAACTTGTAGGAAAGTTTCAATAGTTAATTTGTATTTCCAGCATAAACATTTCTTTCAGATTCAACAAGTATACATTTGTGATTGTTTTTAATTAGTAGATTATATCTGATATCCTTTTAATTTTTCAAGAGTGATTTTGTTTTACAATTTTGAGAAACATTTTTAAATTCTACAAATTAGATTAGAGTGATTGGTTTATGTTTATGCAAAGAGTGTTTTCTTCTAAAATCATAGTTTGAGAGTTGAATATAGATATAGATTAACATAATATTCAAAAATTGCCAAAATAAATACTATTAAGCTAAAACCTCAAACTACCTTACTGCAAACAACTTTAGACACCACCTTGCTAAGAATAGACACCAACTTGTGTTGGTTAAATGAAGGGGTAATAATGACACCCATCATTTTTGGCACTGTTACTAGGGATCTTATTTAGGTGTTAGTAAGGTAAAAGTCAGGTTAATAGTATAAAAAAAAAATACAAAAAAAAATAAATCACTCTTTTTTTAATATCAAGTATATGAGTAGGTTAAGGGATCCATAGGGTAGGTTTATCCCAAAGGATTCTGATCCTTTGCAGGAAAGAATCAAGGCTACTTCATAAAAAATAGATAGCTTACAAAAAGAGATAAAGGAATCTTTTAGAAATATTTATAAAGAACTAGAAGAATCCTCTTTTACACAAGTTGAGATCATAAATACTAAACAACCAAAATCCCCTCCTCTAATTAGAACTTTATTTGACATGGATGAAAATGTAGGCCAAGTAGAGAACCCTTGAAGGAATGCTGCTTAGAAGACTTTCTCTTATCCTATTGCCTTTGAAGATGATGAATGAATAATGAAAAATATTTATCTAGCCTATTTACCAACTTTCAGAGGACTATCCACTAAAAACCCTTTAAAGTTCTCTGTTAGACCTATGATTACACCTTAGATAGCCAAAAAATGAAGTTTTTTCTATCTACTTTAAAAGAAGGGGCAATGAGGTGGTTCATGGGGCTAGGAGGGAAATATATTAATACTTGGAGAGAAATGGAAGTAACCTTTTTGGATAAATATCAAGATTACTTCAGGGTCAAGGATAGGAAGGAAGATTTTTTCAAAATCAGACAAAATGAAGATGAAAATTTGGAGGATTATTTGGATCAGTTTGCCTTTGCTCTTAATAGATGTGGTTATGAGTTACCTGAAGAAGTGAGTAAAATAGGTTTTCTCAAAGTATTGGATGACTCTTCTATAAATTCTTTAAATCTTATGGGAAAAGAGGATATCACTAAACTAGATTTTCAAGAAATTTAATGGTTATACATCAACTACTCTAGAACAAAACCTAGTAGTAGAAAAGGGAAATTAAGAAAATCTAGTGATGTAAGTCAATTAATAGAAGATATGGAAAAATTTAAAATAGACATATTGGTCCAGTTAAACTCAATATTGGATGGATTACAAGCTAAGGCCAAATCATATGCTGAACCATTGGAGATTTATTGCCCAAAATGTAGATTAAAACATGCATTTAGAGACTATCTTTTGGATAAAACTAAAATTTGTGGAATTTGTGATGCTAAAGATCATGACACAAAGAATTGTATTCACCTCCCTAGTCTTAAGAATCAGTTTAAACAAAAAACACAAGCTACAAAAAAATCAATTTAATTCAAAGATAAGGAAATACCTTTCAACAAAATTAATAGTTTGGCTCAAAAATTCCTTATAAATAATGGCATGCACCTTTGCAAATGTGGGATACACCACCAGGGGGTGCCTAGGAATGGATTCCATAATTGTGGTTGATGCCCCAACCTTTTCAACAAACATGGATGCCATAAGGTCATCAACAACCTTGGACAAATCAACATTAGAAATCTAGTCAAAAGTATAATCAACATCAAAGAAGATATCCATAATAACTACAATAATAAGAACTAATGGATCCTTAAGGAAATCAAACCACCCCCACAAAACCAGTAAACCATCCTCAACTACTTGCCCAACCAGTAGCAAATCCAAAAAATAGACAAGTTTTTGTCAATGAACATGGTGAAACAATGGGAGTAGGAGCTATTGAATGTGAAGATATTCATCTAAGGTTAGGAAGAATAGTTTAGGAACCCCAAGATATCATCATAGAAGTACCACAAGAATAATCAAGTCCACAAAATCAACCAGATAAAGAAGAATAATCTCAAGAGGAAACTAGAAAAATAGAGGAAGTAATTCTAACACCTCCTTTCATGCCTTTTCCAGAAAGATTAAAGGAAGTTAAAAATAATAGGGAATCTGAATTGATTCAAGAACTTCAGAAACTAAATATAGATATTCCATTATTACAAGCCATTCAAGATATTCTAGAAGTAAACAAGATGATCAAAATCCTATGTATCAAGGCACTTGGTAGAAAAAGATAGCATCTTAAGACCATATAGGTTGCTGGTAAACTTGTTGATCTATTAGTAGGAAAGTTTCTTTTACCTAAATATGGATATCTAAGAAGTCCTGTCATTTTTTTAAAAATTGGACAATAAGAGATACCAAATGTATTGGTAGATTTAGGGGCCACCATTAATGTAATGGCTACATACACCATGCAGAATCTCTCTTTAAAAGACATGCAACCAACCACCACAATCCTACAAATGGTAGATCATTCCACCACTAAACTAGAAGGTGTTGGTGTCCCCAAAATTTGACACTTCAAGATTTTGGGGAACCCCCTTTTTGAATTTTTTTTGCATTTTGGACTTGTGTGTGTCAGTTGTACTACTTGAAACCAGTCTTCTAAATAAATAACTTGGGTTCTACTAATGTTTTTTCTTTATTTTTGTTGTTTTCTTTCCTCAGTTTCTACTAATTAATCTAGAGGACTAAAGGCATCTGCTTAAAAACATCACTCAAATCTTTTTACTCATTCATTTCAGTAGTTAAAATAAGCTAAAGGTAACTTAGCTCATTTACAATGCAAATCAGGGTCTCCAAGTTACTTCATTTCCTTGAAAATAAGCTAAGTTATTCCAAAAACCCAACCAACATTTCTTAGTTCTAATTGAGTTTCTCAGGGTACTTTACTTAAGAAAATAAGATAAGCTAAGTAGTCTTGAAAACCTGACTAACACTCTATAGACCTAATTAGGTTTTTAGGGTTACTCAAATTATAAAATTTATAAGTAAAAGCAACTTGGATTTACAAACCCAACTTACTCATAGACAAAGACCTAATCGAGATTGTGAGAGTGCTTTACTTAAAAATCTAGTATAAGTAAAGTGGTTTAAAAAACCCAATTTACAAAGAAGGCTGACATGGCTTTGCCACACTTACAATAAATGCATTGGCATATATATAAACTCAGGAAATTCCACCTCATTTCCAAGCCATTCAATCAAGTATTTGCCCTTACGAATCTTGAGCCATGCATTTTCATTCTCTAGAGTGATTTTGAGTGATTTTATTCTTGACCCATTTGAGGTTAAGGTTAGTAGATTATTTGTATTTTCTTATTTTTTTGTGGTGTTTTTATTTCTTGAACTTTATATCTTGTGTCACCATGGTTTTTCTACTATCAAGGTTATTTTATTCTATTTATTTTCTAATTTCATGGTAAAATTTTTGTTTTTAATTATAAATTTGAAATTACAAACTCTATTCATGTTGAAACTCAAAAAATAAAAAAATCTCCAAGAATGCCCTAATTTTCCAAAATTTCCCTACCTAATCAAGTTTACCAGTCTCCCTTACTTTAGGTTTGTGATGCCTAGTAACTTGCCCTAAAAAACATGATACACAAAGGCCCTATCTAATTGAGTCCTTTGTTACTTCTGACTTGGATTTCTTATCCTAAGTAATTGATGTAGGAAACCTTGAACCACATTAAAAGCTTACTTGATTAGGTTTTTCTTCCCCTTTTACTTACTTCAAGTTTCTTAAGTGAAGTTACTTATCCACAAGAACCTAAAGTATTGACCCTCGTTAAACCTACAAAACACTAGTTATGACTACTTCTGGTTTCCCTTTTCTCATTAATTCTTTGAGTTTCTTAATCTTCATTACTTTAGATTTCTACCTCCAAGTAACTACCTATCAAAAACCTGAAGTCTTATAACACCATAAATCTAAAGTCTTATGTTTGGGAGAATTCAAAGTAATTCATTTCTAAAAACTTGAATTCATATATTCTAAAGAACCCAAAGTCCTTCAATATGAAAAGTCCAAAGTTACTTGCCTTCAAAGACCAAATCAAAGTTGTTAAATCCTGCTACTTAAAATCAAGTTACTTAAAGTTTTTGAAGATGTCAATTCCTTAAAATTTGGAGCTTGTATAGAAATAAAGAACTATAAGTTAACCTTGTTTCTCAAACTTCTAAATTAGTTAGAGCAATCAATAAGTGTTTTTACGTACTTCTCAAGGTTATTCAGAGTTCAAAAGAGTAAATGTCTAGATCAAAGGGATCAAGGTCAGAGGAAGAGATAGTAGAAATAGGAGTATAAGGAAAGATCATTGAGGAGGCCCCAAAGTTAGCACTCGAGGAGATTCTAAAACTAGGCAAGAAGGGGAAAGTAAAGGAAAAGAGGGTAAGAATTCAAGAACCAAAAAAGAAGTATGAATACAAAGGTTACCCTATTGAGTCATGCATATCATCAAATTTGACAGAAATAAGTGATACAGATATTGGGCATGTATCTATGATTGAGATTTTGCAAAGATCAAGGGCCATTACGAATACTCCAATTTTACACTCCATGACCAATAGTGGGATTCTTCAAGCAACAACTTTCCCAGGTTTAACTTAGCTTCCTAAGTTTGTGCTAGCATGTGCTAAGTACTATGACTCCCTATCTAGGGTAGTAAGAGATACCAATAGGAATGTGATTGTGAGACTAGATGTCTAATATCTTAAATATTATTTGAAGATTCCAACCTCACCAAAAGTGATTGATATTTCAATGGAGATAGCTGAGAAATAACGGGAGACTAAAACAATAGAGTGTATTAAGATTATGAATACATATTACTTGAATAAGATAAAATAACCTTCAAGGTTCCCCAAGCACATTATCAGATCTGATTTTGTTCAAGAGGTAGATGATATCATTCAACTATTATGCAAAATCAATGGACAAAAAAATGCCAAATGGTTTTCACCCTAGATATATGCCTATATTAGGACCATTGATGTAACTTAGAGTTCTTCTAAGATTGACTGGGTAAGAATGATCAGTGATAACATGGATCAATAATTGAAAAATGTATTGTAGACTTTTGATTTCAAGATGGCTTGGTATCTTGTATATACAATAACCTCTAGTGGATCTTTCTCAAAGTTAAGGACCAATGATACATTGTCAATGGTACTAATTTATGAATTTTATCCTCAATTGGCCCTTGAAGAATATTGAAATGATTACATTGTAGTGAATGATGGTTTTTTCTGAGTTTATTTGTAAGTTGGAGAAATCTTTAAAACACAAAAGAGTATCAGATGGGGCAGGGGATGCAGTCTCACTATATGGCTACATTTTAATTCAATTTCTTGATTTCATCTATCTCAAAATAGGAGGTTTTTCAGGAGCACCTATCAAACTGATAAGATATCCAACTGACAAGTGGGTCTTTATGGAGATGAGCAAGAAATTGGTTGAGTTGCATGATTTGTAGTCTAAAGCTCACAAGGTAGCCATTAATTTTCATATTGTAATTGGTCACTATCATTGTCTTAGTATTTATAAAGCTAGGAATGTATAGAAAGAAATGTATCACCATTACACTCAAACACATTTTGATGCTAGGGAGAATTTCAATTACAGAGGTGTTGCTTAAAGTACTATTTTTTTGGAGTAAATGCATTCCTAGCACTTGAATATTTTTGGACAAGCTATAGGGATGAGTTTGATTTAAGAAGAAAAGATAACAATAGATTAATTGTGGAGCAGATTCAAGCATTTGATTTAGCCTTTATTCCCAAGGATATTGAAGATGGTGGTATTATTACAAGTGATACATTTTATGTAGTAGGAGGGGATGGTGTCCCACTTCCAACAATTATTTTTGGAGATGATCATGATAAGATAGTTGTAGAAAGGACTTTAAATGTTTTTATAATGACTTCTAATTGGATTCTTAATAATGGTTATTACATGAAGGAATTGATAAGTGAGACTACACGTGTGGGGAAAAAGAGAAGAGATAGTGCAAGGAGAAAGTAGTCATGGTCTTTTTAATAAATTGAAGATAAAGAAGAATGTTGATGATACTTTATCGATAGTGAAAGATAAGGAACCAACTCAACCAATTGTTTTCACTTCACTATTGGTCTCTTCTACCCCCATATTACTTCTTTCATTCCAACTTCCCTTCCTCCCACTACTTCTACCCTATACCCTTCAATTCTTACACCATCTTCCAAGGTTTATGTCACTAAGTTTTCCAAGAATTCCACTTAGAAAGAAGTGAGTCCTTCTCCTCTTCCTTCTACTTTACATGCTATAATGCCACCACCTCCATCAGAAGAACCACCTCACATGGAAAAAGAACCTGAAAATGTAATTACTGAGGAGGTGCTTCCATCACAAGAATAAATATTAGAGAATGAGAATGGAAAAGAAGTAGCAAGGCCTAAAAGATAAGTTACTAAAAATATAGTAGATGAAGGGATATATAAAGTGGAAAAAGAAATAGATATAGGATCAGGAGAAGATAGAGTTAAGACTATAGAAGAAAAATACATTGAGAAAGAAACGGAGGTAGAAGTGAAGGAAGAGAGAGGTTCAACACAAAAAATTCAAGATGACACTCAAACACAAGGACTCTCTTCACAAGAACTATCAATCAGGAATGAACAACAACAAATGGTTACTCATTCAATCACTTCCACTAATATAGACTTCTTGTCTTGGTTGGCTTTGTAGACAACTCCAAAATCAAAGGAAGTGATCAATCTTGAGGAGATAGATTTGTAATTATTGAAAAGTCTGGATAAAAGGGGAAAGAAACCCAAGAAAGAAATTTGTAGAGATAGCAGTTCCCCCACAGGGAGATAATAAAGGAGAAATTAATGATGAGAATCTAGAAATTACAAGGGTGTCTCTTGGATAGGTTACTACTGAAGGGTTAAAACAAGATACTCAAACTTTAATTGACACTCCCTTTAGGAAGCTGGATGAACAGAAAGTTGTTAAAGCTAAATTGAAGGAGAAAAATGATCAGTTATGCTGAATAATTGCCAAAGTGGCAAATTCTACTCATTAATAAGTATTACTTCTAGAAGTAGTGATTTCTCAACAACTGATTACTAAAGTGGACGAGACTGGGGAAAAGGCTAAGGCTATTGAAAAATGGGTTGACAAAATGAAGCAAAAGGTTCAAAAATTCTTCCCACTCATTAAGGATGCTCAAACTGATATTTTGAATAAAATAACAAAAGTTAGAGTAATGAGAGATGAATTGAAAAATGAAAATGAATTTTATAAACTTCAACAGGAAAGTCTTCAGGGAATGGTGAATTTATATGAGAAAATTTTGATTGAGGAACAGATTTCTCCTTCTACAAAGAAGATAAAGCAAGAAAAATATCTCATATCCTTTTGGTTAGGCATTCTTTCAAACATAGGAGAAGAAATGAAGAAGTTAGAATAAGATGCATGTGGTGCTAATAGTAATCTAGAAAACTCTCTCTTTGGGCTCATAGGTATATGGTCAAGCAATGTCCTAAGAATAGTCAAATAATTAGATGAATAGTTAAAATAAAGGATGTACAAAGCTATGACTCCTTTCACAACTAAATCTCTCAAAGTATCAATCAAATATCAGGAAGAATTGAAGAGACTTGGGCCAAGGATTGAGAAAACTAAATCTCATTGCAAAAGGATTAAAAGAGGATGCTGAGATTGAAAATAGAAAGACAATCAATTACTAAATCAGATAATGTAACAATCCAATCAATGATATCCCAACACATCAAGTACAGAGAAAATATAGGAATCAAATTCATGTAGTAGATTAATTTTGCCTTGAGTCTTGAATAAATTCTTCTTTTTCTTCTATTTTCTCTTCTTTCTTCATGGGCATTCTACAAATAATCTTGTTTTTAGTAATAACTATGTAAAAGTAATATCATTTTATGATTTACTTGTAAACATGAAATTAATTTTTAAATTTCAATGTCTTATGTAACTTGGCTAAAATGCCATTACTCGGAGTCATTTTGAAAAAATGAATTACTTTATCTAACTTTGCGCTACATGCAAAGTGTTTGTAATCAATCTAAATAAGGAGTGCAAAAAGTGCTACATGTCATTGATCATTGCATGCCATGAAGCAGAGGTTTGAGGATGTTGTTATTCAATGGCTTCCATTTTTAATGCAACACATTTGAATTGAGGAAGTTGTTTCCTATTAGAATTCGGTATCTTGAAATTGTATGAAGAGATGAGTAGGCTTGCACGCTGGAGGGAGAATTTTTATTTTGGCAATTGTACAAGTGGTTTAATAAATCCAAAACTTTGAGTTTGAGATAATCAAAATATTTTGTATGAATTTTGTCAAGAACAAATAATAATGAGAATTATTTTATGGAGAACTTTGCGTTTATCTAAATATTTCTATGAATTCGATTAAGATAAATTGGTAATATTTGAGTTATCTTTAAAGCTAAATTGAGTTCATAGTATTCTTGAGTATTTATTGGAAAAAGAATCATATACTATATGTTTATTTTCTTTTATATACATAATAAACTCTACAAGTTTATTTATTATGATATGTTATTCTTCCTCATTCTAAAACATAACAAGTTTATTCTTCTTTTTCTGCATATCCTAGATTCAAACTACTTTTATAAAATAAAATAGCTACTTACTTGATGCAAAGTCTCCTTATTTTGGTTCATGAACAAAGTGATTAAAGTAATACAAACATTAAATTAACTTGTACCTAATTTGCATATTCTTGAACAAATCTAAACAAAGAGTAACTAGAAGTAAATAAACATAAGCTGACAAGAGATTCAATGTTAAATGAAGGGGATTTAATCCCATGACTACTTAGGTAGTTTTGTTTAAAAATATCAAGCCAATAGTTTCTAGCGACTCTGCTAGGGAATGAGCTGTAAGTGTCTGCCTCCCTAAATCAAATCTAAAAGTTCTCTAGTTTCCAAACATTTTAAGGACTAATCAAAAGATTACATACTTTGGATGACATGTTGGTCTATTTTTAATGCCTATCTAAGATTAATTACTCTCGCTTTAAACACAACACATCTTTTCAAAGTTAGTTGCATGTTAGTTTGAAAGCTTAGTTTGCTGCTAGTTCATTTTTGTTTAAATTTGCTGCATGTTAAGTCACCAGCTGATTAAGCTTTTGTCCATAATTTTTTTTATAAAAGTGTGATATTTAGAAGATTTTTCTACTTTTCAAACTAGTCAATCGACCTTTCACTAGAGTGAGAAGAGCATAAGGACAAGTAGACCAATTCTTTGAGCTACATGAGTAATTTAATTTTAGCTTCCCTATTCAAGCTAAAACCAGAAGAGCTAGTCTCTCACCTGTTAGGCAACTAACTCCTCATACGCATCAAATCTAGCATAATTGTTTTGGAATAATCCAATCATCTAGTTCTTAGTTTTTGACTCCTAGAAGAATGGTGCTACCACATCTTGTCCCATGGGGACCAGTCATTGGTCCATTGAATTTGATTCCTCCTTTGCACGACCTACCAAAAGGTTCAAGGAAGAATTTCCCTAAATTTATTGACAATGGTAAACAAAATTTATATGATCACTTGGCTGCATTTGTTGTGGCATGTGGGGTAATTGGTGTAAAACATGAAGATGTCTCTACTAGGATTTTTGTTAAGACCCTACATGGCTTAACAACATAATGGTTTTACCATCTAGCACTAAAAACTATGACCAATTGGGATAATATGCATGATCAATTTGAAAAAAGGTTCAAAGCTACTAAAGATGCTCACATACTACTCACATAACTGACTTAGCTTAAGAAGGAACCACATGAACACATGCATGATTTTATTACTAGATTTAATAGGCTACTTTATAAGATCCCTTAAGCTGTGTTACCTATAACAAATAATAAAAAAATGTTTATTCATCAATGCTTAACTTCTAAAAGTTAGTTACCATCTTTGGAGAGCATGCCCAGCTAATTTAGCTGCTTCTCAAAATCTTGAAACAGAGGTTGAGGATGATCTAATAATGGTTGGAAAAATTATGAAAACTATATTTAAGGGAGAATCATCCACTTCAGCCACACCTTAGACTATAGATCCCTTGTTGTAAAAACTAGCTAATGACTTTCTTCAAGTTAAAAGACAAATTTCTCAAGGAACCCATGTGGCTCTAACCATGAATGCTCCCATATGCAATTTCAATAATCAGAACAAAAATTGAATTGCTGATCTTCAACAAAGATTGGTAACTAAAGATGTCCCTAGAAATCATGTTGAGATGAATGAAGAAGACTCAATAGCTGATGGTACTAACCAATGTTTTGCTAAGGAAGATGATTTTGTAGATCCTGCAGGCGACTCCAATTGCTATCTAGAGTATGAATCAGGGATTGACTATGAAAAAGTACTTCATGAAGATCATACTCAATCTTTTATAGTATTTGTAATATCTCAAACTTAACCAGCTGCTAAGAAGTCATTGAAAGAACAAGAGAAAGGGAAGGAACAACCTAGTGTTGATGTAAGTATTCTTAAAAGAGGTAGTCCTATACCTTCTTCTTTTATTCCTAAAGAAAAGTATGTTCCCTCCACTTCTCAAAATTTTAAGTCAAATAATATAGCTAAAGTTAGTTCCCTCTCATCTACAGCCATTCCTTCTTTTGACATAATTGAACACATAAATAAAACTAAAATTTAGATGTTAGAAGCTAAATACTTAAGGTCCTACCCAGATCAACTAAATAGATTCATGAATATGTTCAATGTAAGGGGTCAATTAATGTGTCAAATGCCTCAAAGGGTATTCTACCTATTATTATGTCAACCCCTTCCTAGAATAACTCTGTAGATGCTTCATCCTCATCCATTCCCATATTAGAGAGAATATAACCATTTTATGTATCACTTCTAATTAATAGATATAAATTAAGCAATTATATCCTAGATTCAAGAGCCTCTGATAACGTTATGCCGACCAAGGTAGCTAATGCTCTTGGTCTTACTTTGATTAAGTCTATAGAAAAATGTTACTCAATGGAAAAGCAAGTTTCCCTAACTAGATAGATTAAAGATGCTCAAGCTATCCTAGTAGACTTCCCAAATAAAAGACTTAAAATGATAATCTTGGTAGCAAATAGCTCGGTCTCATACAAAATGTTGATAAGTAGAAAATTATGTAAAGAACTAGGAGGAAAAGTGAAGATGGACTGGTCATGTGCAAATATTCCAATCAAAGGAATGAATTATAAGTTGGAACCTAAGAAGAAATCAAAATACATAGTTTATAAATTTGAAGATCCAAGATCACAAATTCTCTTTGAAGAATCAGGTCATGGAATTTACTTCCTTGAAACAAGCAAAGAGATTGAAGAAGAAAAAGAAAAAGATGAAGACAAGATATGGATCATAGAATTTGATGGTAGTTATAGTTTTCTTGGTTTAGGTGCAGAGTAGTATTGATTTCTCCTACTGGAGAAGTCTTTCCTTATTCATTCAAGCTTATGTTTGAAAACACAAATAACACAGCTAAATATGAAGCACTCTTGCTAGGGCTTGAGAAAGTAAAGGAGAAGGGAATAAAACTCATTAAAATATAAAGAGATACTGAGCTAATAGTTAGACATATCAGATGAAGAAAGATAAGATAAAACACTACTGTGATAGAGTTCTGAGTGTCGCACTTGATTTTTTAGCTTTTTTGATCAACTCAATATCTCAAGATCATAATTTTAGAGCTGACTCACTCACTGTAACTACATCTTTACTTAGACTAGAGTAGAAACCTAAAATATTCAAAGAAGGTGACTATAAATTAGAAATGGTTTATTACCCAAAAGTCCCAGATAATATTGAACATTGGCTAGTTTTCAATGATGATAGAAAAATAGTTGCTTTTTTAGAGTAGCAAGATAATTTTAAAGGATTACATTTTAAAGGAAGTAGTTCACATTCTCGTGAAAAAATAACATGTATTATTGAATCTGACCTCTCTCATGATCAAGTCATAATTTATCTTAAAGGGAATAAGATTCCTAAAGGTTTAGTTTTCTTAGAAGAAATATTTGATAAACATGATAAGTTTCTGAAGAAAAAGAAAGAATATGGAGAAACCTCTTCCACAAAAATAGATTAGGTTAACTTAGGTAGTAATGAAGAACCCATGATGGTAAATATTAGCAAGTACTACTCACAAGAGGAGAAATAAGCTTTCACTAAACTTCTTACAATGTATATTGATGTGTTTGTCTAGTCCTATAAAAATCTCAAGTCCTTTCAGCTAGATGAAGTACATCACTATATTCCTCTTCAATCAAGTATAAAGCCTTTCAAGCAAAAGTTATGACATTATAATCCAACCATTTTAGGTATGATTCATGTTGAGATTTAGAAAATCCTTGATGTGAAGATCATCTATCCAATCCACCATTCAAAATGGTTAGCAAATATTTTACTAGTAAGAAATAAAAATGGGGAGATATATTTGTGTTTATTTTTATAACCTGAATCAAGCTTCCTTGAAAGACAATTATCCATTGCCTATTATGGATCATATTTTGTAGGTAGTTACAGGTTCATAAATGTTATCTATGATAGATGGATTTTCAAGATACAATCAAGTAAAAGTCACTGAGGAAGATCATCACAAAACTGCTTTCACAATACCATGGGGGACTTTAGCTTATCAAAATATGCCCTTTGGGCTAATTAATGTTGGCAAAACTTTTCAATGAGATATGGACTTAGCACTTACTCATTTGAAGAACAAGAGTATTATGGTATACCTAAATGATTTGATAATGTTTTCAAAGCAAAGAGTTAATTATCTAGCTGATCTCAAATAATTCTAAATCTATTGTAGAAGACAGGGGATTTTCTTAAATCCAAAGAAATCCATATTTGCTATAATTGAAGGTAAACTCCTCAATCATATAGTATCAAGCAAAGGGACTAGAATTGACCTAGAATGAGTAAAGGCTATTCAAAGTTTTCTTATGCCTACATCCAAGAAAGGTTTGCATTATTTTTTTGACAAAGTAAATTTCCTAAGAAGGTTTATTCCTAATTTTTATGACTTAACATGCCACATCTCAGACATGATGAAAAATAAGCTAGAATTTAAATAGAATTTTGAAGGAAAATTGGAATTTGAAAGAATAAAGGCAACAATAGTTGAAGCCTTGGGGCTAGTTTCTCTAGATTTCAGTAAGGGATTTATTCTTTACTGTTACTCTTTAGAATACACTATTAGCTATACTCATGCAAAAAATTGACGGAGTTAAATCTCCTATATCTTTCATGAGTCAACCATTGTAGAGTTTAGAATTGAAGTACTCATAGATGGAGAAGCACACCTTTGTAGTGGTCAAAGCATGTAAAATTTCTAGGTATTACATCATATCATCTCATAGTATAGTATATGTCCCAGGCACTATTTTGAAGTTAATTCTAACTCAACAAGAGTTGGGATTACTCAAAGGTACTTGGGTAGCCAAGGTGCAAGAGTTTGACCTTGATATCAAACCCATAAAGATATTATGAGGTAGAGGCCTATGCCGGTTGATTATGAAAAGAAGGCCTACTATTGTAGAAACCACAACATCTTCAAGACAAGATGAAACAAAAGAAGAACTACCCATGGTAATTTTTGTTGATTTGGTTAATGAATGGTACAACAAGATTGTTTACTACTTAACTTATAGAGATATGCCATATAATCTGACATGGAAAGAAAAGTGAACCATCAAGCTAAAATCAAAGGATTATGTCCTTTTGGATAATGGTCTATATAAAAAGGCATTAATGGTGTTTTTATCCATTGTGTAGATAAATAACAACAAACTGAACTGTTGAAGGGATTTCATGACAAATCATGTGGAGGTCACTTTTTAGCTAGAGTCATGACACATAAGATCTTATGAGTAAGGTATTTTTGGCCTACTTTGTTTTAATATACTTCAGAATGGGTTGATAAATGTCAAGCGTGTTAGCATTTTGTAGGATGAGTTAAACTACTAGCTTTGTCACTAAAATTAGTAATTATTAATGAGCCTTTTCAACAATGGGAAATGGATTTCATTGGTGTATTGAATCCTCCATCTAGTGCTAGACATCAATATATTTTGACAACTACTAATTTTTTCAATAAATGGGTTGAAGTTATTCCTATCAAACATGCTACATCAGAAGTAGTATGTGATTTTATTAAAGAGAATATTATTATCAGATTTGGGGTACCATACATAATTGTGATAGATAATGCAAATAATTTCTCCTCCATGGAAATCATTGAATTATTTTCTTCCTATGGAATAAACTTAGTTCATATTTCAAGTCATTATCCTCAGGGTAATGGACAGGCTGAGTCAAACAATAAGAATTTTATGAATATCATCTGAAAGCTAGTAGACAACAATCAAAGGACGTAGTACAAGAATCTATTTGATGCATTATGGGCTGACTAAATTACTCCAAAGAAAGCAATAGGTATGTCTCCTTTTCATATGCTATATGTAATAAATGTTGAAATACCAATAACTCTTGAGTTGCTAGCTTTACAATTATCAAAAGCCATTGAAGATGCTACTTATTAAGATTCACTTGATAAGAGAATCATGTTTCTCACTGAACTACAAGAAGTCAATATTATAATTGTTGATAGGCTAACAACTCATCAAGCAAAGGTAAAGAAGATAATTGATAAAGGAGCCAAAGATAGGTAATTTGAAGTGGGAGATCTAGTTCTTTTATGGGATAAGCAGAATGAACAAAAAAGAAAGCATAGAAGGTTTGATTCTTTATGGAAAGGACCCTTCACTATAAAAAGCATTACTGGGAAAGATAGTTTCTTCCTAGCTCATCAAGATGGAATTGCACTACCACTGCATTTCAATGGGTATCACTTGAATCTCTACAAGAATTGAGAAATAGGGTAACTCCTATGTGTACATAAATAAAGCTTTTTATCTTTTCTTTTGTTTTTGTTAGTCTTTGTGGTTTTTTGCTTGTCTAGTAGTTTTTGTAATGACTCTATACCCAATGAATAGAATGTAAAACTAGAGATACTGAGATCTCACCCTTGTTTCTTTCCTTAGGATAAAAATAAGGATGTCCCCAATTGGAGCCAACTAGTGTCCCCAAATTTTGACACTTTAAGATTATTGGGAACCCCCTTTTTGATTTTTTTTACATTTTGGCCTTGTGTGTGTCAGTTATATTGCTTGAATCTAGAATTCTAAATAAAAAACTTGGGTTCTACTAATGATTTTTTTCTTTTTGTTATTTTCTTTCCTCAATTGCTCCTAATTACTCTAGAGGACTAAAGGCATCTACTTAAAAACATAACTCAAATCCTTTTACTCATTCATTTCAATAGTTGAAATAAGTTGAAAGTAACTTAACTCATTTGCAGTGCAAATTAGGTTTTCTAAGTTACTTCGCTTCTTTCAAAATAATTTAAGTTGTCTCAAAAACCTAACCAACACTTCTTAGTTCTAATCAGGTTTCTTGGGGTCCTTTACTTAAGAAAATATGATAAGCTACGTAGTCTTGCAAACCTGACCAACACTCTATCGACCTAATTAGGTTTTCAAGGTTAAATTATAAAATTTATAAGTAAAATCACCTCAAGTTTACAAACCCAACTTACTCATAGACCAAGACCTAATCGGGATTACGAGAGTGTTTTACTTAAAAAGCTAGTATAAGTAAAGTGGTTCAAAATTTTTGATTTATAAAGAAGGCTGACATGGATTTTCCATGCTTGTAATAAATGCATTGGCATTATATAAAATCAATAAATTCCACCTCATTTCCACTTCATTTCCAAGTCATTTGATCAAATAGTTTCCCATAAGAATCTTAAGCCATTCATTTTCATTCTCTAAAGTGATTTTGAGTGATTTTCTTCTCGACACATTTACAGTTAAGGTTAGTAGATTGTTTTTAAACTATTTTTATTTTATTTTTTTCTTCTTTTATGGAATTTTTATTTCTTAAACTTTATTTCCCATGCCTCCATGGTTTTTATATTATCAAGGTTATTTTTTTCTATTTATCTTCCAAATTCTTGGTAAAATTATTGTTTTTAACTATAAAATTGAAATTGTAAACTCTATTCATGTTCTATTCATGTTAAAACTCAAAAAATCAAAAAGTCTCCAAGAATGTCCTAGTTTCCCAAAATTTCCCTACCTAATCAGGTTTACCAGTCTCCCTTACTTTGATTTGCGATGCCTAGTAACTTGCCATAAAAAACTTGATTTACAAAGGCCCTACCTAATCAGGTTCTTCATTACTCTTAACTTAGATTTCTTATCATAAGTAATTAATGTAGGAAACCTTAAACCACATTAAAAGCTTACTTGATCGAGTTTTTCTTCCCTTTTTGCTTACTTCAGGTTTATTAAGTGAAGTTGCTTACCCATATGAACATAAAGTCTTGACCCTCATCAAACACGTAAAACACTAGTCATGACTACTTCAAGTTTCCCTTTCCTCATTACTTCTTCAGGTTTCTTAATCTTCATTACTTTAGGTTTTTACTTCCAAGTAACTGCCTATTGAAAACCTAAAGTCTTATAACATCATAAATCCAAAGTCTTGTGTTTGAGAGAAGTTGAAGTAATTCATTTCCAAAACACAAAGTCATCTATTCTAAAGAACCTAAAGTTGTTTGCTTTCGTAAACCCAAAGTTGTTCAATATGAAAATTTTGAAGTTACTTGCCTTCAAAGACCAACCCAAAGTTGTAAATCTTGCTACTTAAAAGAAAGTTACTTAACGTTTTTTAAGATGTCAATTCTTTAAAATTTGGAGCTTGTTTAGAGATAAAGAGCTATAAGTTAACCTTGTTTGTCAAACTTCTAAATCAGTTAGAGTAGTCAGTAAGTGTTTTAAAGCACTTCTCAAGGTTATTTAGAGTTCAAAAGAGTAAATGTCTAGATCAGAGGGATCAAGAAGGTCAAAGGAAGATATATTAGAAATAGGATTACAAGGCAAGATCATTGAGGAGGCCCCAAAGTTAGCACTTGAGGAGATTTTAGAACCAATCAAGAAGGGGAAAGAAAAGGAAAAGAGGGTCAGAGTTCAAGAACCAAAAATGAAGTATAAATACAAAGGTTACCCTATTGAGTCATGTGTATCATCAAAGTTGATAGAAATACGTGATACAGATATCGAGCACATATCTGTGACTAAGATTTTAGCGAGATCAAAGGCCATTGCGAAGACTCCACTTTTACACTCCATGACCAATAGTGGGATTCTTTAGGCAACAAATTTCCTAGGTTGAACTCAACTTCTTGAGTTTATGCTAACATGTGATAAATACTATGACTCCCTATCTAGGGTAGTAAGAGATACCACTGGGAATGTGATTATTAGGCTAGATGTCCAATATATTAACTATTGTTTGAACATTCTAACCTCACCAAAAGTGATGATATTAAAATGAAGACAATTGAGAAATAATGGGAGGCTAAAATACTAGAGTATATTAAGATTACAAATACATATTAATTGAAGAAGATAAAACAACCTTCAAAGTTCCCCAAGCACATTGTCAGATCTGATTTTGTTTAAGAGGTAGATATCATTCAACTATTAGGCAAAATCAACAGACAAAAGAATGCCAAATGGTTTTCACCTTGGATGTATGCTTATATTAGTACCATTTATGTAAATCATAGTTCTTCTAAGATTGACTGGGCAAGAATGATCAGTGATAACATGGATCAAAAATTAAAGAATGTATTGTAGACTTTTGATTTCAAGATGAATTCATATCTTGTATATAGAACAACCTTCAATGGAGCTTTCTCGAGGTTAAGGACCAATGATATATTGTCAATGGTACCAATATATGAATTTTATCCTTAGCTGGTCCTTGAAGAATACTAAAAGGATTATATTGTAGTGAATTATAGTTTATTTTATGAGCTTATTTGTAGGTTGGAGAAATATTTAAAAAATAGAAGAGTATCAGATGAGGCATAGGATGTAGTCTCACTATATGGCTACATTTTAATTCAATTTCTTGATTTCACCTATCTCAAAATAGGAGGTTTTTTAGGAGCACCTATTAAGTTATCAAGATATCCAAGTGAAAAGTGGAACCTTATGGAGATGAGTAGGTAATTAGTTGAGTTTCATGATTTGCAGTCTAAAGCTCACAAGGCAACCATTAATTTTCCTAATGTAATTGGTCACTATCATTTTCATAGTATTTATAAAGCTAGGAGTGTATAGAAAGAAATGTATCACCATTATACTCAAACACAATTTGATGCTAGGGTAAATTTCAACTATAGAGGTGTTGCTTAAAGTACTATTTCTCTTGAGTAAATACATATCCTAGCACTTGAATATTTTTGGATAAGATACAAGGATGAGTTTGAAGTAAGAATAAAGATAACAATAGATTAAATATGGATTATATTCGATAATTTGATTTAGACTCTATTCCTAGGGATATGGAAGATGATGGTATTATTATAAGTGATACATTTCATGTATCAGGAGGGGATTGTGCCCCACTTCTAGCAATTATTTTTGGAGATGATCATTATAAGAAAGTTTTAGAAAGGACTTTAAATGTTTTGGTGATGACTTCCAACTAGATTCTTAATAAGGGTTATTGCATGAAGCAATTGATAAGTGAGACTAAACATGTGGGGCAAAAGAGAAAAGAGATAGTGCAAGGAGAAAGTAGTCATGGTCCCTTAAAGAAATTGAAGCTAAATCAGAATGTTGATGTTACTTTATTGATAGAGAAAGATAAAGAACCAACTCAACCAATTGTTTTCACTTCACCATTGGTCTCTTCTACCCCCATTACTTCTTTCATTGCAACTTCTGCTCCTCCCACTACTTCTACCCTATACCCTTCAATTATTACATCATCTTTTAAGGTTTATGTCACTAAGTCTTACAATAATTCCACTTAGAAAGAGTTGAGTGCTTCTCCTCTTCCTTCTGCTTTACATGTTATAATGCCACCACCTCTATCAAGAGAACCACTTCATATGTAAAAAGAATCTAAAAAGGTAACTACTAAGGAGGTGCTCCCATCACAAGAAGAAATATTAGAGAAGGAGAAGGAAAAAGAAGTAGCAAGGCTCGAAAGAGAATTTATTCAAAAGATAGTAGATGAAGGGATAGATAAAGTAGAAAAAGAAATAGATATATGATCCAGAGGAGACAAAGTTGAGGCTATAGAAGAAAAAGAAATTGAGAAAGAAAAGGAGGTAAAAGTAGAGGTAGAGAGAAATTCAACACAATTTTTTTTAAGATGACACTCAAACATAAGGACTCTCTTCACAAGAGCTATCAATCAAGAACAAACAACAATAAATGGTTACTCATTAGATCACTTCCACTAATATAGACTTCTCATCTTGATTGGGTTTGTAGACAACTCTAGAATCAAAGGAAGTGATCAATCTTGAGGAGATAGATTTGAAATTATTTAAAAGTCTGGATAAAAGGGGAAAGAAACCCAAGCAAGAAAAAGTCACTTCAAAATTGATAATTAAATCTTCAAGACATAAATTTGTAGAGATAGCAGTTATCCCATAGGGAGCTAATAAAGGAGAAGTTAATGATGAGAATATATAAATTTCAAGGGTGTCTCTTGGAGAGGTTACTACTGAAGGGTGAAAACAAGATACTCAAACTTTAATTGACACTCTCTTTAGGAAGCTAGATGAAGAAAAAGTTGCTAAAGCTAAGTTGAAGGAGTAAAATGATCAATTGTGCTAAATAATTTCCAAAGTGACAAAATCTACTCATCAATAGGGATTGATTTTGGAAGTAGTTATTTTTCAACAAGTGATTACTAAAGTGGAAGATATTGGGGAAAAGGCTAAGGCTATTGAAAAATGGGTTGACAAAATGAAGTTAAAGGCTCAAAAATTCTTCCCACTCATTAAGGATGCTCAAACTGATAATTTGAATAAAATAGCATAAGTCAGAGCAATGAGAGCTAAATTGGAAAATGAAAATGAATTTTCTTAACTTCAATAGGAAAGTATTTAGGGAATGGTGAATTTAGATGAGAAAATTTTAATTGAGGAATAGATTGCTCTTTTACAAAGAATATGTAGCAAGAAGAATATCTGATATCCTTTCATTTAGGCATTCTTCTAGACATAGGAGAAGAAATGAAGAAGTTAGAAGAAGATGCACATAGTAGTGATACTAATATAGAAGACTCTCTCTTTGGGCTCATAGGTATATGGTCAAGTAATGTCCTAAGAATAGCTAAATAGTTAGATGAATAGTTCAAATAGAGGATAGACAAACCTATGGCTCCTTTCACAACTAAATATGTTAAAGTGTTAATCAAATATCAAGAAGAATTGAAGTGATTACTAAGGTGGAAGTGACTAGGGAAAAGGATAAGGCTATTGACAAATGGGTTGAAAAAATGAAGCAAAAGGTTTAGAAATTCTTCCCACTCATTAAGGATGCTCAAACTAATATTTTGAATAAAATAACAAAAGTTGGAGCAACGAGAGCTAAATTGAAAAATAAAAATGAATTTTATAAGCTTCAACAGGGAAGTCTTTAGGGAATGGTGAATTTAGATGAGAAAATTTTGATTGAGGAATAGATTTCTCCATCTACAAAGAAGATAAAGCAAGAAAAATATCTCATATCATTTCGGTTAGGCATTCTTCCAGACATAGGAGAAGAAATGAAGAAGTTAGAAGAAGATGCATGTGGTGCTAATACTAATCTAGAAAAATGTCTCTTTGGGCTCATAGGTATATGGTCAAGCAATGTCCTAAGAATAGTCAAATAATTAAATGAACAGTTCAAATAAAGGATGTACAAAGCTAGGACTCCTTTCACAACTAAATATGTCAAAGTACTGATCAAATATCAAGAAGAATTGAAGAGACTTGGGCCAAGGATTGAGAAAACTAAATCTCATTACAAAAGGATTAAAAGAGGATGCTGAGATTGAAAATAGAAATACAATCAATTACTAAATCAGATAATGTAACAATCCAATCAATGATATCCCAACACATCAAGTACAAAGAAAATATAGGAATCAAATTCATGTAGTAGATTAATTTTGCCTTGAGTCTTGAATAAATTCTTCTTTTTCTTCTATTTTCTCTTCTTTCTTCATGGGCATTCTACAAATAATCTTGTTTTCAGTAATAACTATGTAAAAGTAATATCATTTTATGATTTACTTGTAAGCATGAAATTAATTTTTAAATTTCAATGTCTTATGTAACTTGGCTAAAATGCCATTACTCAGAGTCATTTTGAAAAAGTGAATTACTTTATCTAACTTTGCGCTACATGCAAAGTGTTTGTAATCAATCTAAATAAGGAGTGCAAAAAGCGCTACATGTCATTGATCATTGCATGCCATGAAGCAGGGGTTTGAGGAAGTTGTTATTCAATGGCTTCTATTTTTAATGCAACACATGTGAATTGAGGAAGTTGTTTCCTATTAGAATTTGGTATTTTAAAATTGTATGAAGAGATGAGTAGGCCTGCACACTAGAGGGAGGATTTTTATTTTGGCAGTTGTACAAATGGTTTAAGAAATCCAAAACTTTGAGTTTGAGATAATCAAATTATTTTGTATGAATTTTGTCAAGAAATAATAAGAGAGAGAATTATTTTTTGGAGAACTTTACATTTGTGGAAATCTTTCTATGAATTTGATGAAGATAAATTGGTAATATTTGAGTTATCTTTAAAGATAAATTGAGTTCATAGTATTCTTGAGTATTTATTGGAAAAAGAATCACATACTATATGTTTATTTTCTTGCATATACGTAATAAACTCTACAAGTCTATTTATTGTGATATGCACTTATGTTATTCTTGCTCATTCTAAAATGTAACAAGTTGATTCTTATTTTTTTGCATATCCTAGATTTAAACTAATTTTATAAAATAAAATACCTGCTTACTTACTACAAAGTCTCTTTGTTATGATTCATGAACAAAGTGATTAAAGTAATACAAACATTAAATTAACTTGCACCTACTTTGCATAGTCTTGAACAAATCTAAACATAGAGTAATTAGAAGTAGATAAACATAAGCTTACAGGAGCTTCACCATTAAATGAAGGGTATTTAATCCCATGATTGCCTAGGTAGTTTTGACTCCATGAAAAATATCTAGCCAATAAGTGTCATTGTAGACATAATGTTAACCATAGAATCATGGGAGTATCCTGCTGATTTTATTATTCTCTAACCTAAGAACAAATAGATTAGATACCCCATGATTCTAGGAAGACCTTGGAATGGAACTATAGTAGCATTGATTGATTTTATATTAGGGGATATGACTATTTCAAATGGTCTTAAATAAAAATGAATCTCTTTATATCCACCTTCTCAACCATCAATCAATATTGTCAAACAATTGTGGGTCAATCAACCTGATGAAAAACATGATAGTATCTCCTCTTTAGCTATGGTTACAATCATTGAACATATAGAGGAAGTAGATGATGAGTTATTAAGAAGTATTGGAAATGATATGGATCTTGATAATCTAGCTATGGATCTTGATTGTCAAGTTATGAATTTTAACAAACTAGCTACAGATTACAACATACTAGCTACGGATTTGAATAAAAGATTTTTTAAAGATAACATTTCTTATTATTTTAATCATTAATCATCTTTCACCTCTTTAAATAAATCATATGATCATAAAGACATTCAAAATAGTGTGATGCAATGGGCATATGAAGGATAAGATTCATTTATGAATAGCTGGAATCATTCCCACAGGAGAAAAATTTGTTAAAGATGCTATTACATTTCATACATTACTTTCACATCCTTGTCCTCTCAATTCATTGATGAGTGAAATCAAACAAATAAATTCCTCACATCCAATAACTAAACAAATAACATTAACAACAGGGAAGACACTCAATATAAATAGTTGGTTGACAAATGATCAAGAAATAAAAGTTTTTGATTTACTTAAAAATCACACTCAAGATTTTACATGGGAATATCAAGATATGAAATGAATTCATCCAATTATTTTTACACACCACATTTACATAGAGAAAATTAAGCCAATAAGACAACCACATATAATAATTAATCCTACCTTGAGAGACAATGTTAAAACTGAAATTGAGAAGTTATTATAAGTAGGATTTATTTATCCCATTTTTGATAGCCAATGGGTCTCTCCCCTAGTCATTAACCATAAGAAAAAGAGTAAATAGAGAGTATGTGTGGAGTATATAGAGCTAAACAAAGCAACAATGAAAAATTACTTCCCTTTACCCTTCATTGATCAAGCACTTGATAATCTGGTTGGGAAAAGATACTTTTCTTTCCTAGATGGATTTAGTGAATATAACCAAATACAAGTGGAACTTGAGGATCAAGACAAAATAACCTTTACTTACCCATGGGGAGAATTTACTTACAGAGTCTTGCCCTTTGGTTTATGTAATGGACCTGCCACTTTCCAATGAGTTGTCTTAGCCATATTCTCAGACTTGACCAATGACTGTGTAGAAGTTTATATGAATATATTTATTGTTCATGGAGAATATTTTGATGAAGGTTTGAATAATCTTATAAAAGTATTACAAAGATGTGAAGATCACCATTTGTCCCTTAGTCATGAGAAATGTTTGATTATGGTAAAATAAGGCATAGTCTTAGGTCATCATATTTCTACAAAAGGAATACAAGTTGATCTAAATAAAATTGAAGTCATTTCAAAATTGCCTATTCCTCAAAATAAAACTGACATTAAAAGTTTTCTATGACATGAAGGATATTACAAAATATTCATAGAATATTTTAGCAAGATTGCTACTCCAATGTTTTTTTACTCACAAAAGAAAGTGAATTTGTCTAGAATTCAACCTGTCAACAAACATTTGAGATAATCAAAGAAAAGCTCAGTATTGCACCAATCTTAAGAGGACCTAACTGGTCACAACCCTTCCACATCTATACCAATGCATCAAATCATGCCATGGGAGCTATTTTGGGATAGAAAGATGAAAATGGACATATGTATGCCATATATTGTATAATCAAGAACTTAACTACAAAAGAAAGAAATTATACAACCATTGAAAAAGAATTTCTTGCTATAATCTATGCCATAAAAAAATTTAGACATTATATTACTAGTTATAAAATATTTGTATATACTAATAATTCATCTATTTGGTACTTGATGAATAATTCATTAACAGGAGGAAGAGTTATTAGATGGATATTTTTATTGCAAGAATTTGATATAACAATTATTGATAAACCAGGGAAGTTCAACGTGGTTGCTAATTTTCTTTCTAGACTACATAATGAAGATGTAGAACTTGTAGAAGACAACTTTATGGATGACCAATTATTTTCTATTTCAACACAAACCCTTTGGTTTGTTGACATAGAAAATTTTATAGCGATAATGAAGTTTCCTTTTCAATGTACTAAAAAAGAAAAGAAACAATTAAGATAAGTTCTTATAAATGGATTAATCGTATACTATTTAAACTTAGACTTGATTATGTTTTTTCTATAGATATGTAAAGGAAAAGAGATGTATGACATCATTCATGCATGTTATGATGAATCTAGAGGAGGACATTACTCAGTAAAAGGAACAGTGCATAAAATCCTTGGAGTTAGATATTTCTGGCCAACTCTTCACAAATAGGTAAAAATTTATGTTTGGCAATGTGATGCATATCAAAGAATGAGGAAGCTTACGTTGTCCTCTGAGATGCCTCTTCACCCATAAGTTATCCTAGAGCATTTTGAGAAGTGGGCTATAGACTTTATTGGGCCCATTGATCTACCATCATAAGTAAGGAATAATTGGTAGTTTGTACAGACTATGTAATTAAATGGGCTAAAGTTTAAGCTCTTTCTTATATAAAATAAGTAGTGGCATATTTCATCTATTTTAGTATCATGTAGCATTTTGAAGTACCAATAGAAATTGTATCAGATCAAGGACCACAATTCATGTCCAATATGATTCAAGCATTCATATAAATCTATCAAGTTAACCATCGAAAATATTCACCATACCATCCTCAAGTAAATGGACTAGTGAATGTCACTAATAGAGAGTTAGAGAATATTCTTACCAAGGTAATCAGTAGAAACCAAAAAAATTGGGCAGCTAAACACTCCCAAAAGTTATTTGGGCATACACCATTACATGGAAAACCACCACTAGTTTTTCACCCTATGAGTTAGTCTATGGTAAGAAACCTCTTCTTTCCATTGAATTTGAAATGCAAACTTTGAGGAATGCATTAAAAGTAGGAATTAATTTGGATGAAGCACAATAAGAAAGGATGTTGCAATTGAGTGAATTAGATGAGTTGAGGACAGAAGATTTGCAATAGATAGAAATGACATAGTACCAGAGAAAACAATTGCATATCTTACATATCAAAGAAAGACAATTCAAAGAAGGAGATTAGGCACTCTTATATGATTCTAAATATCAACATTTCAAAGAGAACCATTTCAAATAGAATTTTATTTTGATAATGGTTCTGTACAGTTACTACCTATTGATGGTTATAAAAAAACACTTCTTGTAAATGGACATCATTTGAACCTATACCAAAAGCTTGCCAATAAGGAAAAAATTACTCAAATAGTACATAATGAATTTGGTGACATGGAAGAACTCAAGTCTTCCATGGTAATTGATCTTTGTAAGGCAAAAATGGTCTGAATAAAGAAAGGGATTTTTTCTCTTTCCAAAAAAAAAAAGTTTTCAACAATGAAAATCCTCCAAGACATTATTGACAGTCATGATTAGAAAACTAGCTTATCGGCTATTTATGTACTAAATAAAGAGCCTTGAATAGAAAACTAAAAATGGCTAGTCAAGGGCGAAATACTAAAAAAATATAAATATTTTAGAAAAATCAGTTGGTTCCAAAGTAATAAGATTAATACTATTGTTTGATGTAATGCCACTAAATCACGTAATTTGATTTATATAGAACATATTAGGAAGACTGATAAGGATAGTATGGACATTTGTATGGTAAGGTATCTTTTTTTCTACTAAGTGTTAGTTTTAAACACTTAGGGTTGCATGCACATGCTCAAATAATTAATATAAGGTTTTCATATAATATCATAAGGAATAAATATATGACATCATAAGGGGTCAACTTCATAATAAAAACAAAGTCATTTTAAAAAGGTCATATTTTGAAAAGGTCATATCAAAGCTATGGATAATACTCCTTCCAAGTATAAAAAGATTTTATTATGACACATTATTTCATAATTATGTGTCATTAATGAAAATTACTAAGGAAGAGTTAAAAAGGGATTGATAGTGACATCATTAAAATATGAAATAAACAAAAAGTATGACATTAGTATTCTTGATTGATGTTGTCATCATTATTCATCATGCTTTGAGCGATATCCATAGCCTAGCCCTCAAAGATATCATTACTATTCAAGTCATTTTGCAAACACAACTTTAATCACTTTTTGAAAGTAGGAGGAAGAATTGACTGTGCTAAACCATATTGGAGAGTGAAAATTTCAAAATGGGTTTGAAGAAAATTTAAAAACCTACAGATGTAAGTTAACTATTGGAGAATGACGTAGTAAAAGAAATATTGACTACAGTAGGATGGTTGGAATTTTTCTTCAAATTTTAGGGTTTCAATGAAGCATTGGTGACAGAGTTCATTCTTCATCTGAAGTCTAATTTTTCCACAGTCAAAAGAGTCCAGATACATTTCTCCACAGAAATCATCAATGAATTTCAGGGATCCCAAATGAAGGAGCTCAACTATAAGGAAGGTCCTCCTTTCATAATCTTTTCAAAAAAATTAGCGATGAAAGAGAGCCCATGCCAATTATTTTAGAGGATGTCAAAGGTAGGATAAAAAGGGTAAGTAGAGAATATCTACCAAAACCTTGGAAATTAATTTCTTTCTAGCTTATTAAATACTTGACATGTGAGGGATAGTGCAGTGTATTAAGTTGTATGGTATTAAGGGTGTAGATTCATTTAAGATATGGTGTTCAACAACCTCAACACAAAATACATTTTCCCTCATTTATTATAGGATCCATTCAAATCGTAGCTATAAGATATGCCAAGAACCTTACTACTATAGGCCATCATGGGTTGATTTATCTCATTATTCAACACCAATTTTTGTAGCAAGAAAATGGAATGGAATCCTAGATTCCTTTCCTTGAAGGAAAAAGTAAGAAAACCCTAAATCCACTAAACAAATTCCTACACATATTCATGCCTCTAGTTCAAAAACCCTACCAAAATTCACCTCTAAAGAGATAGCTTCTAAGTCCATTTGTAGTATAAGATCCATAGATAAGACTGTTCAGAAGCAAACTTTAGATGCTCTTTCCATAGCTTCTCTTTTTGAGCCAATAAGTAGGAAATTAAGGCTTTGATCCTCTACCAAAAGATAAAAACATGCTTCTCAAGTTCATGAGCTCATTCAAATATTTGAAGAGGAATATTTTGCAAAACCTACCTCCCAGGCCCAAACTCAAGAAACCCTACTTATAGAGGCTCAACCCCATGTTAAAAGAAGAAGAAGATTGATCCTAGTAGTGGATAATGATGAAACCATTGCTATTGAGACGTTGGATAGCTTGAGGTAAACTCCCATAGCAACCACTACTAGTGGAGCTCATAATAAAGAATAAGAGGAAACTTTTCCTCCACATGAATATTTGGCTGATGACTTTATTGAGACCATCCTTGATGAAATTCACATCTCTCCTACAAAATAGATAAAGGATAAAATAAAATCCATTATAATGGAATAAGAGGAACAACCCTTAAGGGAAACAAATGATATAGAACTCTAACATGCTATAGCCTTATCCCAATTAGAAGCTATAGTTAAATAAAATGCAACAGATATAGTTGAGCCAATTTCTAAAGCACAAAACAAGGGTTTTATGATTGACCATTTGATAAAAAAATTGAAAATTTAGAAATATAATACTTGAAGAAAAAGGATGAGGCAGAAGATGATATTATTGATGTTTGGAGTCATACTATCTCACTTAAAGAAGAAAACATTTCTCTAAGAAGAAATCTATTTAGGGTTGAAATGGAAAATACTAGGTTAAAAAATCAAATAAATTCTAACTCTTCTCATACTCCTCCCAAAGTCATGATCGAGCAAAGCTATCAGATCACTTTGATTGTTTTTGAAGTAAGAAACCAATGGGATCAAGTTTTCTCATAATTTTAAGAAATGAAGATATAAAATCAGCTACTTAAGAAGGAGAGTCATCTTATTAAGGAGGAAAAATAGAAAATGTAGGAATAACTAACCCAAGCCAATCAAAAAGAAAAAAAAATTCAAGTAAACCCTCTAGTTTACCTGTTAGTTAGGTGAAAAATTGCTATCTTAAAAAATTCCCTCTCCTGCATATAGCCTATTTTTACATGAAAAATTCATTAGATGGTAGCTACTACAAATATCTTATGACTTACCATATGAGATACACACTAGTGATGATTTCATGGCTATATTCAGAAATAGTACTCCTGACGGACAAGATTTACTTTGTAAATTTTATTTGTGTGACATTATTTTAGAAAATACAAGTGATTTCTTGATAAAATAATTTGTGGGAGAAATTTAGATGAGAGCCCTATTATCTGCATATAAAAATCAAATTTCTTGGCAAGTTAGATATAATGATCACACTAATCTTGCATAAAATGTTGGTATCTGCATTAAGCCACAATGTGGTATTACACAACATGTACTACACCAATTTCATAGCTACTACCAACAACCTAGAATATATGCTAATTATCTCTCTACGCTACATGATGACCTCCTCAATTTTGAGTTATTTATGTAGCATAATGTTGATGATGTAGTGGTGGCTTGAAGGCAATGTTGGCACATGCTATTAGTACCATTAAGAAGAAGAAAAGTTTTGTCACCCACTACCCTTTAGTGGTCTCGAAGAAGAACTAGAGAGGTCATCCAGATAATTTTAGAAATCTTGTAGAGAGATGAAAAAATCTATGGATTGGAATGAGATTCAGACATCCCTTGCTACTTTCTCTAATGTCTCCTTGGAAAAATATAGGACCAAAATCTTTGGAATAGTTTGATATTTAGGTTCATTTGGTGCAGAGGGATATGGGTTTCACACCTTCTAATCAAATAATAATTCAAGAACACTTGTATTCTATTTATAATTTTTAAGTCTGAAGCTGCAATAAAGAGTCCACAATTATGGAGATTGAGAATATAGTTTGAAAAGGGACTTACAAAAGGTGAGGAGTGGGGGAGATGATGAGTCCATAAAATGACTCATTATTACTATAATTTATGGTCTTTAATATATCAAATGATTGAGCATTGTACATAATCTTGATGTTTGAAACTTACATAAAGTAGGAAATATACGCTTTTTCCCATATAAAATCACATAAAGTCTAAATCTATTTTTTTTACTTTGTTCTAGCATTTGCATGTTTTAGGCTCCATATTTTGACTTGTAGAGGTAAATAGTAGTATTAATAAGAGTTTTGACAAGATTGTGAAGATAAGGAGATCCAAAGACCAAGATATAGATTCTATACTTACTATGGATTTTGATACGTAAACTCTAGATTTTGATAGGCAAGCTACAGATTTCAACAATGAGCTCTAGATTTCAATAGGTGAGTTATGAATTTTGACAAGTTACAAAATGCTCCAATTTTGCTATGAATTGATCTAGATCACTCCAAAATTCACTATAACACATTCCAAAGGATTCAAATGGATTTTCCAACCTCTTTATAGTAGTCTAAAGGACAATTTTCCATATTGCCATTTTTGTATATGTATATATAGATGTCTTTTTTTGCTAAGCCTTCCATTTTGGGAGTTGCTACTCTAGGTTACAACAGTGAAGATAGAAGATAAGAATGACAATATATGTAAATATTTGATTGTTATAGTTAGGCATTTAAAATGTTATCCATGTATTCTTTGATTCTTAAGATATCTCATTGTAACAATTTCCTATTCCAATTATATCTCTCAACCCATCCGTAATATCTTCTATTTTCTATATAGCTAGGCTATTTCCTAGAATTGTGGATAAGATAGTTATTGATATAGAATATGTTGGTTGAATATTTTGTCTATCAATGTACTGGTAAACAAAATAGGTCTTATCAGCTAAAGCAAGAAGATTAGTCATCCTAATGTGTAAGTTTATCACATCAGAAGGAGACTGCTCTCTCCTCTCATCAAGGGGAGGTTCCCTGTGGATATGCTATATATATGTAGAAACAAAAAATAATATTCAAGGGTAGGACTAGGCATCCATCTCTCTTTATTTAGAGATGATGTATACAAAACAAAGGAAAAATGCAAGGAATGACAGATAGCTCTCCTCTTCTTTCAAGAAAAACTATTTAGTCAGCCACAAGAATACCCTTGGAAATAAAAGCATAATGTAACTGAAGTATGGTAACCAACAAATCGAAATAGAACACAAAATCTCTATCATGAAATGCTCAAGAGTAATATAGGAAGGGCAATGAAAGCTCAAAGTCTTTTCAAAGTCCTTTACACAGTAATGAAAAAGCAAACACACTAAAGGTAGCTATAGGGGCACAAAGTCGCTCCACAGTTGATTCTTCAGGATGCCTTCTTGAGTAATTTACTAATCCTGCTTATTAAATTAATGAAATAGAAAATATATCACAGCACAAAGTCTAAAAAAGCCCCTTGTTTTCATTAATAGAATATGATCAACAGAATGAGCACAAAGTCTCAATGATGCCTCTCAATTTTGGCAGAGTTTTGTTTAGTTTGTCAAAAAGATGATGATTTTACAATGAAAGAAAGTCCCTTATATAGCCATTTCAAGAAGGACTTGGGAACAATAATACATCATGATGCATTGGGAAATGTTAGGAAGACAAACTGGAACTTTGGGGCATTTTACCCATTTGATCTTCTCAATGTAGATAAACAAGTCATGTAATTGAAAGATTACAACTTTCAATGTCTACCTGGCAATCTGATCTTGTCCTCATCATTCCTCCTTTCCAGATTAATTGAATCGAGCCCTGTATCCATCCATTGTTCTGCCTTTCCTCGCTTTCAGCTGGTTTTTGTCTTGAATTCTGGAAATGCATTTGGGTCTATAAATCAAAGGCTATTTTACTTTCTTTAAAATTGACGTTTACATGCCCATCAATATGCTTCCAATGGCTAGTCGGCTATGATGAATTTGACGTCTTTATGGGCATCACCTCTTGGTCTTCTTTTGGTTTTCGGCTTTATGCTTAGTACTTTTATGAATTGGACATACCCATTTGGGCCTTGAGAAATGATCCTTGTCGAGCCCTTTATTTTGGCCACCAAGAGTCCCCCGCAAGGACACCTGCCCTTTGGGGTCTTTCGACAGCCCTTTGTTTTATCAACTCTATGGACAAATATTTCCCTGGGCTTTTATTTTGGTAGTCGTCGCAAGCAAATGTTTCCCCAGGATTTATTCTTGTAGATAAATCCCTAGATAAAATTCTCAGGTGTTTGATTTGAAAGCTCCCCATGGGTAATTCTGCAAACATTTGTCCCACAAAAAATTCTCGTGGACAAAAAGTCCGGGGAAAATTCTCGAGACAAAAAGTCTGTAGAAATTTGTTCTGCCAAGTTTTTAAACAAGCCTTTGGATTTCTTTTGAAAATTCAATGGGTGTTTTGGTCAATTAAGTATCCTATACAAGGGCACTTGTCCTTTAAAAAAGTTCCTTCCAGTATTGAACTATCCCTTTGAACTTGGCCGATGAACCATTAGTTGAACTGGTTTAATAGTTCAATGAAGCATGCCAAGTCCTTTTGAACCAAAAGCCAATGAACCATGTAATGAAATTGGACGTTGAACCAATCAGTTGAACCAAGGCTTTGAACCAAAATGGTTCGAATCAATGGTTTAATGAATAAAATAAACTGATAAACTAAGCATTGAACCATGATGTTGAACTTGCCTTTGAACTAACAATTGAACCATTTGATCGAACCAATCCGTTGAACCAATCTATTGAACCAGTTCAATGGTTTAATGAAGCACGTCGAGCCCCTATTATTGAACCTGTAGACATTGAACCAAAAGATGAACTGAAAGAATGGACCAACTAAATGAAATAAATCATTTAACTGCTTGGTTAAACTGAACCATTGAACTATTCTTTTGGTTGAACCTATCATTGAACCTTGAATCTGTTGAACCTTTGAACCAAAATCGTTCAATGGTTCAATTGAATGATTTGGCCAAACGTCCTTGAAGCTGATGAAACAATTGAAGCGAATGAATTTTGAACCATTTTGAAGCACTTAACTCTTACCGAACATGAACTTGTCGAACCTTGAACCCGTTGAACCTTTGAACCAAAATGGTTCAATGGTTCGATGGTTCAATGGTTCAAGTCTCTTTTTGTATTCAGATGTTTGCCGATGAAGATTTTCAATTGAACCAAAACTCTGAACCAATCCTGGAAAATAAAAAAATGTTTAAAATTAATTCTTTTGACTGAAAACCACCTATAGAAGTCTTTGAACTTGTATAAATGAACTTGCCTGTAGAAACTGAAAATACAAAGTCCATAGAAATCAACATGTAAAATCCATTGAACTTGACTTACAAAGTCTGTAGATTTTTTGAGAATCTCTGAAATTGAGAAATCTGAATATCTAAGACAAATTTTTGAAAATGGAAGATACAATTTTGGTCTGAAGGAACAAAATAATTCAAATGTTGTCTAAAAAATGACTGTTATTTTTGAGAGACAACAACTGGCTCCAGTTGGGGAACTTTTATCAATTGCAAAATGAATTGAAAGAAGTAAAATCTAGAATCTCCAGTGTCTTCAAGTGTACCATTGGGCTTTGGAGTCATGTTTTCCAAAAATGAAAGACATAAAAAATGAAAACAAACAAAACAAAATAGAAATTAAAAATGTACAAATATACATATATACAGAGGCAGAGATCTGATACTTCAAGAATTGAAGTGTTTCAGATGTTGCCCATTATGGAGCAGAGAAAACAACGTGCCATCTTGGTATTTCAACAAAAAGCTATTTTCACCCATGTGCTGATGAATTATGAATGGGCCTCTCCAAAGGGAGTCAACCTTTCCATGCATCCCTTTTGGCTCTCTTCTTTTGTCCCACAGCAGGACTTTATCCCCAATCTAGAAATCACGATTTCTAGCCTTCCGATCAAAAAGTTTCTTTATCAGATTTTGATGAACAACAATTCTATCCATTACCATAGTTCTCTATTCTTCCAGCTGAGTCAGACACATGATTCTTTTGTCAAGAGAGCTCTCATATGTCTGATTTTCAATGGCCTTCACTAATTTTAATGTTGGTAACTCTAAAGTGATTGGTGTCTCAGCATTAATCTCATAGAAAAGGTGAAAAGGAGACATACTAATTGCCCTTTTCAGCATGATCCTGTCAGCCCATAGAGCGTCCACCAATGCTTTATGCCATGTCCTTTGATTATCATCTGCAAGCTTTTTGATAATAATTACCAAATTTTTATTACTGGACTTAGCTTGTCCATTTTCTTGTAAAAAATAATCAGAAGAATGATAGAGCATAATTCCATAATAAAAATAGAATTGCGTAATTTCTTGAGAGGTGAAACAAGTTACATTATTAGTAACAATTTTGAGTGGGACTCTAAATCTAGAAATGATATTCTCTTTTAGGAAGTTGCATACAACTTCTGAAGTAGCATGTTTTGTTGGGATTGCTTCTACCCACTTAGTGAAATAATCAGTCGCTATAAGGACATAATCATGTCCAGCACTTGAAGATGATTTATTGTCCCAATAAAATTGAGTTCCCACTGCTAGAAAGGTTCCTCTATGATTACTAGCTTGAGAGGTAGAGCAGCCAACTTGGGTTTTCCAACAAATTGTTGGCAAAGTTCACATTTCCTCACCCACTTATGTGCATCTTGGAAAAGAGTCAGCCAATAATACCTGGCTCACAAAATTTTATGAGCAATCACAGGGGTAGAAAAATGTCCTCCACATGCTAAATTATGGAAAGATTTCAAGAGCTGGGTCTACTATTCTTTATCTACACAGCGAAGAAAAACTCCATCTATGCTTTTTTTATACAGGCCGTTGTCCCAAAGGATGAAATTGGTAGCTTTCAATTTGATAGTTCTCCTCTCTTTGTAAGACAAATGAGTAGGACATTCTCCATAAGTCAAAAAATAGGCAATATCTAAATACCATTCATTAGTAGTAGAAACAAAAAGCACTATTGGCACATTTTCAACCTTAGTTTCTTCACGCTGTGTATCTTCTGGCTTATTGTCAACCATTAATTAGCAAAGGCCTTTACCTCTGACCAGCTTTGTTGGCTTGATATCCAGATCAAATTCTTGGATTTTTGCAATCTAATTACCTCTCTTTGTGCCAAACTCCTGCTGAGTTGATATAGATTTGACTGTGCTATCAGAAACTAAGGTAGTAATATGTGAATTCAGAATATAGAAGCGAAAGTGTTTGACTACTTTTACCAAGGCATAGGCGTGCTTTTCTATATTTGAATACTTCATTTCATGAGTTTTCAGAGGGCAGCTCATGAAAGAAATTGGTGATTCCATACCTTCTTTGTCTTGTTGGACAAGAATTGCTGAAAGAGTATGCTCAGATGCATAGCTGTATATAATGAAATCTCTGTGGTAATCTGGGTAGACCAAGGTAGGGGTGTGAGCAATAGCAACCTTGATATCTTGAAATGCTGCTTTGCCTTATTTGGTCCAGCTGAAGGTAGTCTTTCCTTTCATCATGTTTACAATATGTCTTGTCTTCTCAGGCAATTTAGGGATGAATCTCTGTAATAAATTCACTTTTCTGAAGAAAGAGTGAACAACATTCTTACTTGCAGGCAAATTTAGCTCTTGGATAGACTTGACTCTGTCTGAGTCAATCTCTATGCCTTCTTTGGACACAATGTGTCCAAGGAGTTTCCTTTCTGTCACTCTAAAAATAGACTTTTTAGGATTCAAAGAAATACCATTCTTTCGACAACACTCCAGCACTTGTTGCAAATGGCGTACATGATCAGATCAATGCTTTGAAAAGATAGTTAAATCATCAAGATATACAACTATGAATTTGCCAATTTCATCTTTGAAAGCCATGTCCATAGCTCTTTGGAAGGTGGTGCCAGCATTTATTAATCCAAAAGGTATTCTTTTGTATGCAAAGGTACCCCAAGGCGTGATGAATGCGGTCTTGTGTTGGTCAGCTTCAGCAACTTCAACTTGGTTATAGCCTGAGAAGCCATCTAGCATTGATAACATTTTTGATCCTATTACTGTTTGAAGCACTTGGTCCATGATTGGCAAAGGGTAATTATCTTCTAGAGATGATTGATTCAGATTCTAGAAATCTACACAAATACAGATTTCTCCATTTTTCTTCCTTACAAGAACTATATTCGCAATCCATATAGAATGATAGATTGGAAAAATAATTCTAGTATTTAACATTTTTAGAATCTCAGACATAATCGTACCTAAATTTTTTGGATTGTATTGTCTGAATTTATACTTATAAGGCATTGAATCAGCCTTGAGAGAAATATGATGGCAAATTTCATCATGTCTGAGAAACTTCAGATCTTTGTATGAATATGCCAAGACATCAATGTATTGACAGAGCAAAGAAATGAATTTGAATTTTTCTTCAGGTGTACAACACTTACCAATGTTGACCATTTTTGGATTTTCTTCATTGGTCAAATTCACTTGGTCAAATCTCTAAGAGAAATTTGAATCTATCTGCTGTTGCTTGACGAATCTATCATGCTTGTCGAACATCTTCTCAAGAGAAACTAGGCCTTTAGAAATTTTATTTCCTTTCAACTGTAGAAAATCTTCATTTACATCTGAACTAGATTCAGAAATTAATTCAGACTTTTGAGATTCGCTGCCTTCAAAATATAGCTGTTCAAAAATGTCTTTTTGTTCCAAAAAATCAATGATCTGATTATCATCATTGAAAATTTGCTAATTATCAGCATTGTCAGGAACACTCGACCTATAGATCAGCTCAATGGTATATTTATCTTCTTTAAAATTAGAATTAGGAACTAAAAGAGTTTTTGAAATAGCAAGTGCATCAGCTCTATCATTAGAATCTCTTGGAATGGAAGAAATGTTGAAAGCATCAAAGCTTTCAATTTGGTCCCAAACAAGATTACGGTAATGGCACAGCCTCTCATTCTTGATTTGATATGAATTTCTCACTTGACAGACCACCAATTTAGCATCTCCTTTAGCATTAAGAAATTTGACACCTCTTTCTTGAGCAGCCTTCATGCCCAACAACAACGATTCATATTCAGCTATATTATTTGTGTTGCTGAATTGCAATTTATATGATGAAGGGAGCATATCTCCTTAAGGAGGTATCAAGACAATTCCAGCTCCAGAACCAGTAGAGGAACAACTACCGTCAAATTCTAGAGTCCAAATGTCATCAGACACTATCTTTACTTTAGACTTTCCCTCATCAGAGATGGAGGGTCTTTCTTTGTGATCTGTATATAAAAAGTAATTGCCCATACCTACAGATTCAAAGAGGATTTGAGCTTCAGGAGCTGACGTCTTTGTAACTACATACTTTGCTTCCTTTTTAAGAAGTAATCTTTTCATCATGCCTTGGACAAGAATCCTTGCCTTAGATTGATCCATGTTCAGTTCTCCTCCTATGTTCTTATAGAAATTCTGTCCAAGCAAAATGCCATAAGATGCTGGAATGTCAGCTACTAATACAATCATTTTAATCCTCTTGTCTAAAAAGGCTGTGAATGCAAATTGGGTATCTTTGATTTGCCCCAACAATGGCACTTGCTTATTCTCCATGGAGAAACATCTGCCAAATGTCTTGGTTAATGTGAGATCAAGAGACTCAGCGACTTTTGGCAGGTGTGACATTGTCAGATGCACCTGAGTCTATTATACAATTACTCAGCTTGTGGCCATTGATTAATAGAGAAACATAGAAGGGTTCTATTTTTCTAGGAGCAGCTGGAGGAGTAATAATCAAATTATTTAGAATAGGCATATTCATTAAAGAATCAAAAGTTACTTTTTTGGCCTTTTGTCCTACAGGGACGGTCTGATTTTTAACATATTGGACCAGCTTGTTCAGTTGATCCAGATTGGATTGCAAGTACTCAAATTCAGACATTTGTATTTTTGTCTTTTTGACATGATCAATTATGTCAAATGGCTGAATCGAGCTAGGTACAGAGAAAGGTACTTCAGGTTTTTGAGTTTTCAAAGGGATGGGAGGTGGGCTAGTTTGCGAATTAGAAGTAAAAGGTGCAACAGATGTATTTACCTTTTGAGTAATGACCAGATCATTTGGTTGAAAGGGTAGAGCTGTCCCACACTTGACAATTGTGACTGCTGGCTGTGGTTGTTCTTTTGTCTTTTCTTTATCAACCTATTGGGCTGATTGATTTTTAGACCTAGTAAACACTGCATATGATCCATCTAAAGCTTCTCCTTTGCTTCCAGGTTCATCTTGATAATTCAGAAAACTAATGTGGGAGTCACCAACTAATTCTTTTTGACTGTCTTCAATGATATCAGCATCATTTTCTTGATTTAATTCAGGCTAATAAAAAAAATTTGATTCTGTCTCAAGATATCCCATTACTGAATTAGTTGGAGGAGCTTTCAAGGCAAGTTTTCCTTGTAGAGGAGGAAGGCAATTTTTTTGTCCTTGGTTTCTAGCAACATTGCTCTGATATGACTGATTTGGGAATGTCCTTCTGTATGTAGGAGCAGAAGACATTCCTTGAGCCATTTGCTTTTTGAGGGCAAGGTGTTCATTTGCTAATTGTTGCACCATTGGATCTGTGGTGCTTGTAGATGCAAATTCAAAAGATGATGAAGCTCTGTTTCTATTGGGATCTCTTCTTATTTTCCATACTAAGATGAGATCATCTTCTACTTCAGTGGCCAAGAGTTGAGCTGCAGTGAGATCTATTTGGCCAGCACGTGTCAAGAGAAAACTGACTTCAAGTAGCTGAGAATTAATGAAAAAGCATTTGAGATTTTTAGCTGTAGGTCTGGCAATCATAGGAATTCTGTTTCTCAACTTGTCAAATTTAGTTATGAAGTCTCTCATAGGCTCATGTGACTTTTTTTTCATTTGTGTAAGTTGAGCCAGAAGTGTATGTGCATCTTTTGCAGGTTTGAATTTGGGTTCAAACTTAGCTCTCAAGGTATTCTAATTGGTCACAGATCGAGCTTGTAAATGGTAAAACCAATCTACAGTAGGGCCTTATAGTGTTTCAACAAAAAACTTGACTGCTACTTCTTCAAACTCTACTTTGATTACTCCAAAAGCTATATTGAATGCTGCAATGTGTTCATCAGGATGAACTTTGCCATCACCGTAGAATTTAGGGGAATTCTTCCTAGAACTATGTGGAAGCTCATGCAGAGGAGGAGTAAGATTGAGAGGACCAAAAGCATTACCTCAGGGCTTTGAACTGCCATTATAGGGTTTTGAAAAGGAGGGATAACAAATCTCAATGGAGTAATTATAGGCACAACTTTGTCAACAGTAGAAGTAGATACTTCATCTAGTAATGGAGATCTGGCTTTAGTAGGAGGAAAGCTCTTGGTTCGTTGTAGATGAGATGGTGAAGAAAATAGATCAAAATCACTTTGCTATACCAAATTAAACACAGGATCAATGACACCTTTAGCCCTTTGGCTTCGTGTATACCTTGAATCTGCCAGATTGTAAAACAAAAATGGAAAAGATTTGACTTTGCTTCAGTTAAAGCTTGAGGCTTTAAGCTGTGCATTATTTTCTCATGGTGTGAAGGTGAATGGAATGGATAGACTATAAATGGATAATGGGTATCCCCAATAGAGTCACCAAAAACTGTTGGTTGAATATTTTGCCTATCAACGTACTGGTAAACAAAATAGGTCTTATCAGCCAAAGTAAGAAGATTAGTCATCCTAACGTGTAAGTTTATCACATCAGAAGGAGACTGCTCTCTCCTCTCATCAAGGGGAGGTTCCCTGTGGATATGCTATATATATATATAAATAGAAAATAATACTCAAGGGTAGGACCAGGCATCCATCTCTCTTTCTTTAGAGATGATGTATATAAAATAAAGGAAAAACTCAAGGAATGACAAATAGCTCTCCTCTTCTTTCAGGAAAAACTATTCAGTCAGCCACAAGAATACCCTTGGAAATAAAAGCAGAATGTAACTGAAGTATGGTAACCAACAAATCAAAATAGAACACAAAGTCTCTATCATGAAATGCTCAAGAGTAATATACGAAGGGCAATGAAAGCTCAAAGTCTTTTCAAAGTCCTTTACACAACAATGAAAAAACAAACACACTTAAGGTAGCTACAGGGGCACAAATTCACTCCATAGTTTATTCTTAGGATGCCTTCCTGACTAATTTACTAATCCCGCTTATTAAATTAATGAAACAAAAAAGATATCACAGCACAAAGTCTAAAAAAGTCCCTTGTTTTCATTAACAGAATATGATGAATAAAATGATCACAAAGTCTCAATGATGCCTCTCAATTTCAGCAGAGTTTTGTTTAGTTTGTCAAAAAGATGATGATTTTACAATGAAAGAAAGTCCCTTATATAGCCATTTCAAGAAGGACTCAGGAACAGTAATACATCATGATGCGTTGGGAAATGTTAGGAAGACAAGTTGGAACTTTGGGGCATTTTACCCATTTGATCTTCTCAATGTAGATAAACAAGTCATGTAATTGAAAGATTACAACTTTCAATGTCCACCTGGTGATCTGATCCTGTCCTCATCATTCCTCCTTTCCAGATTAATTGAATCAAGCCTTGTATCCATCCATTGTTCTGCCTTTCCTCACTTTTAGCTGGTTTTTGTCTTGAATTTTGGAAATGCATTTGGGTCTATAAATCAAAGGCTATTTTACTGTCTTTAAAATTGACATTTACATGCCCGTCAATATGCTTCCAATGGCTAGTCGGCTATGCTGAATTTGACATCTTTATGGGCATCACCTCTTGGTCTTCTTTCGGCTTTCGGCTTTATGCTTAGTACTTTTTTGAATTGGACATACCCATTTGGACCTTGAGAAATGATCCTTGTCGAGCCCTTTATTTTGGCTGCCAAGAGTCCCCCGCAAGGGCACCTGCCCTTCGAGGTCTTTTAATAGCCCTTTGTTTTATCAACTTCGTGGACAAATATTTCCTTGGGTTTTTGTTTTGGTAGTCATCGCGAGCAAATGTTTCCCCAGGCTTTATTCTCGTAGACAAATCCCCAGGAAAAATTCTCAAGTGTTTGATTTGAAATCTCCCCGCTGGTAATTCCATGGACATTTGTCCCACGAAAACTTCTCGTAGACAAAAAGTCTATAGAAATTTGTTCCACCAAGTTTTTTAACAAGTCTTTGGATTTTTTTTGAAAATTCGAAGGGTGTTTTGGTTGATTAAGTGTCCTCTACAAGGGCACTTGTTCTTTAAAAAAGTTCCTTTCAGCATTGAACTGTCCCTTTGAACTTGGTCGATGAACCATTAGTTGAATCGATTCAACGGTTCAATGAAGCGCGCTAAGTCCTTTTGAACAAAAAGCCAATGAACCATGCAATGAACTTGGATGTTGAACCAATCGGTTAAACCAAGGCTTTGAACCAAAATGGTTCAAGTCAATGTTTTAATGAATAAAATAAACTGATAAACTAAGCATTGAACCATGACGTTGAACTTGCCTTTGAACTAATAGTTGAACCCTTTGATCGAACCAATCTATTGAACCGGTTCAATGGTTTAATGAAGCGTGTTGAGCCCCTGTTGTTGAACCTATAGATGTTGAACCAAAAGATGAATTGAAAAAATGGACCAACTGAATGAAATAATGCATTGAACTGCTTGGTTGAACTGAACTATTGAACTGTTCTTTTAGTTGAACCTGTCATTGAACCTTGAATCCATCGAACCTTTGAACCAAAATGGTTCAATGGTTCAGTTTAATGGTTTAATTGAATGATTTGGCCAAACGTCCTTGAAGCTGATGAACCAATTGAAGTGAATGAATTTTGAACCATTTTGAAGTGCTTAACTCTTACCGAACATGAACTTGTTGAACCTTGAACCCGTTGAACCTTTGAACCAAAATGGTTCAATGGTTCGATGGTTCAATGGTTTAAGTCTCTTTTTGTATTCAGATGTTTGCCGATGAAGATTTTCAAATCAACCAAAACTCTGAACCAATCTTAGAAAATAGACAAATGTTTAAAATCAATTATTTTGATTGAAAACTACCTACAGAAGTCTTTGAACCTGTATAAATGAACCTACTTGTAGAAACTGAAAATACAATTCCATAGAAATCAACATTTAAAATCCATTGAACTTGACTTGCAAAGTCTGTAGATTTTTTGAGAAGCTCTGAAAATGAGAAATCTGAATATCTAAGACAAATTTTTGAAAATGGAAGATACAATTTTGGTCTGAAGGACCAAAGTAATTCAAATGTTGTCTCAAAAATGACTGTTATTTTTGGGAGACAATAGAATAAATAGATAGATCCATTCTTGGATATATAAATTTTTTGAATACATACAACAATATTGTAATTTTTAATTCTCTAAAATATAAAATATAGTAGCAATTCTTTTCTCAATTCATGTGTTGAAGAGTTTCTTGAAGCTTGATTAATTTGGACTTAGATCTAAGGGAACAAGGGCCCACTCCTAAAGAAACATGAAATATATTTGGTATTTATAAATTGGTTCTATAATTCTTTGCATTATAAATATATGTTTGAATAATTTTGATTAAAAACTTGCAGGAAAGTTTGAATAGTTAATTTGTATTTCCAGCATAAACATTTCTTTTATATTCAATAAGTATAGATTTGTGTTTGTTTTTAATTAGTAAATTAGATCTGATATCCTTTTAATTTTTTAAGAGTGATTTTTTTTACAGTTGTGAGAAACATTTTCAAATTCTATAAATTAGATTAGAGTGAGTGGTTTATGTTTCTGCAAAGAGTGTTTTCTTTCAAAATCATAGTTTAAGAGTTGAAAGTAGATATAGATTAGCATAATATTTAAAAATCCCAACAATAAATATTGTTAAGTTGAAACCTCAAACTACCTTACTACAAATAGCTTTAGACACCGCCTTGGTAAGAACAAACACCAACTTGTGTTGGTTAAATGAAGGGGTAATAATGACACCCATCACAAGGGTGCAAGAATGATCAGGCAAGGGTAAACAATGGAAAAATGGACCCCAAAGGTGTAACCTACACACACAGAGGTAATCAAGGTACAAGCGAATACTCACAGTGGATTCACCACTTAGCCACAAGTTGTGCCAATACCTGAGTTATGCCTAGAGTATGGGGATAAGGGTAAAAATGAGTGTATAACATAACATGAACCAAAATTTACACTGTACCTAGACCCTATGCACCATAAAGATATATTACAGTAGGCTATGAGTGTAACCCAAATCTTACAAGGGGAACTATAATTAGTATGAGACTTAGAAGCGTAGGCTACCACCTCTCAAAATAAGTAGGATAGCTAAGATGTTGAAGTACAAGAATTAACTGAGATCTTACACCTCTTGTAAATAGAAGGAATCATACCCCTATTGAAGAACTTGCTCTTGGAACATGCATGCCATAAGCAAGTTGAGGTCACTATGCCACATATGGAGAGGGTGTGAGAAGTTAGACATACACAAAATGCTGACTATGACCAAGAACTCTTGGTGGATGCCACTATTGATGGATGGTCTATTTGTGAGGTTCTTTTGGACACAAATATGGAGGTCAACATCTTGACAAATACTGCTTGAGACAAAATGTGTAGGCTAGCCTTGAGACCCTCCCCTCATATCCTCTTCATGGCCAATAAAACTTGGGCTTAGCCTATAATTTTTTTAAAGAGCATAGTTGTATATATCATGGGTATTGAATTCCATGATAAATTATAAGTAATAGAGTTAGCATAATAGGAAAACTTCCCCATACTTCTTGAAAGGCCATGGTATTATGGAAACAATGAAGATATGCACTTCAAAATGTGCTACATGACCTTTGATAATGGAAAAGAGAGGGTAGTTATAACTATATCAAATGACCAAGGACCCCTATGTTGAGAGCATAGACATTAGGATGAGACAAGTTGAGGATTCACACTAGGATAAGAATGAACCCTACCAAACACTACTAAGGTTTATATCAGTTCATAGGGGGAACCCAAAATTACCACTCTAGGCACCTATTAGTCTGACATGGAACTAACACAATTTTTTGATATCTTGAAGGAATTCTAAGACTTGTTCCCATGAAACTACAAAGATATGAAAGGTGCACACCCATCCCTTGAAAAGATGAGAATTAAATTGGTTGATGATATAAGATCAATCAAAGAAATGCTTTACAAGATGAACTCAAATCTTTACACTAAGGTCAAGACTAAGATAGATGGCATGCTAGCCATAGGCATCATCTACCCCATACAAGAATATGAATAGGTTAGCCCCACGGTCATCAACATTAAAAAAGATGGGTGAATTCATATTTTTGTTGAATATAGATTGTTGAATGCTTCCTACATGACCGACCCCTTTCCAACTTTGTTCACTGATGAAGTATTGGATGGCATCACATTTTTCAAGATATACACATTTACTAATGGGTTTTTTAGAATACCATCAAGTCTAGATCAAGGAGGGGGAAAATCCCAGAACCACCTTTACAATTGAATGGGGTGGTTTGATTATAACCTAATACCCTTTGGGATGAATAATGCATCGACCATTTTCTCTTAAGTGGTGATCACCAGATTCAAATACTTCATTCACAAGTTCCTCAAAGTATACTTAGATGATTGGGCAGTGTATGGGTTGGTGACGGATCACTATGATAATTTGCACCTAATGTTTGAAGGGTGAAGGTAGTTATAAATTTCTTTAAATTTTAAAAAATAAGTCTTTGTAATGCCATTTGGAACATTACTTTGGCACATCATTTGCAAATATGGTTTTCTCATTGATCCCACCAAGATTTTAATCATATTTCAGCTTCAAACATCATCAATGCAGAAATATTCATTTGGGAAAATATTATCAATGGATATGGATACCTACTTAGCTTGACTAATAATCATGGCACGTACCTCATCAAGAAAATAGTTCAAATCTTTATGCCTGAATATATGGTGGTACACCATAAAATGACACCATACCATCCAAAGCTAATGTCACTGTAGAGTCATTTAATAAAATATTAGGGTTGTGCCTCACAAAAATATGCAATGTTGGTTGTAAGGATTGGGATGACCATGTGTCAATAGTGTTATGGGCCTATCGCACAACATATAAGCTCCTGAACAAGACTAAACCATTATAATTGGTGTTTGGCATAGAGACCATTATACTTATGGATCTCTTAGTACCCTCATTATATATCACATGTATTGGTTTATTGGATCACCAAGAGTCTTTAAGTGTACACCTAAAAGATTTAGAGAGGATAGATGAGACATGTGCCAAAGCACGATGGAGCCAAAAGATAGAAAAGGCCCACCAAAAGGTATGGCATGATAATCACATCAAGCACAAGGTATTTCCAGAAGGTACACTAGTCTTGTTATATGATTCTAAGTACCTCAAGCATCCAGACAAGTTATAGATTAGGTGGATGGGACCTTATGTCATCCATAATATATTGGCAATTGATGCATGTAAGCTTCACACATTGATTGGTGAAATGCTCCCTAGGTATTTCAATAGAAATATATTGAAGGTATACCATCACTAGGATGGCACTTGCACCATCGAACACCAAATTTTTGGTTAAAATTCGATCACTTGGTCTTTTAACTATATTAAAATTTGGTGCAAGCCAAATATTTTCTTTGTGATTTGTTTCTTTTATGTTATTTGAATAAACATGGTGATTTCAAGCCCATAGTAGAATTTTTTTGGTGCTTACACCCACATAAATCTAGTAAGATGAGTTGAGACCTATCACTTTTTAAGTGCTTGAGGCTAGACACCTAAATTTTTGGGCACATTTGAGGTTTTCAAGGTTCATTGAAATGTAAGTATAGGTTGATGAAGGAAGGCACACAAGGTGTTCATGTATAAAATACTAAGAGGAGATAATGAGGCACTAGAGGACCAATGTAAGGATTTGTATGGGGTAAGGAAGGCTGAAGTAAGAGACATGGAAGTGTAGAGAAATTGAGGTACACTTGAAAATAATCACAATACCAAGAAGAGATGGAACCTAAGAGGTTGAATTGCCCACATATGAAGCATTGCATCTAGATAAACATAAGAATGGTGAAGGTCATGCCAAGTAGAATAAAGTGCAAGATAATGACTATTGAAATAGCTAGCATCCAATCAACAGTCGATGGGAAGTGACCATTTGAATCACCTATCACTTTACTAAAGAAACTATTAGAAAAGTTAATGCTATGGTGGTGGAAGAACAAAAATGCATAATAAATGAGCAATTAGTGGTAGATTTTAGTGGATTTTATGGGTTTTAGAAAATTTCAAGAATCTAAACACCTCAAGCCATTAATGTGGTAGTTGAGAAGAGTGTATAAAAGTGTAGATGGTAGAGGAAGGAAGGTTACTATCATTTTTGAGAAATCAAAATAGAGCCAAGATCCAAAGCCACTGAGTGAGAAAATGCTACTAGAGAGAGACCAAGATCCCCGCAGTCCCACAAGTGAGAACAAAATAACATAAAGAATATTGCATTTCACCCTAAGAAGAAAAGGAGGCATGTGGAAAGAAGTTGGTAGAGAAATAGGAAAGTAAGATTTTAATCAAAATGACTAGGCCACTATTAATGAGGAAGGAAGCTCGATAGTCAACCATGTAATTGCATTTTTTGAAATTGTAAAGCATACTAGGCACAATTTTGAGCTTTAGAAGAATCAACCAGTCATGCTTCAATAGTAGCATGTTCAGGATGGGAAATAAATGGATAAACATAGGTTATTCACAAGTGAAAAATTATGCAAAGAAAGCATAGGAGGTGAGGGAAATACTCACCAAAAAAATGGAGGGGTAGATGGTGGAAGGCATAAGAATTATAAAAATTGACCCAAGAATGAGTGCCAAGTTTTCCTATAGAGAGATGGAATACCCACCAGAGGTCATGGTGGGGGAAATGTGGGTGTCCTTTATGAATATGTTTAATCTTAAGGAATATAACCATAGGAAAAGAAGTAACTTTCAAGAGTTAAAAAAAAAATGGATGATAGACATTGGGAAGAATACCAAGGTAGGTTCCATACTCTTTGATGTCTCCATCAGATCTAAATTGCAAACTATGAGTGCAACATAACTATTTGAACTATAGAGCTTTGGTAAGCTAGAATATTTGGTGAGTTTCCTCCTCTCATAGGTACATGGTGATGGTTCTACTTTTTTGGATAGTGTATGAGGATTTATGAAAGCCTCATTAGTAAAATCATATGGATACCTAACATAGGAGCAGACATATGAGAGATGATGGAAGATGAGGTGGAGGTAGAAAGGGTCACAAAGCTCTTAAGCTACTACAAGTCAAGGTTTATATTCCCCATCAAAGATATCCAATACCACAACACAAGGGCAATAATTCACTTTGTTATCACCAAAATTTACCCTAGTGGTTGTTGGCTTGATATTAATAAGACATTACTGTGCATTGCCTACCATATGGCACAAGGTGTAAAGTTCAACATCTCCAAGTTAATCATGGAAGAGATAATCAATAATGTGAAAAAATGTCATCAGGCATGTGAAGAGCTTCTAGTAGGGGTACATGATTATCCTAATAGTGATGGAAGAGATAGGTGTGCTAGATGGTAATGATGACCACTTATGGGTGTTCTCACCAAGCCATGAGTCCCCCAAGATGAAGTATCAGAACTTCATCTACCCACCTAGATTCTCATAGAAATATAAGACTAGAGTGTAAGGGTGGTTTGAAAGGTATGTAGAGGCATTTGAGAAGGAGTGACACACCCCACAAGAACTCCCTTAATAACTAGTGGGAACAATAACCTTTATCATGATGCAACATTTGTATGTGGTGTTCCTAGCACTCATAGATGGAAATCTATCAAGGTGGCTCTAGTTACCTTACATGTTCTTATCCAAATATTTCATGGTAGAGATAAGGAGAATCTCCAACATTCAATAAATTAATATCAAGACCAAAATCTATTGATCATGATAAAATAATGATGAGGCACCAATTTGTGTGTTACAGATCTAAGACCACCAAAGATGAGGAGGATGATAATGACATGCTTGGCATCCATCCCTTCCAAAGGGTAATAATAAATGGGAGGATATTTAATCTCTATTATGAGATGAAGTTGTACAATAAGAGTGGATATCTTGGAAAGGATGATGATCACCCCCTCTTAGTCGGTGATGAAGGGAAGGTTGCAATGAAGTTGTAAGAAATGACACTCCAAAGGAAATGGGGTGAGAAGTTATAAGAGATGACAGAGTGTATATAATTGAAAATAACCTCTAAAGAAAAAATTATGCCCCCACTCTAAATAAGAGCATGACATTCATGCAAGATGGTGCTTCTTCCAGTAAAAATCTAAAAAAAAGACTTAGGGACCTATAACGTTCCCTACCATAACCTTTGTAGATATGGAGAGAGAGATGACCCTTGTGCCCATAATAGAGGAAGAGATTGAAGAAGATAGAGTAGGGACCCATATCCTACAAGTAGGGGAAGGTGAAGAAGAGATCAACACTGAGAAAATTTAAGAAGCCCTGCAAAGTGGTGTGATCACCACACTATAAGTAATAGAGGAAATGGTGAGCTTAAAATCAAGTACCACCTTGTTAATGAGCCCATCAAGGAAACCAGTGCTGAAACCCAAGGATTAGGCCTCTCTAGTGGCCCCTCAAACTATCGAGGAAAAAAGAGTGGCTTGGAGGAAGATGGGACTAAACCATGAAGATATCCATCGGGATTTGGTGCTTGAAGAGAAGTGGAAGCTTGACCAAGAATAGAAGAAGGCAAAGCTAGAGAAAAGGGCCCCAAAGGTTCCCTCAAGCACAAGACCAACAATATAAGTGGTCTAATAGGTGCCAAGTGACCCCACTAGATAAGTATATGAAGATATTCAAGAGGATTTCCAAAGTAGCAAAGGTGTGTCTCAATAGAAAGAAGGTAATATTGGCACTATGGAGCAATAAATAAATATGGCCATAGAGCACCAAAAGTAATAAGGTAACACTAGCACCAAGGGAATTAACATGGAGGTAAGTATTAAAAAACCCCAAGATGAAAAAGTGGACAAGGGGAAGAAGTATAATGATGCAACCCCCAAGGAACAAACAAGTGAATCCTTAGAAGATCATGCTGAAGAAAGCGGTGGCACCAATGAAGAGGAAGAACACATAGAGAAGGTTATCATCGATAAGGATGATAGAGATCTAAACATAAAGGAGATGATGTATAAGAATTGGTGGGATTAATATTTTTAGATATATGAAACTATGCCCCCAAGCCCCCACTATAGAGATGCACAAACAACTATTATTTACACTAGACTACTATAAGGATGAGCCCTAATTTAAGGCACCTATAATGGCTACTTTGATTCTAGAAGATCCTAAAAAATGGCATGAATAACTTCTTATTGACCCAAACAACATGAACCTATTATAATAATGGAATTTGATAAAAATGATGGCCACATAAGTAACATGCCAAAACATCATCAATGGTGGCAAGGTGAGGAAATGGAAAAGGCTCCTCAAAGAAGCTAAGGATGAGGCACAGGCCAATAAGTTCAAGTTGTAATAACTTTGTGATCATGTATAGGTAGCCAAACCATCTATTTTGGTTGGCATCAACACTTTAGCCCTTTTATAGGTTGACAAGATTTGTGTATTGGTGGAGCAGATGATCCCAAGACTCTAGCTTGAGCTAGTGCAGGGAGAAGAGGAAGAAGAAGACCCAATGATCATGCTAAAGGAGCTGTTAGAAAAGCTCCATGAGGTAGAATATCTCCTCATAAGGTTAAAAGAAGGCACATAAAAAACATATGCCATTTTATTAAGCTTCTACAACCAAGCCTTAGTAATAGATGTGCACCTAAAATAAGTGAAGGATGAGAATTAGAAATTGATAACTCAAGTATACTTCATAAGTAGGGAAAAATAATTGCAAATCATGGGCAATGTGAACATGCTCAATAACTAGATCAAGGACTAAGAGTAGACCTTAGAATAACTCTTTTTCAATCTTCAAACTAAGGCTTGTGAGCAAAGAGACCCAATCATCATGCTAAAAAAAGAGCTATCAGACAAGCTCCATGAGGTAGAAGATCTATTCATAAGGTTAAAAGAGGGCACATAAAAAATATATGCCATTTTATTAATCTTCTCTAACCAAACCTTAGTAATATATGTGCACCTAAAACAAGTGAAGGATGATAATTAGCAATTGATAACTCAAGTATACTCCATAAGTAAGGTAGAGCAGTCATAAATCGTGGGCAATGTGATTGCACTCAATAACCAGATCAAGGACCAAGAGTGGACCTTGGAATAATTTTTTTTCACTCTTCAAACTAAGGCTTGTGAACAAGGAGAGATCTTAGATAGAAGTGTGGAAAAAGTGAAATCCAATGTATAAGCCTTTCGTAAGGAGTTGGATAAGATATATGTACTTGTGATGACTAGTTCATCCTTTGAGATTGATAGTGCTATACAAGAAATCAAGCTATCCATTAAAGGATTTGAAGACTTTAGCATCAAACTCCAGGAGAATGCACTTGAGTTCTATGCTCCCAAGTATTTTATGGCTTAGTGTGAGGGTGAACTAAAGTTTTTGTATGGGGTGAATGTTGGGCCTATAATCTATTAAGGTATTCACACCAACATGATGTCAACCTAGGTGCAAGATGATATTTTTATCAGAGGTTAAGCCTTGGTGTTTTATGTAACCAACTAGAGGATACAATGCAAATATTATGCCATCTGACATGAAGATAACCATCTCCTAAATTTTTAAGGAATCAACAAGGATTTGGATAAATGTGGCAAGTGCAACACAGGTATTATAGAGTCATGGAGCTGACAGTTATGATGATAAAGTTCTAATTCAACACTCAGTGTGCAACTTACACCTTGGAAAAGATGCTCTTGAAGGATTATATAAGGAGATCAATCCAAAGATGAGGAGGAGGAGATGAAGGATTTTAGAAAATCTCTAGTGGAATGACTTTGATTTTTAAACATTGCTCCAACTACCATTAAGGCTTTAAAATTGATTGGAGGCCACTCTAGCTCTGATTATATGTGCCCAAAATCATATGTGAGCCTCTAGTTTTTTACTGTTATGAATATAAATTTTTTTATGGACTTTTATCAATGACTAATTATGTCATATTAAATGAGTTGTGTGTCTAGTTTTACATATCTTATAATATTGCCAATGAGATGCATATGTTTGTAATGTCATAATTTTGATTGAATTATGTCAATTAGTGTTTGTGCATTTTACTAGTTTAATGATTTAATGGAGTCCTTATAATTATCATTAAATTATCATCATATTGTATGGAGGATAATTATATATCTACACCAATAACCTAATCCCCATTTAAATTGCATCTATTTAGTATGAGTAAAAGTAGTCTTATGACTCTTTAAACACATATATGACCCTAAGATTAATCTAAGAAAGGCTTGTGTTTATGGCTTTTACTTAAGTTTTCATTGAATTACTTAATTACCCTAATTTTATCCTCATACCATGGCATAAATATCACAAAGGGAACATCCCATGCTTGTGCCTGGTTATAGTAAATCGAGACCCTAGACTTTTCAAAACACTATGAATTACAAAACCTTGGCCATGGTCTATGTACTTCAATTTTTTTGGCAATATCTACTAGCTACATGATTTACATTTTCATAGATCATGAAGTATTTAAGTATCTTGTCAATAAAATAGTGCTCCATGGTCGTATATGCAGATGGATTGTTTTATTTCAAGTGTTTTAGTTTTTAATTATTGTCAAGCTAGGAAGACAAAACTCAAAATTGGATCGTTTATCATGCACAACTAATGGATAAAAGGTGTGAAGCATTTAAGACAAGTTAAATGATGTAAAAATAGATTATATTTTTTGCATTACAATAAAACTTGAGGATGTAGTTACTTTTGTAACATCAAGCATTTGTCTTATCCATTTATTAACTAAGGAGAAGAAGCAACTGGTTGTGTGTGTTGCCCCATATTAGCTTATTGAAGGGAAAATTTACAAAATGGGGCATGATGATTTTTTACATATATGTGTACTTGAACATGAGCACTTGGGGATATTGCATGAAGGACATAAGTGCATCATTGATTGCTATTTTTATTTAGAAGCCATTATGCACAAGATTCTGATTTCTAGATTATTGTGACCCACTTTGGTTTAGAATGAAAAAGAATATATGCATAAGTGTGATGTATGCTGAAGGAATAGAAAGCTAAGCCATCAGGATGAAATTCCTTTGATTTTTATCTTAGCACAAGAGCTCTCTGATAAATAGGATACTGACTTCTTATGGCTCATTTTTCTTACTGCACATAGAACTATTGCATGTTATATCATTATTACAGCCAAACATTTCACTAGATTGGATAAAGTAGTGCCAACCAAAATTAGGTTGACAACAACCAAAATGTGATTCTTATGGGATAATGTGATTATTTAGTATGGTTTCCCTCTAAGCCTAATCAATAACCAAGGGACATACTTTATTAATGATATTGCACATCTTGTTGTCTAACTTCATGATTTCCCATCATAAGACAACCGCATACCATCCATAAGTGAAATGGAATACGGAAACCTTTAACAAAATCTTAGGGAATACATTGAAATTTTTTTGTGACATTAGGTGCAAAGATTGGGATGATCGTGTTTCAATAGTCTTGGGGGCTTACCGAATAACTCAAAAATGTACAAATAAAGCTACACATTTTTAATTGGTGTTTTGTACTAAGGTAGTACTACCCATGGAGTTTCAAGTCCCATAGTTATGAATTTCATGGGTAGGATGGTTATATGATCAAGAGTCATTGGATTCCCACATCGATGTGTTGATTAAATTAGATGAGAAGCGTGCCTTTGCTTGTTGTAACCAAACTAATGCTAAGGCACACCATAAAGTTTTGCATGAAAAATGCATAAAGAAAAAAGTGTTAAAAAAGGTTCCCTTGTCTTTCTATATGATTCTAAGTACTTAAAACACCTCAAAAACATTCAAATCCATTAGTTGGGTTTGTATGTAATACATGATATATTGTAGACTAGTGCATGTAAGTTTCACACCTTAGATGGTGACTTTGTCAATGGATATTTCAATGGTAGTCAACTTAAGCCCTACATTTCTTAGAATGTTATAGGATAATAGTGAATAAGGCATACACCAACTAGGTTATCTACATTATTTTATTTTGTAATGGGTTTTATTTTTTAAGGTAATAATAGTAAGTTAGTATAGTAGATAGTAATAAGTGAATCCTTTTCACGTGCTAGTAGGCTATGTGAACAAGTCAAGTCTATGTAAGGAAATGTCATGATTTTACTTTGTGATAAATTGTAAGATCTAAAAACTATAATTTTTAATCATCAATATCTTATACAATGTGTTAATATCTTAGGGGTTAAAATTTTGATTATACTCCTCCATGTATTTTAATGATTACCTTGAGGAGTTATGCTCAAATAATAGGTTTTATGCATAATTTTTTTATTCACACTAGAGGGTTAGGCATGAGATTTAGCATGGGGCAAGGCGATGAAAAGTGGAAAAAAATTAACAAATTAGATAAGTGTGACATGGGGTGTGAAGAGTGATAAGGATAGGCACAAATTTGAGACTGACTTGATATGAAGAAGCTATGGGGCAAGGAAGAATGAAATAGGAAGGGAAGAACAATGTCTAGTAATTTAGAAGGGAAGAATGCACATGAAGAATATCCTATCAAAAATGGTAACCATGCATATGATGTCACTCCAAAAAATTTAAAATTTCAAACGTTTATGGTTGACAACTGGAAACAATAATAGATAATGAAAGGGTGGTAGCATTAAAACCTCGATCGTGTGAATCCTAAAAATTATTGCTTGTACAACTAGATCATTAAAAATAGTTTTAGGGAAAATCATCAAGCAATATAAAGGAAAGATGCATGCCATTTTAACCACTTTGTTATTGAGACACATTGAGAGACCCCATAAGTGTGAATAAATAAGAACAATATATAAACCTAAAATTTGAGCTAATAAAAATAGGAAACACCATTTATGAGATAAAAATAAGATCTTTATGGAATTACAATTTAATTGCACTAATAATAGAGGCATTTTAGTCTGTGAAAAATGATAAATTCATCAAGTTTCAAGTTTCAGAGGTTATAGACCACCATTATTGTGTAGAGAGGCTAAGAGCTGAGTCTTGAAACACAAAATATGAAGTATACACATGCTTTCCAAGATTCAAAGGTTTGAACAAGTCGAGGGTGTGCCAAAGTTGTTTTAGACACATTATGAGACCAAAAATCAAGGTATCAAAAAATAAACACTTCATATTTGAGGTGAGTGCATATAATGGAATGATGATTATAAAATAAGTAAGGGAAGAACCAAGTAGCATGTAGGTTGAGGAGCAATCAATCATCTTTAAAGAAGGGGAGGAAGTAGTGACAAAAACATCAGGTATGCAAGTAGTGGAAGTCCCAACTAGTATAAAAGAGTTAGATAAGGCATTAGAGATAAATAAAAAGAAGAGAAAAAGAGGAAATACCACAATAAATTAAATAACATAATATGAAAATAAAGATAGAACATACCTAAGAACAAATTAAATAAAGATATGATAGGTACACCATAGACAAAAATCAAATTGAGGCTAAGAAGGATGAGCTTTGTATAAATACATTATCATAGGGTGTGATGTGCATGAAGGAACGGGAGTTTAAAGTAAAACAATGTAAAGTGGAGGGTTATGAATACCATGGAATGGAAATGAGGCTAACTTGAAGAATGATTATATGTCTAGTACATGAAAGATGACCCCAAAGGGAATGCCATATTTGATAGCTTTATTAGGTAATGATTGGATAAAGTTAGGGTTCTACAGCTTTATGAGCTCCCCTAATTCATCATTCCCAAGGATTTTTCATGATTTTTGATCTCACACATACTTGAAAATAGGTTATACTTCACTGGATTAAGGATGAATATCATGCCTACCCAAATCCATAAAGTGACTAGATTAGTCTAGTCAGGTAAGGACATTAAGGAAGTGTTGAATGACACTAAGGAGGTCAAATGCATGGCCAAGGAATACAAGTAAAATAATAAAGGGTTCACTTTACCCATTATTAACATCAAATATATATCCACAAGAGTTGAAACATGATTGGTAAACACCAAACTACAAGGATCAAGGTGTTGGGCAAAGATCAATAAATTTTTTTATACATAACATATGAGATGGAGAAGGGAATACTATTTAACATATTTAAGTGCTTATAAAATTAAATCATTGAAGGCATAGATAATTTACATACACTTAGAAAAAAAATATGGTGTGATCTTGACACTCTTATTATTTAATGAGATTGGTGTGCCTAAGGGCACTAGGGAAGGCCAATCGACATTCCCATCCATGACAAATATCTAGCACTAAAAGATCACACCTATACTTGACACAAGGTAATTTTAAAAACAATATAAGGTAAGAGTATATGGGTGGTTTTCATGGTTGAATGAGTTAATAGGGGATGAGTGTCACATCCCAAGGCTATTTCCAAAAATGATGAAGAATCAGGCCAAATTTCATAGTAATGAAACATCATTTACTAGTGCAAATTGAGTTGGCTAATGACAATATGTCAAGTTGGTTATATAATAATACTTTATCAATGTATTACATGGAATCTAAAATATGTAGAAGATAACCATGGATGTGTAGAAGATAAATGCAAATTTACACAACCTTCACACTAAATATGTAGGCCCAAGGGAAGCCACACTAGAGGAAGATGATAAGGATGATAGCATTGGGTGCCTCATTAACACAATAAAAAGTGTTATCATATAGGGTCTAACAAATAAGCTATATTATACATTCAAGATAAAGAGAAAGAGTATTGACATGGGAGCACAAGGACATGATGATATAATACTACCATGTTCATTGAAGGTAAGCAATTCACAAGCCTCCTCCTCCAAAAAGAAAAAATAAAGAAGAGGAAGTTGAAACTAGTATCTCCTATTGAAGAAGACTTGGAGAAAATGGAGTCAGACGATAAGCCTCTAAAGAATAAGAAACTATGTCTCACAAAACCAAATCCCTTAAATAGAAGGTTGTCTTATCCACAAGTTTATGTGCCAATTGAAACAAATGTGGAGTAAAAAAGGAAAACACCATAGAATGCCCCCATAATATTGGCACACACCAAACCAACGTTAGAGAAACAAGTGCAACAAGAAAAAAATTTAAAAGTTTAAATTAATCCTAAATATAAAAGTCAAGAAAAAAAGCATATGATTCCATGTACATAAGTAAACAAGGACATGGTAAGGAAATGACAACACAAGACTTCCCACATGCTAGTGAACAAGAGTAGGAAACATAGAAATAAGGGCACACAAATTAGGAATGGAGTGAAGGAGGGAAGCATGAGATGGAAGTAGATAGTGTGAAAAATTTGGAGGAAATAATTGATAAAGGAGTTGATTTAGTCATGCAACATCTAAAAGACACAGACTCCATAATGAATCCCCAAGAAGAGAAACCCAACATAAAAGAGTTAGAACAACAACAACTAAATTAAGGAGTAGAGAAAGAAGAGAGACATATGATAGTGAAGTGAAAAAAAAGTTGTATGGAAGATATCCCCCCACATATGGAAAAATAAGAAGAGGATAACATTTGTACCAAAATATAGGGAAACATAAGGAGTGGATAGATGTACATGTGGAATATAATGAGGTTGAAACATGCCACAATTTTTTTTTCAAGCATATGTCCTTTGCCTTGGATTCATATGTATAAAAACCATTATCTTAAGTTCTTATGGTTGTGGAATTGGATTCCCCACCATAAGTTAATAAAGGTTGAGACCTATTTTTTGTGAATCCTAGTAACATGAGGGATGCACAAGTAGAGAATGCATTTATGAAATTAGATGCAAAGGTTTCCATGAAATTTTTTATGAACATAACTTTAAAACAATAAAGTCACACAATAAAGAAAGTGTCAAAGGCACATGAAGAGGAAGAGAATAAATGCACCACATTATAAAGTGCACTTGAGGAAGATTAGGGGAGACAAAAAACAATAGATCATAAGTTAGCTTTCATGGAGCTCAAAACTCTGAAGTTATGTCAATGGATCTTGAAGGAGAAACCAAACATACTAGATGGAGTTGATATATCCCAAGATAAGGATGTGAAAAAGCTAGAAATTATAATAGATAAACTACTAAATGGGGGAAAGGCACTAGAGATGTGTTGGAAGAATTTAATAAAACCAAAATTGAGTTTGTTGAGCAATTGTAAAATTGTGAGGACACATTAAATAAGCTCTCAAAAAGTGTCATAGTAACAAAGCAATTTTTTTGAATTTCCCATGACAAACAACTATAATAAATGTTCATCTCCATTAATAAGAAAAAGAGTAAAGTGCACTAACTACCTAAGTGTATACAAAAAAATGAAGAACACACATAATTTTTACAAGAGGTTGATGTAATTGATCGAATAATAAGTGCAAATAAGGAGCTTGAGTGGCGCTTCTCAGGGATTCAATTGAATACAATTGACGAGGAAAATTTTATTGACTAAAAAATAAAGGAATCCACTGAGAAGTTAAGTGTAGTAAAACATAAGGCTAAAAAACTCCAAGAACAACCTATAGTATTAAGGGGATTGGGTGCATAAATAAGAAATGTCATGGAGAACATACAAGACACACTCAAAAGGTGGCCCACTTTTTAAGAAGAGATGAAGTAGGATGCCCCCATATTTTTTGATTCAACAACATAAATTTGTCTTAGGATGAACAATAAAAATAGTGTGGGGTGACGTTGAACCCAAAATTTTGGCTAATTATGGACGTGCACAGGTATAATAGAGACTGAATATGTGTATGAATAACAAAGATAAAACGCATTCAAGAGTTAGTATAGGCACACTTGCAGGGAGGGACACCCCAAGTTTTGACTAAGTGTGGGATCATAACAACACATGAATATGGAGAGGCACAAATGGGTTAATGTATCTAGAAGCCAAACAAGATAGACCATGTCATGAAGCAATAAAAAATATGGAGCACAAGAATCAGAAGACAATTATGGAAATTATAGGGCATGAAAGGTGGAGATCGTGGCTAAACCTATATCTTAGGAGTCCAAAGAGCACACAAATGTTAATTAATTCCTTGTTAGTGAATCAAGTAAAATTCCATTTATGAAAAAATGATAAAACTAAACACTCTTACCTAATAACTAGGGGGAGCATAACATAATGGATAAAACCACAAATAAGAGATAAAAACAAATAATAATTTTATCTCCCTTGTCAAAATTGATGCCCACTTGTTGGCAAAAAAGATGTTATTTCTCGATCTATGACATTAGAGACTTCCATCAGTGATTTATCCTTCTTGGTATCATTTCTCTAATGGCCACATGTTGCTTTGATTTGCTTAGATTGGCTTGGTGTGAAGTTTCGTATCAATTTGGCACTATAACATTACTTTGATGGTTTCTTGAAGGTATTCCTGTAGAAAAAACTTACAAATAAAAGGTAGTTTGGGTAGAGTGAGGGCACTTATATTTATCGGTCTCAAAACTAATTCTAACCCTAGGGAGGGCAGGTTTAGTTCTAACTTTGGTTGAGTCTAAAATAACCTAGGTTGAGTTTAGGTTAACCCTAGGTTGGGTCAAAGTAATCATGAAGGATTGACAACTCATTTTTAGATATTTATGAGCCATGAAAACTCATAAAAGATATTTATGAGCTTGTGACTCACCTTTTATTGAATTTTAAAAATTAATAAAGTGTTTTATTAGCTCCCTTGACTTTGACTTCATATTTGTTGAAAAATTCCTTTTTAGATAAATGAAATTTACTAATTCAACTTGGAATTTTTACTTAAGCAAGTTAATTGAGATTTTATTTTCAATGAATCTTACTTAGTGATTTTTGGCTTTTATGAATTATTTTCAATACTTTTTGCATTAATAGCTCGATAGGCCAAGAACGTCAATTTTCTAGGTCATAATTTGACTAGGGTTAAAACCAAACTAGGTTATTAGTGCATACATGGTAATACCCCAAATAAGCAAGGGCCACAACATTTTTGAGTAATTAAATCCCTTATATAGATGAATTTGGGAAATTTAAGTGATTTATAGGATTAAATTATATTATTTTCTAAAAATTGATCTAAATCCCAGTTTAGGCATGAAATTGGCCAAAATTAAATTTTTATAATTTTTCCCTATTTGAGAAGGAATTACGAGACACATGCACAATAAAAAATTTAAAAGAATAAAAAAGCTATTAAGTTAAAAGGTTCATACCCCAAAGGGTGGTTGATTAGCCCTTAATTCCCCCTTAAGGGAGCGAGCAGAAAAATAGAGTCATCAAAAGTTCCCTCAAAATGAAGAGAATGATAGATCTAGTGGTAACGATAGTGAAACTACTAATTTGCCCAAAGGTAGTTATAATCAATAATTTTAGTTGAGGCATTGATTTATCCAAAGGTAATTATAATCAAGAATAGAGGTGAAGTCATTGATTTTCCCAAAGGTGGCTATAATTAGGAATAGAGGGTGGATGACACTAATTTGCCCAAAGGCTATTATAATCAGTAATGGAAGGTGAGACATTGATTTGCCCAAAGGTGGTTATAATTAATGGTATGAGAATTTTACCTAGTAGGTCAGGTGGAGTGGGAAAATAATGATTTGCTTAAAGGCAGTTATAATCATTAAATAGGTCAAAAAAGAATGATTTGCCCAAATGCGATTATAATCATTCACATGTGGAATCACATGATTTTAAAATGAGTTTTCCCAATAAAGGTATAATATATCATTGATCGATTGGAAAATAATTTATAGCATCTTAATAAATTGTTAAGGGGAACTAATATGAAAAACCCATAAAATGGATTTATGATGAGTTGGCAAAGAATAAAAACACATTTATAGCCTAAGTGTGAGTACAAAGATGCATGCTTAAACTCACATAATATATAGGTAAAAAAATAATGTTATTAAATGAGTCTTAGAAAAGGCCTAATAAGATAATTTGGTTACAAGACGACTGGAAAATAAATCATGTAATATCAAATGACATGCAAAATGGACCACAGAGGTGTAAAATACACTTCTCAAAGTAAGTATAATGAGCTTTAGGTACTTGGGTGGGGGGTAAAAATTCAATTTTCAAGCTATATATTCACCCCTGGGGTGAAAAACAATTCATTTTCACCCTTGCCCCTTCTATGATTTGAGATTTAGTTTGTTGCACTATCTAGCTAAGAGAAATAACATGTGGAGGAGCATGAAGACATAATTATGACTAGGTGAGAGAGCACATACAACCACCACACAATGAGCCACTAGTATGTAGTCTCACTTTTGTCATTTATGTCATTTATTACTCATTAATTACTAGATTTAGGTCAAAAATAAATGAAGTTACTATTTACATTTTTAGGTAAAATGGTATCTTCACTAAGGAAATCAATGACTTCATACAAAATTACCATTCCTAAAAATGGTAAGCTCATAAAAAATGCTTAAAAATCACCAAAATGGGCATTTTGACCATTTTTGGGTGGTTTATATTTTCATAAAAAATGAAAAATTATGATTTCATCCAAAAAGGTGAAAAAATTCCAAAACAACAACTTTATTATTTTAGGAAAACAACTTCGCCTTGAAAGGTAAAATAACTAGCTTAGGGACCCAACAAGGGTCCAACCTCTATGAGAGAGGGGAAAATAGGATTGGTAGGGTAGGCATAGGCTCAGATAGTAGCATAAAATTAGGCTAATGCTAATCTATCTATGATTGTAGGAGTGGCTGGTGGTTTTGACAACACGGGAACAATGCTCCCAGTGCTTATGCACACCATAGATCTAGACAGTAGAAATGACTAGATTTTTATAGGCTTTAGACTTGTATATTATGGTGAAGATGTTAATTATACACATGGATTGAGCATATTTGAACATGTTGGTAGAGCACTACCATAATGAGACCTCAACCTTTCACTTGCCTATTAGAGAGGTGATAGTCACTTTTGAGGATACTTGGTGTATCCTCAAACTACCAATGCAAGGATGGAGGCTTTTTTAGATAGACCAAAGAAAACAATAGGCCATGTTAGATGATATGATCAATTATCAGGGCATTCCCATGGATCATGGGAAGGTTAATATCAATTTCATTGAGACATATATAGATATATGTCTTGACAACTTGGCTCTTGGGGACCCTTTAACACCAACACTTATAAAAATGGAGGTTATAGTTTTGATGGCTATTATTAGCAACATATTATTGCCTAGCAAGAGAAACAAGTATTTCTATATGGGCCTCATAGTTATAGTTCATATCATGATATATGAGGCCACATGGTTTGCATGAGGGCCAACTATCTTACCTCAGCTATATAAGGACTTGCACATGGTGGCATACAGAGGAGGAAACATTAGAACATTGACACTATTGATGGTCTAGGGTTTGGAGAATATCTCCATTGAGCATCTTGTGGGTAAAAGATGGGTTTGAGACCTTGAGGAGCCATTAGTATATGGTTAGGAACAAATTGGGGTAAATGACATGGACAAAGGGGAAAGATTTTCTTCTACCACTGTATGTTTGATGAGCTCACCCCATATTTCTTCATATGGAGACCATAGCTTCTCTATCAGTTCTAATGGTTCAAATATGGATGGTATACTACATATATGAAATCCAAGTGTTTTTTTCAAGGTAGGTAGTCACATATTATCAAAGAGTACCATGTTGATGAGGTACTTCAATAGTTTGGCATGACACAGGATGTGTTAGAGGGGCCTAGGTGGTTTTCCCATGTTACCAGAGAGATCAACCATAAGACTCTAGTGATTCAGAGGCATGTAATAATTTCCAACTATTTGAGCATTCTGTAGGTAACATGGTCATATGTAAGGGGCCCAAAATATGTAGGAGTGACACTTGAGTATATTCATTGGTGGGTAAAAGTGTGCCCTTTGAGGCTTACAATCTCAAGTCAAGTAGGTGGGCAAATTCCCTGGATATTGATAGTTTTGGAGCTGAGACTTATAGTGGGGATAGTGATAGTGGTATCATCTGGTAGAGCAATGGAGGCAAGGAGGGTGATGATGGGTTTGAAAGTGGGGATGATGGCATTGATAGGGGATGATGTCCTAACCATGATGGTGCTCGACCCTAGCATGACAATGGACTCATATTACCATAGAGCATACAAGAATACTATTCCTAAGGACTAGTAGGTTGCCACATTTGAGGTATGGGATGCTTAGAGAGTAGGTAGTAAATCAGGTCAATCAAGGACTAGGACCCTATTACAAGGGCTTCAGGTGTTACATCCCAATCCTTCATCAGGCTAACTTTCTAGATATTCTATGGATATTTATAGCTAATGAATTTAGATTTGGCTAAGCTTGAGATATATGCTATTATGAGATAGTATAATATTGCTTAAGTTACATGATCATGCTGCTATAAGTTAGTTGTAAGTAAATTTTTAATTTATGATCATGTTGATTTGTCATTTTGGCTATATTTTATGATAAATGTATATCATGACTGTTATGGTCTAACTACCTATTTTGTAATGAGGTTGATGTAGGAGAACCCATCCCTTGGAGTGTGCTAGAGGAAGAACATCATCAGAGAGGGTGACATAGATAAAGATGTTAGAGGATGATAGAGAATTGATGATAACCCTACACACACCACATAAATAATTCATGTTAGATGCATAATTTGAATGCTTAGCATAATGTCTTTAATATTTCTTGCAATAGATAGATGCCTACTTATAGTTTGATAACACATTTTAATGGTTTTGTGGATTTCATCTAGTGTGACCTGTGTGTGGCCATGAATGTTATGTGATTTGATTGATTAGACTAATTAAAATTATTATTCTATAATTTAATCATTAAACTATCATGTCAATTTGAAATGATAATTAATAGATATACTAATAATTTTGAGTAAAAGAAAAGAAAATATAATAAATCCCAATTAAGGGAAAAAGTAAGGAAAAAAGCAAAATTAAAAGGGAAACCTCCTTAAAGGGAATACAATGAATTTAAAACTAAAAAGAAGAAAATCAAAAAGAAAAGAAAAAGGATTAAAGCAAAAAGAGGCTACGCTACTTTTAATAAAGGAGGGAATTTCTAAAAGAGGGGGTATCACTTGAGCTTTCTAGAGTTTGGGTGATGACTCTGAGTAGAAGAGATGCAAAGGGTGGATCATAATTAGAAGGAGAAATAGGGAAGCTTAATAAATAATTTAATGCTAGTTTTCCAGGTAGGCACAATCTTTATTTTAAAGTTTATGGAATCTTCTCTATATTGCATCTGATAGAAAACTAGCTGTATTTGGAAATAGTTAGGGGAAGGTCATATAGAAAACTAAGATTTTCATCACTAGTGCCTTTAAATTCCAAAGATTTTTCAAGTCTACAATTTGCCTAAGATAATGTTGTAATTAACTATGACTACAATAGGCACGTAATATTTATGGCTATAATAGGCATTATCGAGATACCAATAGTTACAACATCACTATAGCTATAATAGGCACATGTTATATGACTAATATTTTGAAAGTCTAAGGTTAATAAAAAGGCATAGGGATTGTTGAACTTATAATTTCCATGTAAATATATGATAAAGCTTAATTAACTAGTTTTTGCTTAATTTGAATTATATACAAATCCCTAACTAATTATGGGTTTTCATTTTTTTCCTTAACCAAAAATTTCTGTGAGTCATTAAAATTGTGGCATTGACCTATGTTTGCTAGACAATTTATATGTAGTGCAATGAGTTAATATTTACATTGGGGTGATCTGGTAAATTAGATCTATGTGGATTTTAAATTATATGAATTGGATTTTCACATACTATAATCATAATTACCTTTTAACGACTTAGTGGATTAACTAATAAAATGAATTATACAACAGTCTATTTTAAGATAGAGTATTGTTCTACCAGGCCCATAGTGGTATTGTGGAAGTAACACACAAACCTATGATGAGTGGTAAGTCCCTGTTTATGCAATAATCTAGCTATGGGTGTATAATGATAACACCTTATATGGCTTATTTTCTTACTTGACTCAAGTCATTGTAGTTTTTACAACATGCATCCTTTATGTAATGCATTGATCTATAATCTGCCCAACCATTTAACATCATTGTATTCCAAATAGGGATGTTAATATTTAATCACTTCACTATATTGGATGATGCCAGACCCATGGCCTTATATATTATAGCTTTATTTAAGTAGTTTTGATTTTAATTATGATGCAATATGACTATATGTAAAACCGAGCAATATATTTACCACATGAATATTATATTTGAAACACTAATCAGGTGAATCATTGTTTTATATTATAAAAGTGTTGTGTATAAATATTAAGGAAGATGCATCTAAGATTTTAATATAGTGTCTTATTAAGAGTAGTTCTGTCAAATCCACCCCCTTTAACATGGTGTCTTTGAACTTTTTATCTCTTAATTAAAAATATTATTAATTATATTATATGTGTGACATTGCTTTATAATGTATTATATTTCATTAAGCAAAAAGTATGTTGAACTTGGATGGTACATACTATAATTATTATGCCCAAAATCATATCTACATTAACTAATTATATGTATGTGTGGTGATTGTTACTATGAATAACATGTTTTGTAACAATTGGTAAGATTTTGTGTGTGTGTGCATGTAATAATTGAGAGTTTAACTAATGTTGTGATGGTATGTTATTGTTTTCCATGAGAATTATGACTAGATTTATTATATATTTGGTTACTTGTATAGATGCTTATGTTTCAATATTTTTAAGACTACTTTATATGACTATTTTTGAAAAACTATCAGTATGTCTTAGAATACTAGACTATGGTAATATGGATTATCATGGGAAGTAGTATGTTGGAAACTAATTGTGATAGTGAAAATATATAGTTGAATGTGTATTTAATCAAGTGGTATAAATTGTATTCATTATTTATAGTATGGGATAGAAATTAATGTAAGATTCATTCATGCATTTGATGGAAAAAATGTGTGTTTTGGTTAGTCCTCTATCTGGCATGTTATATATTGTGGCTGCTAATAGGATGTAAATTAAATGAATCTTGTGGTTGAATTGCATTTGACCAATTTGCATTACTGATACAGAGTAAGGAGTGAGATAGACTTCACTGGCTTATTATTATCTAAATAATTATTATGTATTATTTGTAAAACTTTGGGCCAAAGTATATTTAGTGAGACATTATCATTTCATAAGTGTGATTCACATGTTTGTCTAATATCTTTTAATATAATGGATTTATATGTTTCACTGCATGTTTATCTTAGTATCATACAACACATGGGTACTTGCTTGTCTCTCCGGATTTTTGATCCATCACTATCTACTCATCCATCAAGGGAGGGTCATTTCCTAATGGGATTAGTGTGGGGGATCGTTGGCATGTGATTAATGTGAAAAACTATTTGGATGATGCTCTCCCTCCCTACAATAGTACTACTTATTGAGATGACACTTGAGATTACCACAAATACTTGAGTTCGGGAGCTATGATCCAGGGGAGCCACATATATTATATGTACATTGAAATGTATTGTACTTATTATTGAATATTGTCATGAATTGTTTTAATTATATATATTGTACATTAATAGTGGTGGTTGTGTATTTGTATCAGCTGTGGCTGAGTTTTTATAATTACTTTCTATATTTATGTATTATCATGTACTCTCATGATATTAGAGATCAATATTATGTTTGTTGCTATTATCACACATTGAGTATTTATTATGGTCTTTGTATATTCTGATGGTATAATCTATATTTGGTATATGTGTTTAAATTAAAAAAATCATGTATATCTATGCCTAACCTAATGGGGTTGTTACAAGTGGTATCAAAGTTGTGGCTCGAACTCTAGGACCTAATGAGTCCATTAGCATTTTTGTATCTCTCTGTTTACTAGTGTGAACCTAGTAACATGAATTATTACACTGGTATTTTGGATTTATGGTATCTCAATTCAAAACCATGTTATACTATGATTGGATTTTGGAGACTTAGTAAACTCTCTTGTATATCCTAGTGACTATTGTTAGTATGAGACATTCATGGAATGTGTGTGGGGAACATTAAATATATACCCTTAGGAGCACTTATACCCTATTGAGTTATTATGGGTTGGTTTATCGAGTGTCCCAATGGTGATGGTTATATATGAGGTTTTGGGTACATTAGTACATAACATAGTTCTTGAGTTATGAACAACATATTTCTACCATAATTTGATCGCTTAGATCAAACACCTTGAGTATGATTACATTCTTCTTGGTTATCAAGTCACCTTTACCATTTGTGTTTTGTGTTGTGAGTGATTAATAAGCATGGGATGTTTCTCACTATATTTATGCCCTTTAGTTTTTGTGTGTAATTTTTGCTAATCCTAGAAACAGAAAATCTTATAAGACCATTTTTAGTTGGTACCACCTATTGTGGTGGGAATTTTTTTAGAGGTTATGTGGTCAAGAAAGGAGTGTCATATCTCTTAGTTAGCTTATAGGCAAGTTTTTATTCTCCTTTCACATCATTATAAGCTATCGAGAAGATGCATTTTTCTATGATATTGATTTAGTACTTTCGTAAATGGGAACTTGTTTTTGAATATTATTTGACCAAATTTATTAGAGTTCATGGGATAAATACCTTCTACTTCTTGTTGAGAGAAAAGTTGTAGGATTTGATGAATTGATACATCTTTGTGATTAGTCTTTTATTTCCCTCAGTTTTGGAAATAGATTATGAAATTATACTTACAGATTTGGTAAGTATGAAGTGTTTTGGCAACATTGAGTTGTGGTGTTTTCTTCATACCATATGGGGAAATGTAAGATTTTTATTGTTGAAATGATAATTCGCTACTTTTCATTTGTGACTCTTAGGGTAACTACTTTATCTAATCTATGATCTTAAGACCACGTGGGGTGGTAAACCTTGATTTATATATTAAATTTTAACTAAGAACTATACGTTGATTGTAATTAGTATAATATTATATACCCATAATTAGATTGATATTATTCTCTTTTACTTAAAGCATGTTGATTTGAAGAGATATTTTTATACCTTTCAACAGAAGTGAGAAAGATATAGGATGTGCAAAATATCTTGTCAATCTAGGGGTTGATATAAAATTTTAATTTGTTATATTTTAGTCGAGGAAGGAGGGAGATATTATCTCACTTGTTTAATTTATAGGGTTTTAGGGATGGTGTGATCCTTGGCCCTTATATGTATGTTAATTTTAACATTATTTCCTCTTAACTATGAATATAACCAAATAAGTTAAGCTGTGAAATATGGTATTAGTTATGGAGAGTGGAAAATTAATACAATTTTGGAATGATTGTATGATTTTTATTGTATGTATGATTGTGCATCTAAAATTATTTAGCATATGGTGTTGCTTTACATGATCTGTTAGCATATAATTGTGATTGATTGAACATCATGTACTTTTTGGAGATCATTACTTCATGGAGACCTAAGGAAAGAATGGTGACTTAGGAATATGAGTTTTAAGTTATAGGATGGTATCTTACTTAGCCTCACATTGACTCTATTGTTATTAAGTTAGATCTGGCATACAAACTTGTCAAATCTAGGATTTGATAGGCAAAACTTGCCAAATTTAGTTGTATGGCCATATGCATGTATACTATGGATGAGTATTCCATATTTTGTATACATTAGAAATGTAGTATTTCTAGTTCCTAGTCATCATAATTTTTTTTAGGGGATCCATGGAGTGGTGATGATATTGACAAAGTTATGCTTATAAAGAGCTACACAGGATAGCGATAGTATTAACCCATGCACTTCATTCTTGCTAGGTTATTTAAATACTTTTCTCTAGAATGAGAAAAACACTCTCTAGGATAGAGAAATGTGATGAGGGCTAGAAGATTTTTTGAAACTCTCCTTGGTCATTTGTTTTGACTTGTATGATGATCTTAGGGGCTCTTGATAAGTTAGTGAAACTTCATTAAGATATGTGAGACCCTTCAAGGTAACGAAAGTTGTTAGTATTATAGTATATAGGCTTGTATTGATGGTTCTGGACCTCAAAGTGTCCATAATATAATAAATTATAGTAAATAATAATTGAAAAACATGTTTTCATGAGTGGGAGATGTCACAAAGCAGGGTCTTATGGGACCAATACTTCAAAATTAGTGCAACTTGGAGGAACTATGGTGAGTTCTACAAGTAATTTCCTATTTATTTGATTAATTTGATATTATATACCATATTATTGATTTTATAAATAATTTTTTTTAATTTATAACTTATGTTTGAATAAGTATCATAGGGGATGATGACTAGCTTTAGGGGGAAAGGATGTTACATCCTGATTCCTCACCTAGCTAACTTGCTAGATTATCCATGGATATCTATAGCTGACATTTGAATTTGGCTATTTTTTTTACTAAGATTGAGATATATGTTATTATGGGATAATATAATATTTCTTAGGTGACATGATCACATTACTATGAGTTAGATTTAAGTAAATGTTTACTTTATGATGATGTTGATTTGTCATTTTGGCTATATTTTATGATGTATGTATATCATGACTTTTATGGTCTAACTACCTATTTTTTTATGAGGTTGATGTAGGATAACCCATCCCTTAGAGTGTTTTTGAGGGTGAGCATCATTGAAGAGGGTGATGTAGATAGAGATGTCATAGGATGATAGAGAACTAATGAGAACCCTACATACATTGCATAAATAATTCATGTTAGTGTTAGAGGTACAATCACTGAGGGGAGGTGAATCAATGATTTAAAAAAATCCAAATCAAGTCCCAACTCTTAATCATTTAGCACATCCAATCATGATGCATACAAATTAACCATTACAATGAACAAGGAAGATATAACAAGATCAAGCACATAACACATGATATATGTGGGAAACCCTCTTGGGGGATAAAACCCACTAAACCCTTCAAGATGGATTATAGTCGTATAAAGACAAGATTAAACATTTAGACCAAAACCAAATGATCAAATAATACCCATCCCTTAATTTAGTGAGACACCCATCTCATAAAGAGGATCCAACCCCCTAGGCAACCAAACACCCACTCAGCTACCTTGATCTGATTTCCACCTCTAATCTAATGTCTTCTATGCCTGATGATGGACTTATATTAATTTATCTCTTTCCCATTTACACTCACAAGCTTAAAAACACAAGAAATGCATCCAAAACACCCTTTTGGATCACTCTTCACTTATTAGCTCATACGCAATCAAAAAACCTACAACATCTTTGTCACAACATTAGTAACATGAATTATAATAAATCTTCACTTCTTGAAACACTATAGAAACAATCCTCAACTTAATGTTCTCTTTAATCCATCCATTAAGCACACTCATTCATTCAACCTCTAGGGCTTACTCACTCAATCTACCTCTTCTAGGATCATTAGATCCAATGACTTATATGTTTACCTTTATCACCTTTATAAAACAAGCATGAGTAATAATATTCACTCTCTTTTGGTCATTAATGACCCATATGTTCTATTTCAAATTTTATATCCTTCGCTTGGCTCCACACATTCACAACTAGCATAATTAGTCCAATTAGACCTTGTACTTATACCAATCTCTTCATTTAACCCATCTTGGTTGGAAAAAATGTCGTACATATTTGAACCAAATTTAAAATAAGGCCTCATACACATTAAATTTAATAACCACACACTCCTTAGTTCACCCATTACCTCATTATCCCCAACCACCATTAGGTCTTGGTGAGACCTAAAATAATTAGGCCTTCATATTGACACATTACATATGAGATTATTTGAACCACCTTCATACTTTACCAATGATTAAAAAACATCAAAAATGTATCCAATATCCAATTTTTCACTCTCATATGGGTCTATTCTATCTAGAACACTAATTCAACACTTGAACCTACCAATTAGGTCTCCTTGATCTTTAGGTCTTCATACACAGAAAACATAGTCTCAAACTTTTGAAGTAAACACTAGTATTTCAAATATCCATATGATTATATCACAAGGTTGAGACCTTCAAGACATCTATAACACCTCCATATGCATTAAAAATTCCAACATAAGCTCTAAGCACTCAAATCAACTCTCTCAAAATGACCATTCAGACTGGTCATATACAATCAAAATATAGTCAAGCTATTTTGACTCTCTATATATGATCAGGGGCATATCATGACATACGATAATTTATCATAATCATTATATATTTATATAACATCTCCATATTCATTTTTTCCTCAACTCTACTCATAACACCTTTAACTTACCTCTGTAAGATGGTCACTCAATCTGCTAGTGCATTCAACAAACACATTCAACTTATAAGAAACTTTTCACACTGAAGATGGATTAGTAAAACCTAAAAAATCCACAAAAATAGTATTTATGTATTTTAAAACACTTTAAAATAGTTATTTCATCTTGAAACATCAAAATACTATCAATAACAACTCAATTATCCTTCTCGGGTCACTTACAGAACATGGTCAAACACATTGTTAACTTTAGAGCTTAATATAGTTGATTTTAAAAACATTAAAATATTATAAATAACTTATATGGATTAAAATTTAAGTATTATTCAATTTTTATTTTTACATCACCATGAAATTCATCATTTATCAAAAGATATAGCCCAAATACTATAGACTGGTTATTCTTTTGTTAATTCAAATACCAACAGTCACTGTGTAATGTAAATATTATAGACACATGTATTCATCTCATGCCCTCACACAACTTTAAAAAATATGATCTATTAATCTCATTATAATTCTCCTAACTTTAACTTGTAATTCTCACTGTTGATCTTATATTCATGCTTCTATGATCAAGCCACTTGTTAGCTCCACATGCCCTCTACATACCCTAAAATCAGTCTTCCAATGGACTCCTACCACTTGGTATACTTATGTGACTTATGAGAATATTTTTGAATTATTTAATCAATATTCTCTATTGGATCATAATCTACATGATCATGCACACATCATTGATCTCTATCTGATAGGTTTCACACTTGTCATAGATTTGCTACTCAAACTCCATGTTTATGACACATTTCACTAGCACGTGTAATATTAGGAACCTATGAAATATTAAATTCATGTGCACCATTGGATAAAAATATATATGATGACCTCTCAACATTAGATCTATCTTGACTAGTTGATCCTAGATTTCAATTTAGTTAAACTTGACGATCTCTGACATATCACAATCTGCAAGAGCAACTTTGACGGTTTATAACTTGAGCTAGAAAATAATTTAAGAGTCAAAATATTTAAAGTACCTTATTGGAAATATATAAAAAATCTCCATGAAATTTATTTACCACTACTAACTTTTTGAGTACTTTCACTAAATGCATAAACTTGTTGGTTCATTCATATTTGCTTCATGTGCAGTGACGATCTAGCTTTCTTAAGCTATAAGATGCATGTTTCTCTTTCCAAATGATCAAATGACACACCATAACTTCACAAAAACATATATGGATGCCTCATAACCTATTATTTATGCTTTTTTTTTGTACATATTCCATATACTCTCTAAGTTATCAATCTGATCACTTTGTCATATCTATCAAGATGACTACTTGAACCTAGACACTCATATGATTACTCTGATGATTTAATTTCACTTACACAAGAAATCCAAGCACTCATAACACCCTATAGGGTCTTTGAAACATGACCATACCATCAATAACATCCACCATCTACCTGACCATGTCAAACACTGAATAACTATGCAAGAACACTGAAGAACATTGAAGCACACTTTGTCATTATCATTCTAGCACACATGAAACCTTATCAACATCCTTGGTCACCTAGGAGACATCATTGACAAACATCCAACAATATCTACCTTTTTCATTTATTTCAAACACTAATACAAAACTTATTCTTAGACTTTGTCTCTCTCTTTAAGCACTTTCTCCCCCTTTGACAAAATGATAAAGTGGGCTCAAATTTTGATCCTATAGATGTAAAATGAATTCAAAGACCAATAAAATTAAAGGATCACATCTAAGATATGATAAATACTCCCCCTAATACTGTGCATACCTCTTCTTACCTTGATCTTCTCAAACATGCTCCATGACTACACTCTTCTTTGATCATACATAGCTTCTATGAAGACAAAACATACATGAACATCATAAATTGCATAAAATTACCTTGAAAAAAATAAGAGGGAATCACCCTAAGTCACCTATGTTTAGGTACCCATTGAGCACCTTGGTATTTTGGATAAAATGACCAAAAAGTCCATTTCTTCATACTAGCCTTGCTTAGAGGCCTTGTAGCCTTACCTGAACCTTGAAGAGCCCACGAATTTCTATGTATTAACTTCCATGGCTTGAAATTCAATATATGGATCATTATAATATGCCCCCTCATTCATGATAAAAATCCACACTTAGATCTTTATCTGTAACATACTTCCTTCACAAACCTAATATCTAATTAGCCTTCCATTTGCACAAATCCTCCTCTATGGAACCAACCATTTACTTATAGAATACTATGAAATAATTTATTAACACCCATTTGGCCATTTCAAATAATTAATTAGCATCAAATCTCAAATCATTAGGAAAATCATTTTTATAACATGAGCAAAAACACTAAGTTTATAAGAGAAACTCAGTCAACACACTACCTTTTGGTCAACTCCCATATCTAAAACTTTTCTCACACCTAGAGGTCATCAATACACACTTTTGGACCAGATTTTGAGCTCAAAATCCTTTTTGAATCCATACTTTCTATACCATGGTTTTTGACTTGCATACCCTTAAATACAAATTGGGAAACATAAGAGTAAACATAGTTCTCCAATTACACACAAAAGACCTTTAAAACTTGAAATAACTTGGAACACACTTTAATTAATTAAACACACCTTTATATCCCACTAAGACACCTTTACAACTTGAAATTCTTCAAATGACACTTGGAAATCTCCATACCTAGCCTACAAACCTTGCACATATAGTAGTCAACATGCCAAAACACTAGAAACTAATCATGACAACATTTTTACATCACCAAGCCAACTCATCCACTTTGAAAAACCAAAATAAGTTGATCTCAACTCCCTTTTGTCTTATAGGACCCAAAAATCATCAAATTGTAAGATTGACACTCACTAGGTAGTGAACACTAATAACAATGGTCAAACTTAGTAAATAACCATAACTGACTCTTTTGACCAAAAAAATACATGAAACCTCATAGATTACACTTGTTCCAATATTATTCACACTCCATAACAACTTTTCCTTCATTCTTCAACATTTGACCAACTATTCCATCCATCAAAAATTGACAAGAACTTACCTTTAGGACCAAAGTCCGTGAATACTCCAGGAACACACAATTCACCACAACATCTGGAGCAGGCTTATGAAATTGCTGCTCCCACTTAACTAGGAACATATTCTCATGACCTTTCTTGTCCTAGAATATCAACCAAAACTCAACTAGCATCCACCATGCTTCTTCTTTCTGTAAAGTGTCTCCTTGAAGCCTAGAGAGAGACACCCTTTTGATATAGTGAGACTAAAAGTCCCAAAACTTAGGGGAATCCCATCTATCCATACTCTCATTTGATTTTTAGTCTTTCCTCATAAAAAAATTGAATTTTAATGGATCCTTGACTTCATTCTTTGCTTTAGACTTGTCAACAAATACAAACAATAAAAATTCTTGACTTTCCTTCATGTCTATCATGGAAAATAAACCATTTTTGGTCTTAGTCCGATCTCTCCTAGCAGGATTAGGTTTCCAAAACCATTTGTGACATGTTCCTTACACACTAGGAGATCCATACACCTTATTTTTATTTGAGAAATCATTCAACTTATTAGTATAATACCTAATAATGTGACCAACTCTATACCATTTGAAACAAACAAGATTACTCATACCTTTTTCTTGATAATGATTGTGATCTTTCTTTAACTAATTTCTTTTCCTCTTGAATTCTCTAACAATGTGGCCAAACTGATTGCATGCATAATAATGACTCTAAGATGAGTATCTCATTGCATTGATCTGTTTATCTTGTCTTCTTTCTTATACTCTAGGAGCCTGATTGAACTTATCTTGACTTGATGGTCTTTGCTTGCAGAACCTAGCAATGTCACTAATTATTTGACAACTATAGCAAATAATGTATTCCATACCTTTTATTTGAATATGGAAGTGATCTCCCTTTTAATGATTGCTTCTTCTTACACTGTCCTTTTCCCTATCACCAATAAGATGACAAACAAAATAATGGCCCATAAAAGATTTGGCATACCTTGAAGCATTTGGTTATTTGATTGGCTTCTTCATTTTATATTTGACCTAATTTGAATTGTTATCTTTCATTCTACCATACTCTTTGCCTTATTATTATTTCTTTAGTTCTTCTTAAATCTTGCCTATCTTGATTATGACCTTTTCATATTCATCCTTCGAGGAAACAAGATTAGCCTTCAATTAAACAAAATCATCTTCTTTAGCCCTCATGCTTGAAATTTCAGCCTCTAATTGAATTCTAAGATATTTGATGGTCTCCTTATCCTCCTTATCCCTTTTTCCATGTCATATTTCAATCTACATGCTTTCTCTTCTATAGACTTGATCAATTCTTGATTAGCCTTTTCCTCTCTTATGGATTTGCCTAACAAACTCCCCTTAAGAGATTTGACTTATGATTCAAGACCTTTGATCATATTACTCATTTTATGATTCCTATTCTTTTGCTCCTTCAATTAACCAAGTACACTTATGAGCTCTTCTTCTAGATCAACTTATTCTTCCTCTCTATCATAGAAAACTTCTTCATCAAACATGATGATCTTTTCACCCATATTGTATCTTGGATCACCTTCAAGTGGTTAAACTTACATAAAAGGTCCTGATATGATACCAATTATTAGAGGTATAATAACTGAGAGGGGTGGTGAATTAGTGATTCCAAAATTTCCAATTCAATTCCCAACTCTTAACCATTTAACACATAAAATCATGATGCATACAAAATAACCATTGCAATGAACAAAGAAGATATATATCAAGATGAAACACATAACACATGATATATGTAGGAAACCCTCTTGAGGGATAAAACCCATTGAACCCTAAAATATGGACTATCATCCTATAAATATAAGATCAACATTTAGACCAGTACCAACTAATCAAAGAACACCCATCCCTTAGTTTAGTTAGACACCCATCCCACAAGGAGGAACCAACCCCCTAAGCAACCAAGCACCCTTGATCTTATATCCACCTCTAATTTTATGTCTTATACACCTGATGATGGACTTATCTTAATTAATCTCTTTCCCCTTTACACTCTCACAAACTTACACACACAAGAAATATATCCAAAACACCCTTTTGGATCACTCTTCACTTCTTAGCTCATACATAATCAAAAAATTGAAACAACTCTATAAAAACATCAAAAAAATGACCTATAAGAACTCTTAACTTATTCTCACATTTTAGGAACAATCCTTAACCCTCTCTTCTCTTCAATCCAGCCAATAAGAACACTCACTCAATTAACCTCTAGGGATTACTCGCTCAATCTACCTCTTTTAGGCTCATTAGGTCCAATGAATTATATGTTCACCTTCATCACCTTGATCATACAAACATGATTTATCTTTTTCACTTTATATTGGTCCTCAATTACTTGTACCTTCTCTTTCAAATGTTATCTTCTTTGCTTGGCTCCACACATTCACAACTAGCATAATTAGTCTAATTAGACCTTGTATTTATACCACTCTCCTCTTTTAACCAATCTTGGTCAATCAAGATGATTTACATATTTTAAACACCTTTGAAGTATGTCCTCATACATGTTACATGTAATAACCACACACTCTTTAGGTTGATCATTACCTCATTATCACCAACCACCATTAGGTCTTTGTGAGACCTAAAACAATTAGGCCTTCATACTCACACATTACATGTGAGACTACTAGGACCACCTTCATCCTTTACCAATTATTAAAACACATAAAACGTATCTTCAATATCCCCTTTATCACTCTCATATAGGTCCATTCTATCTATAATACCAACTCAACACTTGAACCTACCAATTAGGTCTCTTTGCTCTTCAGGTCTTCATACACAAAAACCACAATCTTAAAATTTTGAAGAAAATACTCAAGTATTTCACATATACATATGATTATATTACATGGGTAAAACATTCAAGACCTATAAAATACCTCCATGTTCCTTATACATTCCAACATAGGCTCTAAGGACTCAAATCAACTCCTTCAAAATGACCACTCAGATTGGTCATATATAGTCAAAATATAATCAAATTATTTTGACTCTCCATATTTGATCAGGGGTGTATCATGAAATATAATAATTTATAACAAGGCTTATATAATTATATAAAATATCCATATTCATTTGTTTCTTCAACACTACTCAGAATACCTTCAACTTACCTCTACAAGATGGTCACTTAATCTGCCAGTACATTCAACAAACATTGTCAACTTATAAGCAATTGTTCACACTAAATATGGATTGTTAAAAACTTAAAAATACATAAAATTAGTATTAATGGAGTATAAAATAATCTCTAATAGTTATTTTATCTTGAAACATCAAATCCTATCAAGAACAAGTCAATTATATTTCTTAGGTCACTTGTAGAACATGGTCAAACACACAATCAAATTTAGAGCTTAATATCTTTGAATATAAAGAAATTAAAACCTTATAACTCACTTATATATATTTTCCTTGAAGTTATATTCAATTTTTATTTTTACATCAACTCAAAATTTGTCTTAGATCAAAAGATATAGCTCAAATACTACAGACTAGTTATTCCTTTATTAATTCAAATACAAACGATCATTGTGTAATGCAAATATTAAAAACACGTGTCTTCATCTCATGACATCCTAAATATAGAAAAAATATGATATGTTTATCTCATTATAATTATCTTGAATTTAACCTACAATGCTCACCATTGATCTTAGATTCATGCTTCTGTAATCAAGCCATTTGGTAGCCCTGCATGCCCTCTACATACCCTGCAGTCAGTCTTCCAATGAAATTCTACCACTTAGAAAAAATACATGCCTTCTAAGCATCCTATTTACTTATTGACTCAATACACTCTATTGGATCATAATATTCATGATAACACATTCCTTTTTAATCTCTATTTGATAATTTCCATGCTCGTCATAGATTTACTGCTCAAACTCTATGATTGTGACACATGTCACTAGCACATGCAATATCAATAAAATTTGACATATTTAATTCACATGTGCCATTATATCACAATATATATGATTAAATCTCACCTTTAGAACTATCTTGACTAGTTAACCCCATATTTCAATGTAGTTAAACTTAACGGTCTCTGGCACATCATAGTCTACAAGAACAACTTTGAAGGTTTATAACTTGAGCTAGAAAACACTCCAAGAGTCTAAATATTTAGGGTACCTTATTGGAACTATATAAAACATCTCCATGAAAAACTTTGACCACTATTTAATTTCTAAGTGCTTTTAGTAAATGCATAAACTTGCTGGTTCATTCATAGCTGTATGATGTGCAGTGACAGTCTGCCTTCTCTTAAGCTAGAAGATGCATGTTTCTCTTTCTAAATGATCAATTTACACACCAAAAATTCACCAAGACATATATGGATGCCTCAAAACCTATTATTTATCCTTACTTATCTTCACATATCCTGTATACTCTCCAAGCTATTAATATAATCAGTTTGTCATATCTGTCAAGATGACTACTTGAACCTATACACTCATATGACTACTCTGATGATTTCCTTTCACTTTCACATGCACTCTAAGAACTCATAACTCCCAATAGTGTCTTTAAAACATTAAAATACCATCAGTAACATGCACCATCTACCTATCTGAGTCAAACACTAAATAACTTTGTAAGAACACTGAAGAATATTGAAGCACACTTTGTCATTGTCATTCTAGCCCACATGACACCTTATCAACATCCTTGGTCACCTAGGAGACATCATTGACAAACCTAAAAAAATTATATGCATAATTTTAATGGTTATCATAATGCCTCTAATGCTTCTTATAATAGATAAATGATTGCTTATAGTTTGATAACATATTTTAATGGTTTTTTGGATTTCATCTAGTGCAACTTGCGTGTGGCCATTAATGTTGTGAAATTTTCTTGATTAGACTAATATAGATTATTAGTATATAATTTAATCATTAAACTATCATGTCAATTTGAAATTATAATTTATTTATATATTAATAAATTTGAGTAAAAGAAAAGAAAATATAATAAATCCCAATTAAGGGTAAAAATAAAATTAAAAGGGAAACCTCTTTAAAGGGAATGAAGTGAATTTAAAACTAAAAGGAATAAAAAAAACAAAAACAAAATAAAAAAGATTAAATAAAAAAGAGGTTATGCCACTTTTATAAAAGGAAGGAATTTCTAAAAGAGGGGGATCACTTGAGCTTTCTAAAGTTTGGGATGTAAAGGGTGAATTATAACTAGAAGGAGAAAGAGGGAAGTACAATAAAGAATTCAAAGCTAGTTTTCCTGTAGGTACTATATTTTATTTTAAATTTTATGGAATATTCTCTATATTGCACCTTATAGAAAACTAGTTGTATTTGTAAATAGTTAGGGGAAGGCCATATAGAAAACTAAGATTTGCATCCCTAGTGCCTTTAAATTCCCAAGATTTTACAAGTCTATGATTTACCTAAGATAATGTTGTAATTAACTATGACTATAACAAGCACCTAAGATTTATGAATATAATAGACATTATCAAGATACCAATTACAACATCATTATGACTATAATAGGGACTTATTATATGACTAACATTTTTCAAGTCTAAGGTTAAGAAAAAGGCGCAGACACTGTCAAACTTATAATATCCATGTAAATATATGATAAATCCTAATTAACTAGTTTTTGCTTAATTTAATTCATATACAAACCCATAAATAATTATAGAATTGGTTTTCATTCTTTTACTTAGCTAAAACTTTCTAGGAATCGCTAAAAGTGTGGTATCGACCTGCGTCTGTTGGATAGTTTATATGTAGTGCAGTGAGCTAGGATTTACAATGGGGCAATCTGGTAAATCAGATCTATGTGGTTTTTAAATTGTATGAATTGGATTTGCACATACTATAATTTTAATTACATTGCAATGACTTAGTGGATTAACCAATAAAATGAATTATACTATAGTCTATTTTGAGGCAGTGTATTGGTCTGCCAGGCCTGTAGTAGGATGATGTAAGTAACACACAATCCTCTGATGAGTGGTAAGTCATTGGATATGCAATACTCAAGCTATGGGTGCATAATGATAATGCCTTATATGGCTTATTTTATTGCTTGAATTAAGTCATTATAGTTTTTATAGCATGCATCCCTTATGTAAGGCATTGCTCTATAATCTGCCTAACCATTTAACATCATTTTATTCCCAAATAGGGTTGTTAATATTTGATCACTGGGATGTATCAGATGATGCTAGACCCACAACCTTATATATTAAAATTTTATTTATGTAGTTATAATTTTAATTATGATGTAATATAAGTATATGTAAAATTGAGCAATATATTTTCCACAAGGAAATTATATTTGAAACACTGATCGGGTGAATCTCTATTTTATATTAGAAAATCATTGTGTATAAATATTAAGATTTTAATATGGTGTCTTATTAAGTGTAGTTCTATCAAATCCACCCCATTTAACATGTCACTACTAAATTTTTTATCTCTTAATTAAGAATATTATTAATAATATTATATGCATATCGTTGCTTTATAATGTATTATATTTCATTAAGAAAAAGAAGTCTATAAAAATAAACTCTTGTAGTGTTATTAAAAAGGGTCATTACATCCTAACTATAATTTATTTTGAGGATAATAAATATAAAGGGATGAACAAGGATATTCTGATACATGTGTGGAGAAGACATAGTATTTTGGGAGAGATCTTTCTCATATAGAATATGTTATGATAGTTCTATTGACCCAAGTGATCCAATTGATCTAAGAAATTAAGACATGATATCTATATAAGGAGTAATGTATAATATGACTTTAATTATGTAATTGAATTATACCCAATTATCCTTATCTTATTAATTTGTATGGGCAAACATATTAGTGAATGACACCAAAAAACTTAGGTGGTTTATATAATAGCAAGTTTTTACTGAATGATTATACAAGTATAGAAATTTCACAGAGTGTATACATCTGATACTATGTTTAAGACCTAAACAATGAACTATTAAATTGATGAGTTGGATTATATTTTAATACTTGATTAAGTAGTTGATTTAAATGTAATCAGGTTTATATACCCCAGTATATTATATAATATAGAATTGGTTACTATCACGGCTTAGTGTTTTGGAGATTCATATAAATTTTTGAGACTTGAGTATGTCAGATAAATTAATTGATATATTACCAAAATTTATATACAAAACTAGATGCGAAAGGTTGTGTAACCTTGGAAATTTATGAACTGAATGGGGTACGCTTTGAGTATATTTGGAAAGAAATTATATTTAGATGGGGATGAGAATCATACAAAGTATTACATTAGTGAATCATTTATCCTAAAAGATCATCCATATATTTTTTGATCATGAAGGCTCATAAGGATTTATGAACCATAGGGAGTGCTTGATTATGAGGTACAAATGAACATTGATTTGGTATTTTCATACCCTTTGAGTACTTACCTATGGTGAATGTACAAGTACTACATGTATATATTTATTAAAAATTCTTAAAGTGTTCATGATATTGAACATTTATTCATGAGAAAACAAACTCCTAAAATTAGAATAAAGTAATAAATTCAAAGATTATAATGGGTTTATAAATTGTCTAATTTTTATAAGTTTTATGATTGAATGTTTATAAGTAAGTAGCATGTACATAATAGAATTTATTATTACTTCTTGTGAGATTAGATTAAATTAATCAATTTACCAAAGGGTATACCTGGGTGGTATAATTTTGTACTTGGTTGTTATTATATATGTGTGTCATATAAATTCTTGAAATCAAAATTTTGAGTTGTGTTTTATGTAGTTTGGAGCCTATGATAGTATGGGATTTCATAGAGTACTAAAGTATAAATATATGTTGAACCCAAATGGTATATACTATAATTATTATGCCCAAATTCATATTTACATTGATTGATTATATGTATGTGTGGTGATTATAAATGATGTGAATAACATGTTTTGTAACAGTTGGTTAGACTTTATGTGTGCATGCATGTAATATTTGAGAGTTTAATGAATGATATGATGGTATGCTATTTTATTTCATGGAAACTATGGCTAGCTTCATTATATATTTGGTTACTTGTATAGATGCTTATGTTTCCATTTTTTAAGACTACTTTTTATGACTATTTTTTGCAAATTAGCAATATGTCTTAGAATACTAGACTATAGTAATATGGATTAACATGAGGAGTTGTATGTTGGAAACTAATTTTGGTAGTGAAAATATATAGTTGAATTTGTATTTACCCAGGTGGTATAATTTTTAGTTATTATTTCTAGTATGGGATATAAATTAATGTAAGATTCATTCATGTGTTTGACAAAAAAATGTGTGTTTTGATTACTCCTATGTCTAACATGTTATATAATTTGGTTGATAGTAGGATGTAAATTAAAAAAATATTTTGGTTGAATTACATTTGACCAATCTACATTGCTGATTTAGAGTAAGGAGTGAGATGGACTTCATGGGATTACTAGTGTCACAATGACGGATGAAGGCAGTTCGAGCAAGTGGTGTGTATGAATTTGGTTGATCTAGATCATTATAATTTATTATTTATAAAACTTTGGGCCATATTATGTTTAGTGAGACATTATCATTTCATAACTGTGATTCACATGTTTATGCAATATCTTGTAATATAATATATTTCTATGATACACTGCATGTTTAGCTTAGAATCATACAACACACATGTACTTGATTGTCTCTTTGGATTCTTGTGTCATCACTATCTACTCATCCATGAAGGGAGGACCATTTCATGATGGGATTAGTGTAGGGGATTATTGGTCCATGGTTGGTGTGTAAAATTGCTTAGATGATGTTGTCCATCCCCATAATAGTACTACTTATCGAGACGACACTTGATATTGCCATAAATACTTGAGTTTGAGAGCTATGCTCTAGAGGAGCCATGTATCTTATGTGTACATTGAATTATATTGTACTTATTATTGAATATTTTCATGAAGAGTTGTAATTATATTTATTATACATTGACGATGGTGACTATGTATTTGTATCAACTATGGCTAAGTTATTATAATTATTTTCTATATTTGTGTATTGTCATTTACTCTCATGATATTAGAGATCAATATTATGTGATGAATTATGTTTGTTACTATTATCACACCTTGAGTATTTATTAAGGTCTCTATAGATTCTCATAGTGTAATCTATATTTGGTATATGCGTTTAAATTTTTTAAAAAATCATGTATATCTATGTCTAACCTAGCAGGGTTGTTACATCAAGGTAGTCTATTCATTAGCCACGACCACCACCACTAGGTCCACCAAGGCCACCTCCAGCTAAAGGTTCCATGGACATGAAGAGCTAGAGTTGAGCATTGGCATTTTGGCATTCTAGCATATTGTACATGTATTATTTTGACACCATGATGATATGTATATATCCTTGATATATATTACATTTGAGATACATTAACATTTATTTTTGGGTCTTTCGAAGCCATTTTACATGTACATATATTATTTTGATATATATACGATGCCCCTATTTATTATCATGTTTATCTCATGTTTAACATTATGGATGTTTAACATTGTTGATGTTTATTCTCATGTTGATGTTTATGCTCATGTATTCTCTTTCATTTAATGCTTTGCCATGTATATGTAATGCTTCTCTATTTTTTATTTATCTACTTACATTATATGAATTATATGTATGCTTATTCATATATGTACATCTGTATGAGCACATTTATAAATCATATTACTCTATGTATTACTCATTGATTTAGGCACGTGTTTAGGTATATGCTAGTTTTGATCTTATAGAAGTACTACAATTGAATTGATCCAATAGTCGCAACTGGCCTAATTTTTACTGTAGGTTGTGATATTATTCATCATAATTTTTAAAAACCAGAATGACAATGTATACCCTAAGAATGAAAAAAATAGTTTAAATATAAATATAAACATCCTAAGAATAAGACATGAATAATCAAATCCCAAATGTAAATATAAGACAAATAAACCAAGTGTAGGAATATATACAAACATTCACAACCTAAGTACAAGATATGAATAATCAAGACTTAAATTTAAATAAAATTTAATAGACCTACAATAACTGAGAAACAAAAAGGCAACAAACAAACAAACAAGAAAAACCAAACAAAAAAGGAAAAAAATCAAACAAATAAAACAAACAAACAAAAAGAAACAAAAACAAAACAATTAAAATTAATGAAACAAACAAAACAAATAAATGAACCAACTAAACACAAACAAAACAAACAAACCATATAAACAAAATAAGCTAACACAAATGAAAATATACAAATAATGTTAATATAAAAAGAATATAAGAAAAATAATAATTTTTGCATGTGTAATAGAGGTGTTACTATTGGTGATAGGGTTACCCCTAGGCTAGGTAACAATGACACAAGTAAAACAATAGAAGAACAAATGGTACAAGGTTTCTCCTAGGCTACATGGAGCAACGAAAGAGGCTATGATGGCAAATGTTGCCCCTAGGCTATAGGGGGAAATGACACAAATAAGATGAGAAATGTTGCCCCTAGGATATAGGGGACAATGAAAAGAAAAACAAACTAGGGGGGGGATAGAAGAAAATTAAAAGGTATCCGAGCTAACTCTAGATACACCAGGTAAGTGGACGCTACCTACATAGTTCTATGGACACTAGGTCTAACATGAACTTTAGGACAACTATAGTTCTCCCAAGAAATGGGATAGAAGAAAATTTATGATTAGAAAACATGATTAATTTTTAGAAGAATATAGGAATGGCCTCACAAAATGGTGAGTAGATAGGAAAAGAGAGGGATGATGTTCAAAATCATAAAAGTGTCAATACAAACAAAACCACACTAAAATATAAGAGACGAGTATCCACTAATGAACTTAATTGGTAATTCATAGTGTTTAATACATCTATCACTTGGAATAAACTCAAGAAACATCAAGATCATTGGATGAGATTACTCACAAAATGATGAGAGTGTTCAAACTTAAATTTACTCACATAATGGTGAGAGTGTTCAAACTAAAATTGCTCACAAAATAGCAAGAGCATAAGAAAATAATAAATATGGGGAAACTAAAGGACAAGTGATTACTTGTGAAATAAATATAAGATATAGAATCCTTAAGATAAAGAAGTGGTTGTGAATAAAATGGTAGTGGTTGAGCTAACACAAGATACCCCATGTATACAAGTGTTTCCTACATAGTCTGTGTGGACCTCAAATTGATGTAGTTCTCCCATAAAAGGGAAGGAAATGGAAAAGTGATCTAGAAATGAATATAAATAGATAAAAAATTCCATCCCATAAAATTCTGATGGATTTATATCTTGCATGGAAATTCTAAGCCAATTTTCATGATTTTATGATTTTTATGATTTTCCTAGGTTTTTTGAGTGTTTAGCAGTTTTAAGAAATTTTAAATGTTTTGGATTTTCTTAGGTATCTTAACTCAATCGAGAATCATGAGATACATAATGGTCCAACTCATAAAATGTCTAGAGTGTGGCTTAGGGTTCTTGTAATATGGTGAGAGCATTCAAACTTAAAATGCTCACAAAATGGCAAGAACATTCAAAGGTTGAGATAAACTCAAAAAACACTGAGTACTACCTACCTAGTCCAAATGGACCTTAAACCACTATAGTTATTCCTACAATGGTGAAAGTTGGTGAATGCTTCCAATGTTTTGGTGTTTTTGGTATCTCAACTCAATGGAGAATAATGAGATCCAACATGGTCAAAACTCATAAAATGATGAGAGTGTGGATTAAAAATGCTTGCAAAATGGTGAAAGTATGGTAAAGGGGTGACTGAGCTGACCTCAATGTAAATTGAGCACTGCCTACATAGTCCTAAAGGACCTCAAGTCAATGTAGTTATGCTCACATAAAATACATTTGACTAAGTACCGATAAGTTTAGGTATAGAAAAATGGTAAGGCATGGCAAGATGATATGGTAATGAATGATAAAAGGTTATTCCTAATTTTCCCAAAGGTATTTATAATTAGGAAACAAAAATAAAGGATCAGTGGTATTAATTTTCCCATAGGTAGTTATAATTAGTACTATGAGTAATGATATAAAACATAACAATAAATGAAGGATGAAATTCCTAGGACCACTGTCATACTACTTTCATATACTAACATTCAAAAGTTTGACTCTGAATCAACTACTAGAACTACATTTGTCATCAACCACTAAATGTCTCTGGAGTAAAAATGAATTGAAACCAAGGACAAACGTGATGGGGTTAGGTAAGAAGGAATGATTACCAATAGGCTAAGGGCATGGTAGGAAAATGTATAGGTTATGGTATAAATAATGATATATCTTGGCATAATTTAAATGATACTTATAGATAATAATTTGATTCCCTCAAGTGTAAAAACATTTGAGGTACATTATGCTCATTGGTTCATCAAGCTTATCTCCTTCTGGCATGGTGAATATGTATGCTCCATAACCGTATTTAGAAATAACTTCATAAGGCCCTAACCAATTAGGTTATAACTTTACTTTATTCTTTGTCTTGGTGTTGACATTCTTTTGATTTTCCTTTTGTATAAGGATGCCAATATCAAATTATTGATGCTTAATGCACAGATTGTATTGGACACATGATCTATTCTTATAAGCCTGAAGGTTATTCAAGGCAACCATGTGATTTTCATCAAGTAAGTTTAGCTTTTATAAGTGAGCTAATTTGTATTCATCATCATCAATAATGTGTTTTAGTGAAATTTGAAGAGAAGGCATTTCGACCTCTACATGAAAAATGGCCTTAGTTCCATAAATAAGGGAATATGGGGTAGCTCCTATTAGAGTATGAAATGTGGTATGGTATGTATAGAGGGAATTAAATAGCTATAAGTTCAAATTATGACCAACATCATTGATAATCTTCTTCAAAATATTAATAATGGTTTTTATAGAAGCCTCAACTTGGCCATTACCTTGTGGGTAATATGTGGTAGAGAAATGTTGTTTGATATGGTATTGGGCACAAAGTGTTTTCACATCTTTATTTTTAAATGATCCACCATTATTACATATAATTTTAGAAGGGATACTATAGTGGCAAATGAGATGGATAAATATGAATTTTAGATATCTATTTACCAGTTATGTAAGTGAGGGGAATGGATTCCACCCATTAGTGAAATATTTAATAAAATTAAGGACATTTTGTGGACATTTGAGGATGTAAGATTTTATGCCTATGAGGTTGAGTCTCCAAATTAAGAATGGCCATGGTGTTGTTAGTGGTTTGAATGTTTTGGCTAGAGCATTAATTAGATTAACATGCTTATGAAACTTTACACACTTCTTCACAAATGCAGCTGCATCTATTTCCATAGTTAGCCAGTAATAACTAGTACATAGTAATTTATTAGATAGGATTGCCCCAATAGTGTGGGATCTATACACTCCTTAATGAAATTTCTTAATGCTAATCTAGATTCTATCAAAGGTAGAGTTACATCATAGCTTCTATGATATAGGGTAGGTCAAAATAGGGTATAATGGGAGGTTTTATTGATGAAGGTTTTTTATTTCTTTCATGAAAGTTTAGGGGAATAATTTAGTCTTGGAGGTAGGAATATATGTCAAAATACCACAGAGATATAGAACAATAATGTTGTAAACCATCTCAATGGCTACTTATTCATGTGTTAGTGCTAGGATACATTCCACAAGAAATTGATAATCCCTAATTCTATCTATAATCTGAATTATGGAGCTAATGATGGCTATGACATCAACTATTTTATTATTATCTTTAGTTATCTATTCAAACTGAATGTTGGTAAAATTTTGTTTAAGAGTGTCAACTATGTATTTATATGGTACCAACTTCTCATCTTTCATCTAATATTAATAAATGACCTAATTGATGATAAGCTATGAATCATTGTGAACCAATAAATGATAGATGTTCCTCTATCCTACTCGATAAAGCCCTACAATGAGTGCTTTATATTCAACCATGTTATTAGTATAGGGAAAACCAATTCGAAAGGACTTAGGAATACTATCCCCTTATAATGTAACAAAAAATATGCTAAAACTTGATCCACAAGTTGTGAAGGAATTATTAAAGCACATCTTCCACTATTTTGCCTCAAGGGGTGCTTTTGATTATGTTGAATTCATAATGGCTTCATTTGGAAATATAAATGTAAGAGGTTGAGTATCAAGAAGATGATATTCTACAAGCTGATTTGTGAGTACCTACCCCTTAATGTCCTTTTCATTAGCACATTTAATCTCAAACTCACGCAAAAGCATGATCCACTTTTCCATACATGATCCACTTTTTAATGTTGTTTTGGAAAGTAGATACTTGAGCATATCTACTTTGGTAATGATAATGGTCTTGTTGTTTTGCATATAGTGATGTAACTTTTGGGATACTAAAACCATAACTAAATGGACTTTTTAGATCAATGTATAATTATGGTCATACGTGACCAATGTTTTGATCATATAGTAAATAACATGATATTTAAACTATTAATTGTATTATGTCAAAAGTGCCCCTAGGGAATTTTTAGTCATTGATAGGTAAAGTAACAATGGCTTATTCATCATAGGTGGTAATAGATGGATTGGCTAAATATTCCTTGAGATGTTCAAATGCTTTTTCACAATCTTCATTAAATGAGAAAGTAATGCCCTTCTTTATAAAATGTGTAAACAGATGGAATTTATCATCCAACTATGATATGAAACATCTGATAGATTGAATCTTGCCCTACAAACTATAGATCTGCTTCAAGGTAGATGGTGACAATGTTTTAGTAATGGATTTAACCTTAGCTTGATCAAATTCAATGCCCCTATGAAAGACAATGAATCCTAATAATTTTACAAAAGTTACACCAACTACACAATTATTAGGGTTGAGCCTAACATATACTCTCTAAGTCTCTCAAAGATTCTATGAAGTATGATTGCATGGTCTGCTTGAGTCTTAGATTTACTCAGGACGTCATTGATATATTCCTTGATAATGTCATGCATAATATCATGGAAAATCACTATCATGACTCATTGGTATGTGGCTCCTACATTCTTAAGTCCAAATGGCATCACTTGATAAAAAAATTTACCCATAGAGTGGTGGATGCTATTTTGTGTTGGTCTTATAGTGAAATTCTGATTTGGTTATATCCTAAAAAACTATCCATAAGAGAAAAAATTTCATATTCGGCCATGCAATCAATAATCATGTCAATATTTGGTAGAGAAAATTCATCCTGTAGGTAGGATTTATTAATATCCTATAAATCATTGCATATTTTGATACCTTTTAGTTTCTTACCCACCGATACAATGTTGGAAATCCATTTTGAGTAATCAATTAGCTAGATGCATCTTGCATCTAAGAGTTTTGCCAACTCTTTCTTGACTAGCACAATAATATGAGGATGCATTTTTTGTATCTTCTTTTTAATTGGTTTGGGATCAATATTTACAAAAAAATGGTGTACAACCAAGGTAGGGTCCAAACCTGGCATATCTGAATAAGCCTATGCAAATATGTTAACAAAGTCCCTTAGAAGGGCTGTAAAGATTTCATGTTCCTCCTTAATGAGGGATGTGCCTAATTTAATCCATTTTGGCTCTTCTATAGTCCTAATGTTAACCTCAGAAGTGTCCTCCACAAGGAGTGTAGAACTATATTCTAAAATAGTTGGCAAAGAGGTAAATTGGTTGGCAATGGAAAAGTCCCATATCTAGACTAGCTCATCTAATTCTCCCAAGAAGGATGAATCATAATATCGTAATGTTGGTAAAGGCAATGTAAAAAATAGTTTTGGGGACTCTTAAACAATCTATGCAAAAATGTTCCACTCTTTGGTACTAATTTTGGATCCATAAATAAACCTTAGACTATTGGTCTCTAGTGCTTCATATCAAGAGAGGTGAACATCCCCGATGATTATGTCTAAAATAGGTTCTCACTAAGAGACTTAACTTTTTCTTTACTTTTACCCTAGTTTGAAAGTACCTCAAAGAGATTTTCACTTTTAACCCTCAATGTTTGATTTTATTTTTGTTTTTGGAAAAAAGAAATTAACCCACTATATGAAACAAGTAGTAGGATCTAATCTAATAAAAAGTCCTTACTTGTGATCTCTGAGAAGAATGTGATCTCTCAATCCTATAAAGTCACAAATGGCCTCATCATTTTCAAACTAGTCTAATGGAATTGTCAAATCTTGTTGGTCCTAGTCTAACAACTATGGATGATAAAGGGTTAGTGGTGAAGGGTGATAAATAGGATTAATAGTACAAATGACATAGGGGTTAAATTTTTTTGTGTTGACAAGGTCATCATAGATTATATAATCAAACCCTACATCCTTTTAGGTATCATATTCTCTAGTATATGGTGTAAGAACTCTTATAAGGTATGTGGGTTCACCCCCAAGTAGTTTAAATCTAATATCAAGTGTTCTTTTGTATTTGGTCATTGAAATTGGCTTGATCTTTCCTTTATGATTTCATCCCTAGGACTCTGCCTTCATAAACTTAATTAGAAATGATCTGGTTAGGGATATGATACTTTGTGATTTGGTAATAGTTAGCTAAATCATCAATATAAATCCATGAATCATCTTTAACTAAGGGGTCTTGTTCTAGGCCAAAGGCTAGTTTAAAAATAATGGGTATGTTGACCTAAGATTTTCCCTTGCTTTGCCACTCCATGTGAGTAGTCTTGGCTTTAGGTATTCCATAGTCTTTTGGGTTTTACGATAACTTGGCAATGTGAAAGGAATAATGCATATTTTATTCTCCTATACCATTGTCAAATATATATAAATGAATGGCACTATTTGGTGGAGGTGCAAATGAGGTAATTGACTTCTAGTCCTAATTCAATGGATTTGGATTTATTAAATTTTCCTCCATCAGATTTGGGCATAGGATTCAATCCAAAATGATAATTATAGTTCTTTTAATTTGACTTGACACATTTGTAATATTGGTAAGTCTAGAGATCAACTATTATAGTCACTTCCATCCCTTAATGGGAAAATTTGATACATTAGTACAATGTGGAAGGTATGGCCCTGATTTCATGGATCTAGGGTTGGCCCAAGAGTAAATTTTATGATAATTTTAGGTCCAAAACATGGCATAGAGTGTCATGGGTCAAAGGCCCAATGACCACTAGAAATCCAATAGTACCTCGTAATTCTCATTCGTCATTATCATATGCCTTGATAATAATAGTATTTAGATATAGTTTGGTCGTTGTGTATTCGAGATACTTTACCAAATTCAGATACATAATGTTTTGGCCCAAACCATTATTTATAAGGACATGCTTAACCTAATGATTTTTTATATCAACCTTGATGTATAATGGGTTATCGTGTAGTGGGCTCATGGATGACTTGTCATTTTAGCCAAAGGTAATTTGTTGGCCAAGGGCCAAATGTATTACCATGCATTGAAATTAATTTGGCATGATGTCATCAAATATGAGGGATTAACTTAGGTACTCATTCATTATGTATTTGTGTATGTTATATGTACACAACAAATCCATGATGGATATTTCCATGGGTGTCTTCTATAACTACTCCATACTATTATAGGTCTTCCCTTCAATTTTAGCAGTTGGCTTGTTTTTGATAGGCATGAAGGTCTAAATGGGCTCATTCATGGTATTTGGATGCAAGCCTTTGATGGTATTATTGGCTCATCAAGTTAAGATTGTATAATATCAATCTATTATAGGGCCTTAGTAATTAGATGGAGAGGTAATAAGACCTAGAATGGTAATTCTTGGGTAGTTTTGAGCTTGGATGCTAACATAGTTTGAGGAAGAATTACTGACATAAGGAGGTTGGTAGGCATTATTTAGCTGATAGACATTACTAGGTAAAGGTACTTATATATTGGTATTTATCTAGGGGTTAATGGTAATGGTGGTAACATGACCACCTAAGATGTGTCCTACAACATTTTTGTAAATATATGTGATGAAATGATGGCCTCCTTAGTTGGTTTGGTCAGTTTTCCCTTGGTTTTGAACATTCTATTATTATTTTTATTACTAGAATTATTTTTGTTGATTTTATGGTGGTGTTCTCTACTTATATTAGTGATATTATTGGTTATTATAATGCCAAGGAAATGGATTTTGATAGATGCCCAAGTTATAGTTGGTCATAGGCATATAGGTTTCTCATTATATCTCTCCATTCTCTAGCATATTCTCAATTAAATGCCTTAGATGGATGCACCGATGTCTATAATGTCTCTTTACATGATGACACTCAAAAAATTCATGTTCTTTGTACCAGTCAAGAAAGGGAATTCCTTCAGGAAATGACTTTAGCACAGGCCAACTAAACATATTTGCTTGAACTGATTTATGGAATACAAGCTAAATCAGTTCCTCAAGGTCACTAAATTATTTGGTAATGGGTAGTCTTTTCCTTGCAGGAGATGATTACAATTGGGATTGATTTTGTATCTAATTTTGTGGAGGCCTTGGTTTAATGAATAGAGGTGGTGGTTATTGAATGGGTGGAGGTAATAGATAGTTTGTACATGGCATGATTCAATGACCCCATTACCAAAAACATTATTATTGTGATTATAAGCCTTTGGTCTTTTGTTATTGTTGGCCTACATTGGCATTGAAGTCAGTATTTGGATAGGGTTCTAACTTTGTTTATGGATTTGGTTTTATTTCTACTGTCCTTGATGCTATTTTTGGCTCTAATTGGAAGAAGTTAGCTTGATGATCCCTTTGTTGATAAGGGCATTCTCAATTTGTATCCCTTTCTCAATAAATTATTAAAATGTGTGAGCATATTTTAGCTTGAGATGATAATAATATCTCACTATGTAGGCTCTTGGTAAATATCGCAACCAATTACTTGTTTGACAAATTATGAGTGAACTGTATCGTAAGTGCTCTCCATTTTTGTAAGTAACCAATGAAGATTACACCATTTTTATATTTTTCTTGGCCCAATTACACAACTATAATCACGTGCTTGATATTATATGAGAAATGTTGTACAAAATTCTCTAAAAGGTCATCAAATTCTAGTACAAAATTCTTTAGTAATTTTAGAAGACATTCTAAGGCTTGTCCGACTAGACTTCTTGGAAAGAGGAGAAGCAAATATATATCAATGTAAGCCACTAGTTGGAAAGCAACAAATAATTACTTTAGATGCTCTTTGGGGGTCATCTTTTCCCTTAATTTATCAAATTTGGGTAGTTTATAACCCAAAAAAAAATTTATTTGAAGATAATCCATGTTGAATAGATACAAGCATATTTCATCTAATTTGAATTTATTTATTTTATTCCTAGTTTTAATGGCTTCAATTGCATCCTTTATTTGATACAAATATTGATCTAAGAAGTTAGATGGTGTGGCCTATTGTTTTTGGGGTTGCACAGTCAAAGTTGGATTACCTTGATCGAGGTATCAAGGAATGGCATACTAAAGAATGTTTATTGGATTGGTCATCCAACCATGTATATGTATATATGCATTGGGATTTTACTATTGTTACGAAATATGTTGATGTTGATAAACATTCTAGCCAGGGTTGGATACATGGCCTTGGTTGGAAAATTGTGGCTATGGTAATAAAATTTGGCTAGGTGGGATATGTTGGTATTATTGAGTTTGGGTAGAAACTTGATGTCTACTTGTCAAACCCTGTTGTTTAAAGGGAACACGTTACTAGCTAAAACCATGTTTTTGAAGGTGTTTTAAGTTGGATCCTTGTTGTATGTGAGATACCCATTAGGTGAAAGGAAAATATTATCTAACACTTATTACCTTCTATACATTGGAACCATGTTTTAGGTTAAACACATTTTTTTGGTTAGGCACTTGTTGAGGGTTTGGGATTTGTTGTTGACCAACTGACACTTTTTGACCAATAAAAACACATTGTGGATTATGCAATGTTTAAGATTGTCGAGGTATAATAGTCTATGATTGTTATGGTGGAATATTTATTACCACTTATTGAGGTGGTGTAGTGTTATGCACTTGTTGAGGGGGTACATTAGTCAGTTGTTTTTAGATAGATGCCCCCTATTATGTACTTGAGGAAGTAGTTGGTTGAGAAGTGGAAGTTGTTGTTATGTTTGGGAATTATGTGTACATATACTTTATTGTTGCAAAATACTCATGGTATTGGCTATAGGAATATTCTATGTGTTACTTGGAGGTTTATTAGACCTAATTTGGTTCACATTGGAATGCACTTGCATGCTATCCACTATGTTTTGAGTGAGGTCTTCCATTTGAGTGGCAATTTATTCTTTCATAATTGGGACATTATATATGTCTCTTATTAGTGTGATTTGGATAAAAGGGTCTACGTTATGATTTTTATATCCCAAATAATTCTTTTTTGGCCCTATTGAAGGAGCTAGCTTTATAAGTGGCATGTTTGAAACAACCATTGCATTAAAATTCTAAGCTTGGTTGAGGTAATTTTTGTATGCTTGTTGTACCTATTCTAATTGATCATCCACAAGACCTTTCCTTTTGAAAGTGCACTTTATATTTTTTGAGGTATTTGTACTAAAGCTTGATTGTAACTAGTTAACACCTATTCAAATTATTGATTACAAGGCATGTTCCTAGGTGTTCTAATCAAATTAGACATACTTTCATGTGGGAAGTCTTGGGGGAATTTGGATCCTACTTTTACAGTCTTGACTAGAATTTCATCTTTATTTTATATCAAATGGAAATCAAACAAGTATGGATCATAACTTATATGTGTTGGTGTTTTTATGTAGTAGGGTTGTTGTTCTTAGCTTTGTTTAACACTAGGTATCACTTGGGCAATGTATTGTGCTATTTTATCTTGTTCTTGGCTTGGATAGGATGGTGCACTCACCAAGTATTATTCTAGTGAGTCAGACATTTTTTATTCATATGGAATATTATAAGAGGTATATGGATCCATCTCATCTGTTATATCATCACCATACAAATCTTGAACAAAGGGGCCACTAGTAACACAGTTCTCATAGTTCAGATTATACATAGTCTTGCTACATGTATAATGAGGCATGTTTATATCTATGAATAGGTCTCTTTAAAAATAAAGGAATAAAATGGAAAACAACTAAGGTTTGAAACAAATAAACTTTGTCTCTGTAAAAGAGTCCCAAAGAGTAAAATAACTAATCTGTGTCTATGACAAAGGGTAGAATAAAAACATGAAACTAGTCCAACAAAGTTATTGATTTGTTCAAAGGAAATTATAATCAGTGGTAAGGGTATCTTGATAAGGTATAACAATCAAGAACTAGGTTGAAAGGATCATAACAATTTGCCCAAAGGTGGTTATAATCATTAACATGGAAAATATTGCTAGACTAAAAAAATAAAGGTCTATCTAAAACAAAAACTCAATCTAAATCTAAGGTAATTAACTTGGATAAATTTGTTAAATAGATTATAAAATAACCTAATGTTAAGGTAATTGGCTTAGAAAGAAATTCAATAATTGGCTCACAAAAGACTCAGTAATTGGCTCATAAGAGACTCCTTGATAAAAAAACTAGGACATTTTAGAACTCAACACAAAAAAAAATGAATAAGGAATGTGGCAAAAAAATCTCAGCACAAAAGACACTAAAATAAGGCACATGACAATGAACAACCACTAAGTCTAGGCAAGGGGTCTTTAGACCAAATAAGAAATCAATCCAAGTAACACAATCCAAATGTAAAAGGTAGACCACCTAAGCCCAAATTAGATGAAACTTTGATGTAAACCTGATTAGTTTGGGATTTTCAATTTGAAAGATTGAATTTAAAATTTAATATAAAAGACTTATATTTTCTAAGGAAAATAGGCTAGATAAAATTAGGCAACACAACCGCATGTTTTGAAACAAAAGGTATGAATGGTTTTGGAACTTAGTTTCAAATAAGACAAGTATTTTAGAACAATTTAGGCATCATAATGACTTTTATTCAAACAAATGTTATGGAAATGGTTTTGGACAAAAATCTAAGTAAATTTTTGAAATGAAATGGGCAATGTAATAATGCCCCATTAAACAAGTGACACACAATCAATTTTAGAATAAACTCCAAGCAAAATGTGTGAAATAAAATGGATAGAGTAACACCCTTAGGTCAGATTGGTGTGAAAACACATGATAGTTTGGACTTGTTTATATTTTAAATAAAAATAATAAATTTTAAACCCAAACACACATGCTAATAAAATAAAATAGAAATAACACTAAGTACACGTCTTATCCCTAAAACTAACAAGGTGTGCATAACTTCTGCCAAAGTTTCCACCAATATACCAATACTCAAAGGGAATTAAGTGTTAATCTAAAAATTAAATAATGGGTGTAGGTAGAGTTTTTAAGCCCCCCTCTATCTCTTAAGCATTATTATGTGGCACAAACTTAGTGCAAAGCACTCAACATTTGGAAAGATAATCCATGGCAAGTGGGGTTTACTAGAATCTATAAGTTTAGAAATGCACAAAATGGTCCCAAGTGTGGCTAACACAAGGTCACATCACACCAATTATATTCAAAATTGCTAACTTACTATACAAAGGTCTAGTCCTTTAAATAATGACTTTATCCATGTGTTACTTAATGAAGTCTGATGTTTAACATGAATTGATCTAAGTTTTCATTAGGATTGGCGGGCTAACTGCTTAGCCACTATGCAATCCTAGTATCATGTACCTAATTTATATACCCATGATGGAGTGGGGTTAATATGATGATGGGAGATGAAAACCTAGGTCAACAAACCCCTAAAGAACTTATGAGGAAGCGACGAACTCCCGCCCACAAGCCAATTCAATAAAATTAATAAATGAAAATAGGAATAACTTTAGAGGTTGTTTCTGAGTCACCCAAGTCACTCAAAGATTGGAGAGAGAATACATGATGTTTATTATATTCTAGGATAAACAAACAAGGCAATAAATAAAGCATTTTTGGTCACTTGAGTTCCCTATAGGGATAGGGGAGAGCATACATGCAACATTTGGTTTGCCACCAACAAAGAATTTATTATAGGAACTTTGAAACTAGCTAACAAACAAAGAACAAACAAAAAGAGAAAATATCTTAATATCTATAAGCTAAAGTGGATGTTTATTTTAAGTCACCAAATAAAATGTGAATGAATTTTTTACCCCTTGGCATTGATTGCTCTTGTAAAAACTTTGAAATGTGAAAAGACAAGTTTGGTTAGGTTAATTTTTAAGCACCTAAATAAAAGTCTGTATGAGACTTAAAAGTGTGTAGGCCTCTCTAACTCCACTTGGGTTATTGAAAAAATGGTAGGAGGTTCTCTTATCCTTAGTAAAAAAGGCAACCAATAAATAAAATTTCATTTTTATCTCTCAATTTTTTGTTTACACAAGGCAAATTCATCGATTATGCAATAGAGCGAAGCTACCGATTCTAGCGATATCTCTATTTTTCCTTTGGAATAGACATATACAAATAGGGTTCTATAAAATTCACTGTTAGATAGTGGTAAAGCAACCATTTCTATTTGTCTATGTCACCATTAAATAAGGTAAATTCATTGTTGTGAAGTCACCATTTTTACAAAATAAGAGATTGCAAAAAGGGGATAAAAAGGCAAAGTTACTGTTATATAGGGCAAAGTCATCGATTATAAACATAATAAAGTGACAAGATTTTTAAGCATAAAACTCTAAAATTAAATAATTAAATGCATTTTTTATGAATTATAAAGGTTTCACATAATTCATCTGGTCCATATGAGATATGTGGTCCCACTGGGAGTGCCATTATGTATCTTAGGAGTCTGAAGAGAACACAAATGTTGGTTAGTTCCTTGTTAGTGAATAAATTAAAAATCCATGTATACCAATGCAATTAAACTAAACACTCTTTCCTAAGAATTATGGGGAGCATAACATAATGGATAAAACCATAAATAAGAGGTAAAAACAAATAATAATGTTACCTCCCTTATCAAAATTAATGTCCACTTGTTGGCATAGTAGATGTTCTTGCTCAGTCTATGGCATTAAAGACTTCTGTCAATGCTTTATCCTTATGAGTATAATTATCCAATGTCCACATGTGGCTTGGCTTGGCTCAGATTGGTGTGAAGCTTGGTATAAATTTGGAATTATAACATTACTTTGATGGCTTCTTGAAGGCATTCCTATAGAATAACCTTACACACAAAAGCTTATTTGGGTAAAGTGAGGGCACTTATATTTATAGGTCTCAAAACTAACTCTAACCCTAGCAAGGTTAGTCTTAGTTCTAACTTTAGTTGAGTCTAAAATAACCTCTGTTGAGTTTAGGTTAACCCTAGGTTGGGTCAAATCAATCATGAAGGCTTGAAAACTCATTTTTAGATATTTTTGAGCCATGACAAATCATAGAAGATATTTATGAGGTTGTGACTCAAATTTTCTTGAATTTTAGGAATAAAAAAAATATTTTATTAGATCCATTAACTTTGACTTCATATTTATTGAAAAAATCCTTTTTAGATAAATGAAATTCATTAATTGAACTTGGAATTTTTACTTAGGAAAGTTAATTGACATTTAATTTTTAATTAATCTTAGTGCTTTTTGAATTTTATGAATTATTTTCATATGTTTTACATTAATAGCTTGATATGCCAAGAATGTCAATTTGCTAGGGATTAAACCAAACTAGGTTATTAGTGCATACAGTGTAATACCCCAATAAGAAGGATTCATTATGTTTTTGAGAAATTAAAACCCTTATATGGATGAATTTGGGAAATTCAGGTGATTTCTAGGGTTAAACTACATCATTTCCTAAAAATTGATATGAAACCTAGTTTAGGCATGCGAGTGGCTGAAATTGAATGTCTACAAAACCAACAAGAGAAAACTAGATAAAAATGTAATGACCAAACTAAATGTGAGAATATACCATGCGAGGGTGAAGATATCACATGATGTATAGGTCAATGTCAAATATTTTACAATAATAGATTTTAATCATAGTAAAAAAACTACACCATGCATGGGAACTTACTTTTTATTTATAACTATAAAGGGGTGGTAAGGGTATATATAAATACCCCCTTCATTAGACAGAAAAGGTTTTCACTATTGTTTTATTGTGGTTTCTATTACCACTATTATTTTTGTTGTTATTTCTATTATTATTGTGAGAATAATGTCAAGCTACCAGAATAAGCCTATAATTTTACTTGTGTTTCTATGATACATGAGTATGTTAATGAAGATGTTCAGAATTATGTTACACTATGTCTTTGTCTTATACTAAATTGTGAATAATTTTACATTTAATTAATTATGTGCTTAAACAAATATTTCATAATCAAATAACATTGTCCATTATTTCTTATCCTAACCAACATTAAAGACCTAGGGTTTCCCCATTGCCAACTAGCCCAAAGGAGGTTTGGTAATATTTCTTTATGCCTTAGGTGAGTGCACAAGGCTTGCCTTGAATGATATACCTATGCATTCAAGCTTAGTATTTTGGGTTTGGGTACTTGTGGTGTAGGACTAGGGCACATGAATATTTTAGATTAAAGTGGAATAAAATAAACCCAAACACACACCAAGGAAACTTATGTAATAAGGAACATATATGTTGGACAAGAGTTATAGGACAAAATTCAAGAAAAACACCTCAATACCATCAAAATTAGGTATAAAAAGCATAATAGAAGAGGAAATTAAAAGATATCAATTTTTTTTTTTAGGTTAGACTTCAAAGAGGACCTATCAAACATGGTTAATTTTCTCAATAGGGTGGTAGGTAATAAGACTACCATGGAATTTCATCAACAGATGTGGTTATGAGCTTAATATGTGTATGAAAACAACATATATATTGGGGGGATATCATAAATGATTACCTACATAAATAATTGACCAATGTGGAATTAACAAAAAAAATTATACATGACTTCTTACTTAGTGTATTCATTTGTTGATCAAAGAGTCTGCCTAGGGCTCATTCAGTTGGCCAATGCAGGCCCAATGACCAAAGTTCATGAATTATACTCCTAATTGACCCTAGAATAAATAAACCAATATTTAAAATGATTTAATGATGCCTTATTTGTAAGAGTTATGTAGGTATTGGATGAAGATTGGGTAGTGATAATTTGAGATGAAGCAAAAAATATCATATCAAAATATGGGAGTTAGTTCATTTAGTTATAAGTATCATCTTTGGAGGGTTTAAAAGCTACCCCTTGAGAATTATATTATTGAAAAATGAAAACATATTACTGATTGATCTATGTAGGGAACTTGTAAAAGTGTACAAATATGCAACCAAAACTACATAGTAGGTGTTGTATTTCCAATCATGTAGGGTCACTATACAGAGAAAAATGCCATGGATGCTAAAACATTGAATATTCCATTCCCCAATTTATAATGCATCCCCACATGAGAGAATATTATTTCAACAAAAAGGGATATGTGAAATCTTACCTCAGAATTAGTTCCTCCTACATACACAAGCCACATTTGGAATGCTATTAGGTTGACTGCTCGAATGAGCATGAAGTGCTGAGACGAGATTGGGGTCAATTAAGTTTGAGCTAGATAAAATACTTCACCAACATGTGGGTACCATAATAAATGGTAGATGATGAGAGAAAATTTATGATCCCATCTTATAATAAGAGGGTCATGGCCTCATCCATGCCAATAATAAACTATTTTGCATGAGATTTGTTTGATCTATAACTTTAAACCAAAATAGTATTATAAATTTATATGAAATGGTTTAATGAAAATCATCCATAATTAACTTGAGGAAGTGTTTCAAAGAGATCAATAACTTCAGCTCTATCAAATCAATATCTCATAGTGGCTCTCAAAACATTTGGTATAGTGGATCTAGTGCCATACTTAATCAATTAGCTACTACAAGAAGTGATAGAGACAAAGAATACATAAATAAACCAAAGCAACTAAGTAAGATATGTGGTGAAGGTTATGTTGTAGTAAGGAATTTGCATGCTCAAAATTATAACTACAATCATCTTCTTCCCTCAGTGGTGATCCATATTTATGGATTGAAAACACTATGTAGTGATACCTTACCTTTGCTCAGGGATTGACCCAACCAACAAATACTAGTGTTGTTATAAGTCCTATTCCTAAAGCATTAGGATTCCCTTTTCCTTCAGTCTCTCCTCAAGTTCCACCTCTACCATATTATATGTTGTGAAGGTAGCCTTCATTGCCATCCATTACTAATGATTCTAGTACACAGATGGTGAGGTTTAGTGACCAAATTTTTGATGGCTACAACCATTACTATGGAAGAATAAAAAAAGTGGTCAATGTAGAGTTCCCTAATTTTTATGTAGTAGAAAACCTCCTCATGATTCATTTGTATAATAAGGATAAAATTACATTGAGGCTAGTCTCTAACCCATTTGGAGTTTAATTCATTGAGATTACTGAGCCAAATTTTAATAAGAATGAGGAAGAAATGATAATGTTTTAAAATAATCCAAAAAGAGTATCATTGGGTTTGGACACTTAATAAATTGGTATACATAGCCTCTAAGAGACTATAGAAATAATGATCAAGAGGTTTGAACAAGATGAACTAACTTAAGAGAATTTGAAGGATCAGGGCCAATAGTTGGTAGGTTATGTTAATTCATTCTTGAACCCAATGAAGGCCCAAATATTTCCTCAAGTGGATGCCCTAAATCAAGTCCCTGGCATTAGCATAAAAGTGATATCAACCATAAACAAGTATAACAATTATTGAAAGAATCTAAATCTGGGTTGAGCATTTTTTTCTAAATGGACTAAAATATATTGAGGAAATTATAAAGTTTTATTAAAGGCTTAATTCAAATAAGAACAAGGTTGATCAAAAAACTCAATTGTATCAAAAAAAACTAAGTCAATGGGAAAGTGTGAAGGGGACATCAAATAAATGCCAATTATTGTTGTGAAGTTGCCAGTCAAAGCTAGAGTTTTTGATAAAAGAGAAAATGATCTCTCTTATGATTGGCTAGAAAGCATTCTTCACAAGATTGAAGTCTTGAATAAATCCATGGAGGAGTTTAATAAACACTCTCAGATTAGGGGAGAGAAAAATGTTGAAGTTTATTTTAATGTAGGGATTTTTCATTGTGATTTTCTCAAGGAGGATGGTTCCAACCAATACACTAAAAACAAGGTAAAAGAGCAATTCAAAAAGTTAGTCAAGGAAGAATTGTTTATAAAAGGTGTACTCAATGTTTCTTTCATGATTATGTTCAACAAAAGTCATTCTTTTCTTGAAGAGTTAATTCCTAACTAACCAACTTAATCAAAGTCCCTAATATGATGATGTTGATATCTTATAGATTGATGGTTTGCTACAAAAACACAATAGTTCCAAAGGGAAACTTAATTGTAGAAGTAGTAATGAAATTTGAGACAAAGTGAAAATTGTCAATCAATTAGTCACTCTCCCTTCGAATCCATGAAAAATAGTTTTTACTGCAGGGAAAACATCTTAGGATGTATTATATGTATTTTCTAATTTTGTCTTCCTTCTATTTCAGGGAAGTCTTTTTTTGCAAAAATATGAATATAAATATAAAATTAAATGGGAATAAAGAGGATTAGTCCATTCCTTCCTACAATTGTAAATATGCGAAATGGAATTTTACCAAGGGTTGTTTGACGTTCATTGTAATATTGTTTAAAAGGAAGAAGGAATCCTTGTGTTCACTCTTCCTTTGGGAATATAAGGAAGTTTTCAGAACTTTGTATCTTGTGTTATTCTTTGTATATGTTTTATTCCTAACATTAATATGTCATTCTCAATCTTTGAGTAATACGTGTTTCATTTTCAAAATGTGAAACTACATTTATATTTCATATGTTATTTATATGATATGTGTTTGTGTGCCCATGCATGACTATTCATCTTCCTTATTTTCCATTTTTATTTTATAATTATAAATCAATAGAATCCAATACCAAATTTTATCTATAAATATTTTGAATAGTTTAGTTTAGTTTTTTATTTTCAATAAAGGGAATATCCCCTTTGAATACAGGAGGAATTGTTATGATCTTGATGGGAAGATTTCACTAATGCCTTGAGGTTTTGGTGTAACAATTTGTTACATTTAGTATCAGAGCCTCCACCCATGTTTAAGTCATAGATTGAGTGGTTACGCTAGCATGACAATGTTTGTTTGGGGCTCATATATGCAGGGGATCTTGGTGTATGAGCACAAATCAAGCCTAGAGTCTAGGCTTTGGAAGCATGGTGTGATGTTATGATCATGATGGGTAGATTTCACTAACACCTTAAGGTTTTGGTGTAATGGTTTGTTACAAGAACTTTTCCCCTTCACAGTTACCAAACATTCATATATATCCTCATGCCAAATATTTTTACAATATTTTTTGCTACCCATTGTAGAACATGTTTTAGGTATTGTCAGGTTACCCAATAATACCTATCAATCCATAACCCCAAAAAATCATAAGGTGAATTATCATCCCTACTCACCAAAGCACTAGATAAGAAAAAAATAACTTTTATAGTGAAGTTTGTCATCTTTAATGAAAAGAGAATCATAAGGTATAATAAAAGTAAAGGTGCCTCTAATCCATTCTTCTAATTGTTAAAAAGGTCTAGTTTCAAACTCTCCTTAGAGAGGATAGGAGAGTTAGTCCAACATTGAATAGAACTCTATCTCTACCCAATATCCTAATTTCTAGAGACATATTTTGAAATCATGGCAATTATTACACTACCTTGGGGTCCACTTATTGGACCATTAGCTCTAGATGCTCAAATTCATGAATCTACCAAGGGGTCAAGAATTATTTCCCCTAAGTTCACTGGTGATGGAAAAAAACACCCATACAAACACATAAAAGCCTTTTTATGTGTGTTTATTATTTTGGGTGTGGAGCATGAATATGTGTTGGTTAGACTATTTATTGAAACTCTTAGTGAGGGAAAAATGGAATGGTTTCATCATCTGCAACCTAGTTGTATCATATATTAGAACACAATGAAAACCAAATTTGTAGAAATATTTAAAAACTTTCCAAAGATGAACATTCACTCCTACCACAACTAGTAGAAATAAAAAAAGGAACCTCATGAGCCTATGAGAGAATTCATAGACAAATTAAATAAATAGGTTCATAAGATTCCTTAAAATTATTTTTCCACTTTGGAAAATAGAATTTGTTTCCTTTTTAATGCACAAACACCAAAAGTAAGTTTCTTCCTACTCGAAATCAACCACCAAATTTGGAACAATCTCAAAGTCAAGATATCAAGATAGAACATGACATGATTATGGTCAAAAAACAAAATAATAATACATTCAAAGGCAAAGGACAAGCTACATAAAATATATTAGTTTAGAAACTAGAAAATGATCTATTGGAATTGAATATACAAATTCTTCATTCCTATCTAGCCATGCCATATCAGGGTGTACCTCAAAGGCCATTTATTCCATATAACAATGTGTGTCCTTGTATTCTAGATCCACTTATAAAACTCACTATTGAATAAACCCATGCACAAATTATTTTTTCATACACTTGGTATGATAATAATGATAATTATGGATATATCTACCTAGATAATTTAATATTTTTGTAGTTATACACCTTGGCTAAACCATTAGATGAAGGTTTTTAGTACCTTTGATCCCAAAATTTAGGAACTTGATGGTGAATCCATTGTGGGTTATCAAGAATTTTAACCCAATGAAGATGGACATTATGAAAGGGTGAAAGATATGAATAGTCACTCATTCATTGTAAATAAATAAACAAAATGGGAAATAAAATATACATGAGGATCCCAAGGTGATTCCTCCAAAGATTATAATTAACATAGGTATGCCTTTGCATATATTTTCTAAAGAAAAATAAACTAAGAATCTAGAAAATATAATGTTTCCCCATATGGCCTTGAATCATGAAGGTCCTATTTCTGGATGTCCTTCTTCATTTGATATCATTGATCATGTCAATAAAACCAAGATACAAATAACTCAATCTAAATATCTCAAGTCAAATCCAATTCAAATTTATTGACTGATTAGATTTATTCAACAAAAAGAACTCGACATTTCATTTGGAACACTTTCAAGAGGAATAATGACTTCATATTATACTCCTCAAACTCATATGGATACTTATTTTAAGAGTCATGATAAATTGGATCCTTACATGTTTTTGTTAGAGGATTTTAGTTGAATAACTACAACATTTGTTCTAAATCTTTAGATAATGTAATGTCAACAAAACTCGCACATGCCCTGGGTTTAAAATGCAAAAATATGTTTGGCCACTATTCTTCTATGGAAGCTAAACAAGTTCATCTCATCAAGAAAATCAAAAACACATAGGTGGCCCTAACAACCTTTCCATAAAAAAGAGTCAAGATGAAAATCTTGGTATCATATATTACTCCAAGCTATGGGATGATGTTAAGTAAAACCTTTTGGAAATATCTTGATTGTAAAATTTAAATGGACTAGACTCATGTTACTATTCCGATTAAATGAGTTAAAAGGGAAAACCTACTAGAACCTAAAGCCAAACATCTTGTAAAAAAAAAGGATTATAAGGCAAATATTTTAAATGAATAAATAGGGCATGGTACATATATGATGATACCAAAAAAATATTTAGAGTTTCCCAAGCTTATCAAAGGAAATGCAAATGATGTATGGACCTTGAAATTTTATGGAAGTTATGCATCTATAGGATCGTTAAATAGGATAATTCTAATTTCTCATCAGAATGATATTTTCCATTTTTCATACAAACTTCAATTTTTATTCACTTAAAACATAACTAAATATGAAGCATTGATGTTGTGATTGTAGGTAGTAGAAGAAATGGAAATCTATAATCTTACAACACAAGAGGATGATGAAATAATTATGAAATAGGTGCGAAACCAATATCAAGTTAAGATTAATAGACTAAAACACTATAGAAATTGGGTATAGGATTTCATTGAAACATTTTAAGCCTTCAATATTGTATCCATGCCAAGGGATTTTTGAAAAAAATTGAAGCTTTGGTTGTATCCACATCTTTTTTAATTAATCATCCTGAGGTATATAAGGAAAAGTATATTATTGAAATAGTATATTTTCCAAGTATACCTGACAACTCAAGACACTGGCAGGTGTTCAATAATGATGAAAACATCATTGCATTCTTGGAGCAAGTAGACAATTTATAAAATTTGTATTTTGAAGGAAACTCATAAAAATATATATAATCCTCTTCATAATAAAGCAAAAGTGGAGATAAAAATAAAACAACACCAAGGAGAATGAAACCAATGAATATAAACTCATTCAACTCGAAGGAAATAAAATACCAAGCGGTTTGGTTTCTCATAAATATTTTTTTGATAAACATGATTGGTATATAAAGAATAAAATAAAAGGATATCCCAAAGGCTTGGAATGTGACAAAGTGAGCATAGGTATGGAAGAAGAACCATGATATGAAAATATTGGTAAGTGTTTCTGTAAAACTATACAAAGATATCTTCACTTAGTGTTATGCTAATCTAAAATATTTTCATCTAAAAGATATGAAAAATAACATTCCTTTGAAATAAGGCGTCATTATTTTAGAACAAAATTTGAGGCACTATAACCCCAAGATTGCAAACAATATATATGAAGAGATAAAAAATATGTTAGATGTTAGAATCCTATTCTAAATACAATACTCCACATGGATAGTTAAAATAGTGCCAATAATAAATAAGAATTGAGTGTTTTAATTTACATGGTTTTCTAAAATTTCAATCAAGCTTCACTTAAAGATAGCTATCCCATACTAATAATGGACCAGATTCTACAAGCACTAACATTGTCTGAAATGATTTCTATGCTAGATGGATTTTGTAGTGACAATCAAGTGGAGATAGCTCAATAAGATCAATATAAAAAAAACATTCACTACACCATGAGGGAGATATACTCATTAAAGAATTCCTTTAGACTCATCAATGTTAGAGCCACTTTCCAAAGAGCTATGGATTTAAATTTTAGTGACTTGAATAAATAATCATAGTAATCTATCTATGTGATCTCACTATATTTTCTAAAAAAAGGGAGGACCATTATGAACACTTGAAAATGGTCTTTGGAAGATTCAAATCTCATGCCATTATTTTGAATTGTAAGAATTCCATTTTTTTAGTCACAATAGGAAAACTCCTCGAACATGTAGTGGCCAAGGAAAGTACCAAGATTGACCCTAAAAGAGTTAAATAGATTCAATAATTATCTTTATCTACTAGTAAACCTGGTAGACATTCTTTTTTTAGAAAAGTGAACTTCCCAAGAATATTTGTACCTGATTCTACCAAATTAAATAAAAATATTGGTCAGATGATGAGAGAAAAAGCTTTTATAAATTAGATTGAGGATTTCAAGAAAAATATTGCCAAAGCAATAACATTAGTATTCTTAGATTTTTAGAAATACTTAATCGAATATTGTTACACCTCTGAGTATAAATTATCAACCATTATAATGCATAAAAATGAAGGTATTGAGTCTTTGATTAATTTCATGAGTTTTGGACTGAAGGATCATGAAATCAAATACTCTCTCATGAATAAGCATACACATTCTATTGTCAATGCAATAAGAAAATTCATATTTTATATCTTGAAATCTCATATGATGGTGATGGTTTTGGATCCATCCATTAAATCAATCTTGACATAATAGGAACTAGGTTCCAAGGGAAAAGGATGGATAGCCAAAGTATATGAATACAATTTAGAGATCAAACCGAGAAAGTTGGTAAGTGGGCAAGGTATTTGTCAACTAATTTTGGAAGGAGTTGATATCCAAAGAGAATACAACCAAAAGGATATAAATCATAATGGAACAAATGATTTTCCACTTGTGGTGTTCATTGATTCAGTAGATGAATGGTATTTAAATATCAACTACTTTTTATTACATGGAGATTGCTTGGTGTAGACAGGATTACAAAGGAAGTTAGTCAAGCATTAGTCCATAAATAATGAAACATGCATAAATAAATAACTAACCAAGCCTATCTATTCCTATGGGAATTATAAAAGATAACAAGAAACAAATGAAAGAAAGCAACAACATATTACCTTCCTAAGTGGATTCACCACCCATGTGGCTCAAAAACATGTTCTCCCTTGATCAAACATCCTTGTCTTTGTCAAAAATGGTGGAAATCTCCTCCAATGCCTCAAAAACACTCCACAAAACCTAGGCTCATGATTCCAAATCACTAAACTAGCCTCTCAATGAAGCTTGCAAACAAAAACTATGATCAAATGCAAAACCTTGTGGAAATAATTTAACATTATAACTTTGCAAACCAAAGGAGGAGGTCCTAAAATGGTAACGAATAGATGCTTCTTAGTTTAGTTGCTCATGCAAACTAAAGGAAGAGGTCCTAAAATGGTAATGACTAGATGCTTCTTAGTTTGGTTGCTCATGCAAACCAAAGGAGGAGGTCCTAAAATGGCAATGATTGGATGCTTCATAGTTTGGTTGCTCATGCAAACCAAAGGAGGAGGTCCTAAAATGGTGATCTTAGTATGCTATGGAATTTTATTACTTACACAAGCCAAAGTATCCAAGTCTCCTTGATAAACCCAATCATTTGAATCATGAGTTGGATCATAAGCTGGATCTTGACAATGTTCCCATGACTGATTTTTGTGAGGTGGATAGAAATCTATCTCACAAACCATAATGTCACCATAGGGGTCTTGACTAAGTCATAAAATTCATTTTGTGTAGCCATTCTATCATAAGTTGGATTATCTATGACTGCACCTTTAAGTGTAGCTAGACATATCTACATTTAATGAAGAAAGCTCTGAAAATAAAAAGACTTAAATTTTTACAAATTATGAAAAGTGATATTTAAAAGACAAAAGGTTCAACCTTGGTTGAAAGGGTGAAGTTGCATCTCAAAAGTAGTTTGTGCCAAGACTTGTCATAAAACAACCCAACATCAAATGTCTAACATCAAAGGTTTTTTGAAGAAAGCTTGTGTTTTTCCAAACTAAGTCACAAACTAAATGATGAGGATAGGCACTCAAACAAATAAAAAAATCAATAGTGTTCAAAATTGGGTAATCATTTAACCAAAGCTATGCAACCCAAAATAAAAATATCTATGTACAAACCTCATGAATTGAGGCCTAAACAGAAGTCAATCAATGTTTGGATCCAAACTTGATAGGGTTAATTAAAAATGCAATGTTGAAGACCAAGTTTGGACCAAACAAGTTAGATAAGAGTTGATAGCATAACGATGCATAAACAAGGTCCAGATGGTATACATGACATAGTTTGAAATAAATGGTTTTTGATACAATGGTAAACAAGTTCTTGAAATAAATTGATCAGCCTAACGGCATAAACATGCTCAAATGATGTGGTCAAATGTTATGTTTCAAAGGCTCAAAGGTAATAAAAAATTTTGACATGATTTTGGCATCATAACGCTACCCTTTTTAACTCAAATACATGATTTTGACATGTCCTATGAACAAACAAACAAGTTTTAGCCTCAAATCATACCAAGCAAATAATGACCAAAATACACTAAGTATAATCGTCCAAATCCTAGCAATGGTATGGTAAAATGGCATTGACTATACTAGCAAGGTTTCAATCATTCTAGGGGAGTCAATTGCACAATGACTTTCATGTCAAATGATGCAAAATATAAGCATGAAAATTGGGTGACCATAGCATTGGCTAGTTGTAAAAAGGTCTAGTCCTTTTTACAACCACTATATCTTATTCTTCTCTTAGTGTAGTGTGATGTCCAAATGTAGATACATCCCATGTGCTACTCTAAAGGAGTCAAATGAAGTCAATGCCGAGAGGTGAAACCCTAGGTCAAAGCTTACCTAAATAACTCATGGGAGGTAATAATGTTCCCTTCGCAAGCCAAGTTTGCATGAAAATAAAGAAAGCATAAAATGGAAATACTTTAGGGTCATTTTCAAGATCACCCAACTTTGATGAGTTTTTAGGGAGTGCTTTAGATGACATTCTTTCTAAGCCTTGGACTAGGATATTTGTAATAGGAATGGTGCTTTTTATTTCAAGGGTTCCCTATAGGGGACAAATGGAAGGGCATATATGCAACATTCATCTTTTTGAAAAACAAGACCTAAGTTAAAAAAAAACTATTTCAAACAAGAATTAACAAGTGTGTTCAATTTTAAACCCAAATGAAATGTTTGGTGGTGTTCATTTGACCCCTTGGTCTTAGTTGCAAACTTTGAAAACATTTAGCAAAACATCTAAATTCTTTGTTAAACACCAAAAATAAGGTTTTGAAGTGATTTTTAAGCATGCAAGAGGTGATTTAAACATTTTTTTATCAAAGCAAAAGCTTTTTCCTATAGTAAAAATGTCAGCATGTCCTTTAGCTTTGTAGCTCTTTTTAGCTTGAAATAATAAATATGAAAAAGTAGCTCTCAAGTCTATGCTTTTGGAAAAACATAGTAATCAACATCGATTATTACAACTAATGATGGTTACTTTGGTTAATCAGGACCTAACCAATGTTAGTTTTACTAACCAATGTCGGTATCACTTATCGACATCAATTATTATGTAAAACTGTGGCAAACAAAAATGGTAAAATAAAGTTAGAAAAATCAATTTGTAAGAGTTTTAAGGGTCCAAATGGATATTTTAGAGTTGTAAAGTGATCTTATTTGGGTGTGAGATGTGTTTAGTCCCATTGGGCATGCTAAGATGTAGAGAGGATTACAAATCAAGTTAGTCAAGCATTAGTCCATAAATAATGAAACATGCATAAAGAACTAACTAACCAAGCTTATCTATTCCTATGGGAATTACAAAGGATAAAAAGAAACAAATGAAAGAAAGCAACACCATATTACCCTCCCAAAGAAAGCAATACCCATGTTGCTTAGAAACATGTTCTCCCTTGATCAAGCATCTTTGTCTTTGTCAACAATGATGATAAGCTCCTCTAATGCCTCAAGAACACTCCTCAAAACCTAGGCTCATGATTCCAAATCACTAAACTAGCCTATTAATGAAGCTTGCAAACAAAAACTATGATCAAATACAAAACCTTTTGGAAACAATTTAACATTATAACTTTGCAATATCCAAGCCTTTAACATATTTGAGCATAATAACCTTGCACCAAAATAGCTTAGAAATGATGTTCATGGCCTCTCTATTTATAGATTTTTGAGATTGGCTAGGATCAACCATGATTGTCCATCTCAAGACTGAGATGTGTGGCCATGGATAATCCTAATATTTAGAATTAAATACATAAATATCCTCAAGATAAATAAGCATTAAAGAGGCATGGGAGGCATTAACTAGGCATGGGTGACCCATAATCTTGATATTTGTGGCATTTATGGCCTAGGGATGTCTTTCCAAAAAATGATGTCACCTGATGATGTAGTTACTAGGAATTAATTTTCAAAAAGAAATATTCAACAACTCTCATGGAAAATCCACTTAAGCTCTTGATTTGGATTAATTATCCTTAAACAAGGTTAATCAATATTTGTGAAATTATTTGAAACTTGGCCCTCAATTAATCAAAATGGTTAGAAAGTCATATTACTGAGTTGTAATTTAACTCAAGAAGAATTAGAAGGTGACATTAGATGTGTTGTAATTGTATTCCCATTTAGGATGCTTTCAACATAAAATAACAAAGGTACATGGTGTGTACCAATGAATTAGGAGAACAGAGTGATCTAGAGCACAAAAGGTGAAATAATCATTTTGACTAGAAATGAATTGATCAAAGTTAGCTAGCCCATAAATTACATTACCCTATTTAGGGATACTTTGACCTAAATTGGCAATTGTAAGTGATAATTTTGAACCATTTAGGATTTTTATATATTTTGACCTAAAATGTGCATTTGAGTACAATTTGAGTAAGATTGACAATTTCAACACAAATGGTGTTAGAATTTGGATGTCTACATTTTTCCACTATTTGAGAAGGCATAGTGAGATATTCAGGTGAAGCAAAATCTTTTCAAAGAAAAGAGTTGTCAAGAAGATGTTGGAACAGACCCATGATGCCCCCTTGAGAGGATATACTAGGATGAGAGAAAAGGATGGACTCTCGAGAAGAGAGAGAGAAAGTGGGAGATTAACCCATGGAATAGATCACATTTATATGAGCTAATGCTTGCACACATGATTACCATCAATGATCAAAATATAATTAGAAGTATAATAGGCCCTATAGATGGGGGGAATGGGAAAGATACAATTCATAAATGTAAGGGACACACTATAAACGTATCCAATTTGAGAGTATAAGCTACGTGCTTGTGACATTGATCAATCCTAAGACAAGTTGCACACTAAAATATTGCCATCATGGGCTTTAATGTGGAGAGCTTGAAATTAGAGGAAAATGGATAATATTTTGATTTAAGGAGGGAAGCACCACTAGAATGGGGTCTCCAAAGAGAAGATAATAAGTACTCCAGTAGAGCTAATTTGATTATGATAAAATAGTTGTGCCCCAAGAGGGAAAATTTTGATCATTGATAAAGAATAAATAATGATTTTGCCCTTGTAGAGATAATTTTATTCAGACATTGTTTAGATGTTTTGCCCCAGCATGGGAAATTGGAAAGAAAAATATCTCAAGGATATAACTAAAAATATAGGTTAAAGCGAGCAGGCATAAACATACATACAATGGTGTAATGGCTTAGAAAGCTATATAAAACCAAGAATATGAAAATGCACAAAGTGATGAGAGAGATGAAAATAAGAATGAAGATAGCCAAGCTGACCTCAATAAAAATTGAGGGTTGCCTACATAGTTCCATGGACTCATGTTCCAACATGAACTTCAGGCCAATGTAGTTCACCCAAGTTTGGGAGAGAATGGAATGAAGAATGATGAAAAATGACCAAAAATTGATTAGACTCACAATGTATGTGAAGAGATGCATTTCTAATCATATACAAAGAAGCCTAAAATGCATGTTACCTAGATGCCTAATTCTATATAATGAGCCTAGGTTTTATGGAGTGTTCTTCAAAATCGTTCATCGAAGCTAATGTTGAAATTAAGACCTTGAGACCTGAGCACAAAGTGCTTGCTATAGCAAAAGAAATTATGCATCATAAGTATGAATAACTTAGAATGACATAAGACTCCAATTGTGCTAAGCTAGTTCAAATGTGAATACCCATAACTAAGGATAATGGTAAAATAATGACCAAAACTAGAGTTACAACGATTTACATTTAAACAAAAAAACAAAGAAAAACATAAACATAAATGAACCTAGCTTGAAATCAAGATATGAGCTATCAAGACTTAAGTAGGAATTTTTTTTTTGAAAAACAAAAGGAAAGAACATCTTAATGACATGAGACCAAGATATGAATAATCAAGATCCATCAAGGCATTCTTGAACACAAAAGAGAAAAGCAAAATCAAACAGAAAAAAATAAGACACCAACAACAATAAAATAAATAAAATGGCTTAAGAACAATGTAATAACATAGGATAGAGATATAAATAATTGAGATCCATGTGAATCACCAAGATGTTCTAAAACACAAAAGAGATAAATGAAAAACAATCAAGGAAAAACAAGACCAAGAATGGAACAATAAGCAATAAAATGAGAAAAGGAGAAGAAATAAAAGGAGAAGTGCAAAATCATGACAAAACACCAAGAAAACACAACAAAACACCAAAAAAAATCAAATAAACACACACAAACAAAAACCAAGTTAGTGTAGTTTAAAGACAAATGTTCATGTATGTGCGGTAGAGGCATTACTTTCCACCACATCATAACAAAGAATAATGACATGACAATTGTTCCATAATTAAAGAGGAACAATGATAGAAGAAATGGGGGAAGAGAAGAAAAAAGATGGGGTTGGTTGAGCTAGTTCCAGATGTATAAGATAAGTGGACACTGCCTACATAGTTCCATGGATGCATATTCTAACATTAACTTCAGGCCAAATGTAGTTCTTCTAGGAAATGGGATAGAAGAAAAATGATGATTAGACAAGCATGATTAATGTTATAGAAGAAATGGAAGATACAACAAACAAATGAGATTGGTCTGGCAAACAAGAAGTTGATGGGATGAGAAAGAATGATCTTGAAAAATGGAAAGTGCATGGGATAAGATGAAATGAACTAATGTTTCGGTGCTTGCAAAATGGTAAGAACATTCAAACTTAATAATTTCTCACAAAATGGAGAGAGCTTTCAAACTTAATAGTTACTTGAAAAATGATGAGAGCATTTAAACTTAATAGTTTCTCACAAAATGGTGAGAGTGCTCAAACATAATAGTTGCTCATAAAATGGTGAGAGTGTTCAAACTTAACAGTTGCTCACAAAATGATGAGAGCGTGGGATGGTGGAATGGGAATATACAAATGTATAGAAGCATAAGATAATGTTTTTGTTCTTTTGGGGACATGTTCTAATGTTTTTAGCATTTTCAAAGAATTTCTAATATTTTTGGTGTTTTTGGGATAAAATATGCACAAGGCGGTACCATCTAGTTGAGGAGATACACATCCTGAGAGTAGAGGTTCCAATAAGATAAGCCAACTGTAATGGCCCATGCTCATAAATTGGTAAGAATGAGGTTTTAGGTTGCTCATAAAATGGTGAGAGCGTATGGAAAGGGGGACTAAGGTGACCTCAACATGAATTGATCATAACCCATATAGTCCCAAAATGACCTTAAGTTATATTAATTCCATTCACACAAAATGCAGGGAAAAACCAATTAGGTTCCAACAAGTTCTCAAATCTAGCAAATGGCCAGTCAAATGAAAATATTAATGGAAAGGTGATGTGGCAATGCATGGTAAACAAGTGTTGCCCCTAGTTTAACCATAGATGGTTATAACCAAGATATAATGGCATAGGTCAATGATACTAATTTTCCCATAGGTAGTTATAATTAGTAGCAAGACTAGTGAGACACTGATTTGCCCATAGGTGATTATAATCAAGCTCACATCAATAAACATGGATATAAAATGAAAGATATCTTGCCAGATCAACTGTCATAGTACTTTCATAGACTATAATTATAAACATGGATTTAATTGATTGTTGAAACTTCATCAGAATTCCCCCACAAAAGGTGTGGGAAGAATCAAATGAACCAAGATCAAAATAGGATTCGGTAGGATGACTAAAAATAAACTTTGGTTTAGATAGGAATGGAAATGGTATAATGAAATGATTAGAAGAAAATTGGATATAGTCGTAACAAATTTTCCCCCAAGTAATGTGTAGATCAAATTACTCAAAAAATGGTGAGAACATGGGAAAGGGGTGACCGAGCTGACCTCAATAAAAATTAAGTACTGCTTACATATTCTTGAAGGACCTTAAGTCAATGTAGTCCAAATGACATGGTTCATGGATCTTAATGATATAATACTACCTAAAAAGGGTCTATAGGGTTGTCCCCAAGAGGTGAGGCATGGTAATGGAAAATGGGTGAATGGTACATGAAAAATGGTTTTATTGCTCTTGCTGACAGGGAGATGCACATCCTAGTCAATATGTGAGACAACAAAAATGATCAGTTATATAAGTTGTTATCCAACACCCTTCCAGAATAACTAATATATTAAGAACTTGTTGCCAATATGGATCTCAATGATGTATTCATGATCTTCATAGAGCATTGATTCTACTTCCTTCAAATGTTGAGACAAAATATCCTTATAACCTTGATAAAGGAAAGTGCTGCCAGTGATGGTCAATAATAGTAGGATAAATGAGATAAGTGGGTAATAAATAGGTGGGTGATAATGGAATGTATAATGGTGGGGAAACAAATGAAGATCAGGACTTTTAGTCACATGTAATGTTGTTGATTCCAGATTTGACATAATTTTGGTTATGGTAGGGCCAAAGACCTCTGAAGATACTCTCGATAGGACCATCAAGTTTTTATGTTGTTTGAGCTTGAGAGTATCTACCATCTGATTATGTTATAGATTAGAAGCTATTTTGATTTAATCATTGATATTATCTTCAGTAAACACTAAATAAATGTTATACTTAGTTATTGGTGGATTGATGAGGTTTTCACTAATGAATTTGTTCCAATCATCCCATAACACTTTTGAGAAGGTTTCACAAAGAGATGTCAACATTTGACTTTGATTGTCTTCTAGCACTTCTAAAAAAGTTTCACTAGAAGATGCTAAGTTTTGACTTTGTTTATCCCCTAGCGCCTCTAAAAAGGTTTCACTAGGAGAGTGTTCTTATACTATATGAATGTGATCTTGGCCTCCTTGCTCTTCATCAACTATTATGTCACCATGGATGCAGTTTAACAAAGTGTGACTCTATCGGTCCCAATTGACAATTAGGAGAGATGAAATGTCAATAATATGGCTATTTTGGTTGATGGTAATGGGATGGTGAAAGGCAACACAATCCTCATAGAAGATACTAGGATAACTTATGTCGATGCTGAAGTAATCATACTCAAAAACTATAGAAGGATCACAAATATACTCAAATTGATCTGTAAGGCAATTGTAACCAATATTGTAACAACTAATACTATAATCTATTTTTGACTCTAATTTCAAAGAAAAATACTCTGAATCCAATGTCGTAACTGATGTTAGTTCTATCTCTGATGCTAAATCTAATATCAGTTTCAAAATGGAACCTAGCTATAATATTGATTCTTCATCTAATATGGTTTTTTTGATAATGTTCTATTGAATGATAAATTTTTGACAAGTAATGGCCTGTGATGGTATAATGGGCTCAATAAAAAATTGATTCATCTTGGAAGGGTTGAACATAGACTAAATCATCTAATTGAAGCCCTTAAAAAAGAGGGAACCACTCAAGGGATGTCTCAACAAAATCATGTTTGTCAAAGTGAGACTCCTTAATAAGTGGGAAAAGATCAAGAGACAAGTCTACCAAGATTGGCTTGTCAAGGAGATAAGGCTCTTTAAAAATAGGTAACTTATCATAGTTTATCTTGTCATAAATGGGTGTTTCAAAAATAAAATTTGGATTCCCCCAAAGCCTAACTAGATGAAACTCAATTTTGATGGGGCATCTAAATCTGATGGTAAAGCTAGTGGAGGAGGAATTATAAGAAATGATAAAGGATGGATGATTACTGTCTATGCTGGTGGAATAGGATTCCAGAGCAATAACTATGCTAAAGCATTGGCTCTCTTATGGGGGTTTAAATTGGCTATATTCCTAGGAATAAGGAATTTGAGTATATAGGGAGACTCTAAAATGGTCATAGATGTAGTTAATAAAGCATCAAATGTAGGAATTAAGCTAAAATATATCATTAGGGATATCTAATTTATTTTTCAAAAGTTTTCCAGAGTGGATATCTCACATATTTACAGAGAGGGAAACAATGTTGTTGATGCCTATGCCAATCTTGGTCAGCAATTTTTAAATTGGTGGGTATGGCGCCAAGTTGCTCATATTCATCTAAACATTAGGGATATTATTCAAAGGGAGATGAATTGTCAAGGATGAGTCAAACTTATGAGAAGGATAGCTCTCATAGGCAGTCCATTTGGTGGGGCCATCGTGGATCTCAGAACTTGATAACTATTGTACTCTTTTGAAAATCATTCATGATTTATTATATCAAGATGTTAAGGCACGCGGGTCTCATTATGAAGATCGCTAGGAAATGATTTCCAAGCATGGGAGTAGCAAACATCATCTTTGTATGGTATTTCAAATTATGAGCCACCACATTATCATTATTCATAATCAAGAGCAAGGGTTTGTAACCACTTCAAATTTGACGGTTAAAATTAGGAACTCTATGGGTTTGGTCTGTAAACCAAAATGGGAGGAGACTGAATTCAAAAAGAACCAGTCTCCTGTTGTGAGTTCAAAGATAATCCATTGGTTTGGCATTATTGTAAAGAAGGGGGGATTAGCCCATACCTAGAAAGGCTCAGTGGGTTCCATGAAAACTTGTTCAAGCAATTTGTGAGGTCTTGGTTAAATAGGAGAGTCACTGTTGGCAGAATCAGTTTTGAGATTTCTAAAAAGGTGATTTCTATGGCTACAAGAATGTCCATGCAGGGAATAAAACTTCTAAGGAAGACAAAAATTATGGATCTCCCAAGCCATAAACTGTTCCTAGGTGAAGGCAAAGAACTCGTTCCTTACCAAGGAGGTTTTGAGCATGTTAAACTACCTAAACCATGGGATGGAGTGTGATTCATCATCATGAAGTACTTCACACTTGAAGGACAATTTACCAGGTTCTGTAATTACCATCTCCCCCTTTTAAATCACTTCAGGTGTAATGCTCTCATCAATTTTCCTTTTTACCTACTCTCCTCTCTAGAACATTCTATCCTTAGGGTGAGAGAAAAAATGTCTAAAAAACTAGATATGAATCATATTCCCCTACACCAGGGTCTCATTCTCTGCTTGTATAATTTTCACCGAGCCCTTGAGCCATCCAAGACTATCAAAATTTATAGTGGGGATATTTCTTTTATTTCTTTATCTAGTGATGCTATTGATGAGTCCTATTTTCCCCTTGTTCTTACCAAAACTAAAGAAGTCTCTTTCTCTACCCTAGAAGAGACCCCTATTGACACCCATAGCTCCTTTGCGAGTAAGAAGGGCAAGAAGAGGAAGGTTGATGTGGAGGAAGAGAATATTGGGGGAACCACTGTGGGGTCCCATAAAAATCTTAGTAGGACCACGGGGGGTCAAGGTGGTAAATCTTATAAGTCTTCTAAGATTAATAAGGAGGGCTTATCCTCTGGTGTTCAAAGGTCAGGGCAGATTGCTGGTAAAACTGCTCTTAAGGCTAGGCTTATAGACTATTTAGACAGCACCTCGGAGGAAGCCACCTATGAGGAAGAGTCAAAGGATTTGGAAGTCCAAGAAATTTTTGAGGACACTGAAGGGAGTCAAGAGACTAGAGAATTTGAGGCCACTGAGGAGGAGGATGCTGACATTATGAAAACTACTGACAAAAAGGGGAAAATGTATGTCGAGGAAGTTGATGAGGAAATTGAGAATGAGATTGGTTTGAAATCTAAAATTGATGCCCTGAAGGATCATATTCAGAAGCTGGAGTAGAACTTCACCACTGGGCTTTAGAATTTTATTCTCTTGAACATGGCTATGCTAAAAGAAGTGGGTAAAACTGGGCATGCTGTTAATGTGAAGAATACTAAGAAATTGAATGATTTTCTCAAATCAATGATTATGTAAGGAGAGATATCTTTGACTCTCATCTTTCTATTTCTTATTTTTTTGTTTGTTGTGTCTGTTGGTACTCTGTTAGTGTTGTCTCTTCTCAAAAGGCATATTTTATTTGATTGCCTTCTTATCCTCTTTACTTTGTAAGGGTTCAGCCCTTGTTCTGCCACCTTAATTTATCAAAAATAATAAAATTTTGGTTTTGGTTCACAATTGGTTGCAAAAATCAATTTTGAACACATTTTGATCCTCATAGGATGGCTTTTGAAGAGATAACGGTTCTTGTTTAGGCTCAAATATTGGCACATAATTTCTAAAGTGGGGAACATTTGGTTTAGCAAGAACAATGGTTTGTGGTTCAATAATGGTCTCTCCAAAGATTAAACTATTGAAGAAGGGATAAAAAAAAATTGGTTCATCAAATGGAGGTTCTTCAACAATAGGTTCATCAAAAACTGGTGATGAGCCAAGAATGGTAACAACTAGATGCTTCTTAGTTTGGTTGTTTGTCTAAACCAAAGGAGGAGGTCTTAAAATGATACTGACTGGATGTTTCTTAGTTTGGTTTCTTGTGCAAACCAAAGGAAGAGGTCCTCAAATGGTAATAATTGGATGCTTCTTAGTTTGGTTGCTTATGCAAACCAAAGGATGAGGTCCTAAAATGGTAATGACTGGATGCTTCTTAGTTTGGTTGCTCATGAAAACTAAAGGAGGAGGTCCTAAAATGGTAACAACTAGATGCTTCTTAGTTTGGTTACTCATGCAAACCAAAGTAAGAGGTCCTAAAATGGTAACGACTAGATGCTTCTTAGTTTGGTTGCTCATGTAAACCAAAGGAAGAGGTCCTAAAATAGTAATGATTGGACACTTCTTAGTTTGGTTGCTCGTGAAAACTAAAGGAGGAGGTCCTAAAATGGTAATGACTATATGCTTCTTAGTTTGGTCGCTCGTGCAAACCAAAGGATGAGGTCCTAAACTGGTGATCTTGGTACGCTATGGAATTAGATTAATTACACAAGCCAAAGTATCCAAGCCTTCCTGATAAACCCAATCATTCAAATCATGAGTTGGATCATAAGTTATATCTTGACTATGTTCTCATGATTGATTTTTGTGAGGTGGATAGAAATCTATCTCACAAACCATATTACCACCATGGGGGTCTTGACTAAAGTCATAAAATTCATTTTGTGTGTCCATTCAATCATAAGTTGGATTATCCATGACTGCACCATAAGTGTAGCTAGACATATCTGCATTTAATGAAGAAAGCTCTAAAAATATAAATACTTAAAGTTTTACAAATTTTGAAAAGTGATGTTTAAAAGACAAAAGGTTCAACGTTGGTTAAAAGGGTGAATTTGCATCTCAAAAGTAGTTTGTGCTAAGATTTGACATCAAATGTCTAACATCAAATGTTTTTTGAAGAAAGGTTGTGTTTTCCCAAACAAAGTCATAAACTAAATGATGAGGATAGGCACTCGAACAAACAAACAATCAATAGTGTTCAAAATTAGGTAATCATTTAACCAAAGATATACAACCCAAAAGAAAAATATCTATGTACCAACCTCATGAATTGAGGCCTAAATAGGAATCAAACAATGTTTGGATCCAAACTTGACAGTGTTACTTGAAAATGTAATGTTGAAGACCAAGTTTAGACCAAACAAGTTAGACAAGAGTGGACAACATAATGATGCATAAACAAGGTCCATGTGGTATACATGACATGTTTTAAAACAAATGGTTTTTGATACAATGGTAAACAAGTTCTTGAAACAAATTGAGCAGCCTAATGATGTAAACATGCTCAAATGATGTGGTCAAATGTTATGTTTCAAAGACTCAAAGGTAATAAAAGATTTTGACATGATTTGGGTAGCATAATGCTACCCTTCTTAACTCAAATACATGATTTTGACATGGCTTATGAACAAACAAACAAGTTTTAGCCTCAAATCATACCAAGCAAATAATGACCAAAATAAACTAAGTATAATCATCCAAATCATAATAATGGTGTGGAAAAATGGGGTTGACTAAACTAGCAAGGTTTTGATCATTCTAGGGGAATCAATTTCACAATGACTTTCACATTAAATGATGCAAAAGACAAGCATAAAAATTGGGTGACCATAACATTGGCTAGTTGTGAAAAGGTCTAGTCCTTTTTACAACCACTACATCTTGTTGTTCACTCAATGTAGTGCGATGTCAAAATGCAGATACATCCCATGTACAACTCTAAAGGAGTCAAATGAAGTCAATGTTGGGAGGAGAAACCCTAGGTCAAAGCTTCCCTAAAGAACTCACGGGAGGCAATGACATCCCCCTCACAAGCCAAGTTTACATGAAAATGAAGAAAGCATAAAATAGAAAGACTTTATGATTATTTTCAAGATCACCCAAACTTTGAAGAGTTTTTGGGGAGTGCTTTAGATGACATTCTTTCTAAGCCTTAGACTAGGCTATTTGTAATAAGAATGGCACTTTTGATTCCAAGGGTTCCCTATAGGGGACAAATGGAAGAGCATACATGCAACATTCCTCTTTTTGCCAAATAAAACCTACGTAAAAAAACTATTGCAAACAATAATTAACAAGTGTGTTCAATTTTAAACCCAAATGAAATGTTTGGTGGTGTTCACTTGATCCCTTGGTCTTAGTTTTAAACTTTGAAAACATTCACCAAAATATCTAAATTCTTTGTTAAACACCCAAAATAAGGTTCCTAATTGATTTTTAAGCATTCAAGAGGTGATTTAAACATATTTTTATCAAAGCAAAAGCTTGTTCCTACAGCAAAAATGTTAGCATGTCTTTTAGCTTTGAAACTCTTTTTAGCTTGAAATAATGAACTTTGAAAAAGTAGCTCTCAGGTCTATGTTTAAGGAAAAACATAGTGATTGAAGTCAATTATTACAACCAACAATGGTTAATTTTGGCTAATCAAGACCTAAATGATGTCGGTTTTACTAACCTACATCGGTTAAGATAGGTAAATGATGTTAGCATCACTTATCGACATTGGTTACTGTGTAAAACTGTGGCAAACAAAAATGGCAAAATAAAGTTAGAAAATCAATTTGCACAAGTTTCAGGGGTCTAAATGGATATTTTAGAGTTACAAAGTGATCTTCTTTAGGTATGAGATGCGTCTAGTCCCATCGAGTGTGCAAAGATGTAGAGAGGATTACAAAGCAAGTTAGTCAAGCATTAGTCCATAAATAATGAAACATGCAGAAAGAACTAACTAACCAACCCTATCTATTCCTATTAGAATTATAAAGGATAGCAAGAAACAAATGAAAGAAAGCAACACCATATTACCTTCCCAAATGGATTCACCATACCCATGTGGTTTAAAAACATGTTCTCCCTTGATCAAGCACCCTTGTCTTTGTCAACAATGGTGGTAAGCTCCTCCAATACCTCAAGAACACTCCATAAAACCTAGGCTCATGATTCCAAATCACTAAACTAGCTTATCAATGAAGCTTGCAAACAAAAATTATGATCAAATGCAAAACCTTATTGAAACAATTTAACATTATAACTTTGTAATATTCAAGCTTTGGAGATATTTGAGCATAATAACCTTGCACCAAAAGAGCTTAGAAATGATGTTCATAGCCTATCTATTTATAGATTTTTGAGATTAGTCGGGATCAACCATGACCATCTATCTCAAGATTGAGATGTGTGGGCATGGATAATCCTAATATTTGGAATTAAATCCATAAATATCCTCAAGATAAATAAGCATTAAAGAGGCATGGGAGGCATTAACTAGGCATGGGTGACCCATAATCCTGATATTTGTGGCATTTATGGCCTAGGGATGTCTTCCCAAGAAATGATGTCACTTGATGATGTAGTTAATAGGAATCAATTTTCAAAAATAAATATTCAACAAATCTCATGGATAATCCACTTAAGCTCTTGATTTCGATTAATTAGCCTTAAACAAGGTTAATCAATATTTGTGCAATTATTTAAAAATTGACTCTCAATTAATCAAAATGGTTAGAAAGTCATATTATTAAGTTGTAATTTGACTCAGGAAGAGTTAGAAGGTGAAATTATATGTGTTGGAGCCGTATTACCATTTAGGATGTTTCCAACACAAAATAACAAAGGTATATGGTGTGTACCAACAAATTAGCAGAAAAGATTGATCTAGAGCATAAAAGGCAAAATCATCATTTTGACTAGAAATGAATTGATCAAAGTTAGCTGGCCCATAAATTACATTGACCCATTTAGGGATACTTTGAACTAAAATGACACTTGTAAGTGACAATTTTGAACCATTTAAGACATTTTATAGATTTTGACCTAAAATGTGCATTTGAGTTCAATTCGAGTAAGATTGACAATTTCAATACAAATTGTGTTAGGAATTGGATGTCTACACCCAGATCATTTAAATTTAAAATAGAAAATGGAAATCAAGCTAAGAGTAATAAGATACATAATTAGGGACAACACTTTATTTAATAAAATCATTTATTTAACTTTTCTGAGGTGTGTAGATAAACAAGAAAAAATGTTATTGGAAGCTTTCCACAATCAAGCATATGTCAATCATTTCTCTATTCTTATCATTTCATATAATATTTTTCAAGCCCATTACTATTGGACCAAAATTTTCAAATATGTACAAGAATGGGATTTAAAATGTGAATATTACCAACATTTTATTGGAAAACCAAAATTGGTAACTTTACCTCTATGACCTATGATCATTTAAGAATTCATTGGCATATTGAATCCCAATTCAAGTGTAAGGATGTAAAAAATAAATCTAAATTATATAACACCTCATTATTATACACATGGAAAATAACTATCATGGTTTTACGTTTCAGTTCTAACACATTCTTGTAGCTGAAAAGCTCATGTTCATAATCTCTTTGGGCCAAATTTATTATCTCTTAGTCTCGCCACTATTATTTTGATGATCAGGCCTTCTATATATGAAAAATTCTATAAATATAATTATTATCCTTCTCTACCAGTTTTAGACGTACACCAATTTTCTAGCTTCCTAGACACTTGCATCCCAACTAAACACCTATGCTGACACAAGTGTCCCATTTTAAACTAAGTGTCCAATGCCAAAAAATCATCTAATTTTCAAATGAAACATATCCTAAATGTCATCCTAAGTGATTTAGTGTGAGATATTTTTAAAAGGGACAAATATATATACAAGATTATCCCTCATTCATTACTCACCTAACAACTTAAAAAATACTAGAAATACACAATGTAACTTACTAAGAAGTACTTAATCAATCATTAAACTGAGAAAACTTACCCTATTCATCCCTATTTATATATAAGTCATAGGATAAATATTCCCATATGTTTTGAGTATCGAAGGAGAAACCCATGATCCATATTTTCCAAGTTACAAACTAGGTCATTATATGTACTTATCACATATTGCATCTTTAAGGACACATAGGCCAACATGTAGGGGATAACTAAATAAGCCTGAGGCCCTATTTAGAGTATTGGTTATGTATTTAGTTCACATTGATAGATGGGTCCTTGGGGTAACTTGACACCATGAGCCCACTAACCCATTTTTTCCATAATCACTTCAAAGGTGAAGAAACTAGGGTTTATCATTTGAGAAAGACTGACAATCTATGCATGAAATTTAAAGACATAAAAATAAAATCAACAAAAATCCTAAAAGTCTCCAATTGGTTACATGTAGATCTAGTGGATATTCCATACTAGACACCTACATCTAGGTTAGATTGATGTGTCGATGCAATAATCTAAATTTGATGGAAGTGTTTGAGGTCATAAAGTGCAAAATTATAGGATCTAACGACTATTCTAGTATCTTGATCTTAGTCCACTTCTATATTGTTTTAGCCTAGATTTTCATCCCCATGGTAATCCATCTAATTAATCTTGTTTCTAATTTACTATAATATCAATCAATAGTTGTATTTTATATTTTTGGCGTATCTCAGTATTTAAATTTAGAATATTGTTTTTGAGTTTACAAATTAATTAGCCTACTATAGATCTATTTATAACCCTTGTGCTTTATAATTTATGTATTATTAACCTTATTGTACCTTTATACCATAAAATTTAGGTTTAAACATTTGGTGAACCCAATCTTTGGTCTCAAAACCCTAGAATTGACCTAGGTTTTCTTGAATTTGTTGTGCTTATTTTTTTAATTTTTAATTTCAAAATATTCAAAATAAAAAACCAGATTTCCATTCTCATATTTATGCTTAATATAGATGCATATATAGGCCATTTTTGCCTCTAATTTATAATTATAGTCATGGTTTACTATTAATATTTCTTAATCAAACTTGTCATCTAGCATAATAAATGAATTTATCAATATAATGTGTGTTTTAAAATGAAAGAAACATTTAATATCTCTTTCTAACTCTTTTTGTAATATAATATAAATTGTATCCTAACATCAATGTGCATGCTATCAACCATTTATTCCACTTACCTCATATTTTAATGACAACTACCATCCTGTACCCATTATTTACCCATAACTTATATTGGATTCCATGATCCATGTTGTCATTACATGAAAAGATAAAGGTGCACAACCTAATCCACCACCTATTAATATACAAAAGGTGCCTCCTAAACCTAAACTTATGATAAAATCTAAGGGTTATGACCTTATTATCTAATTGAGTAACATATATTCTAAAATTTCAATCCTCAAACTTCTCAAGCAATCTACTATCTATAAGGATATCTTATATGAATCATTGCATAATACCCAAGTTCGAAATGACATTGAACCAACTTACATTATGAATATTATGAAATATTTAAAAAATAATGCAAAATTCATCATCTTTTATCCGATCGATTTACCATCCAAGGATATTATTGACTAATTTTTACCTTTGTTCATACAAGTATACATAAGAAAGGAATGAAAAGGGTGCTCATTGATAATGGATCAGGCAAAAACATTTACATCATAAATTTCTTAACCACCATGGGAATTGATACCAAACTTATCCAAAAATTAGTTATGCATATCAAAGGGTTTGATAATTTGCATAACCCTCTAGTTAGCCAAATCACATGGGATGTTACATTGGGGTAAAAAATGGTTCCAAATACATTCTAAGTCATATCCCAATCCTTACATTGTTAAATTTATTTTGGGTCAACCATTGATACACACAATGGAAGATGTACCATCTACATTCCACTTATGTGTAAAATTTATACATGAGGGAACTTGATTGATAATGATTGTTGATGAGGAACCTTTAATTTTTTTTTTAAATGATATATTTTGATATAGAGGGCATATCTAAAGTGGTGACACCCAAATAATATATTCCCCTTGAGAATATATAAAACTATGAAATAGGTGAGTCAAGCACAATGGCTCATTTACCTCTAGATACAAACAAGGCATTGACCACTAAGGTTCACATGGATGCATATTAAGAGTCAGAGACATTACCAATGGAACCAATAATACCAAAACCAAAAGAAAATTAAATATTTGAGCTTCCTTATTAGTGAACACTGAGCATCAAGATGGCCATGTTTTAGCTTATTATGAGTAGTGATGATGATTTAACCCATGAAATGACATGAGAAATTGTAAAAAATTAAACTTTGATCCAATTAAGAATCTTTCATATAACCTATTCATACCTACAGGTCCTATCACATATAATCTAAATCCACCTTTAGAGGATGCAAAATCTAGTCAAAATAAGGGCAAACTAAAAAATAGAAGATGATCATGTAAATGTTTGTTATTCCATACATCCCTCTTGGATACAAAAATTGAGTTAACATTACAAGGGGAAAATGTAGATACATCATGTAAATAATGTGGATGTCTCTCATAAGAATCCACAACAAATGTTATAGATCATAACAAACCAAGATACTCTTGATATAATACTTTCTATGTTAATTGAAAATAAGATGATATATTTACCCCCTAATAGACATATATCATGCAAAATAGTTATTCCTAAAGAGAGATATATTTTAACAATCATATGATCATTGGCCATAATACAAATCAATGTGAGGCATTTTAAAACTAAATTCAAAAATATAAAAGTGAAGGTCACATACAAATTATGCCCAATAAGTGAAAAAGATATAATAATTCCAAAGGTTCACAATAAATCCATACTTAAAAGAAACCAAAGAATGAAGATCTAACTATTACTACTAATATTGACGGGGTGTATTGTTAACATCTGAAGTTTGAAAGGAACAACTGGGATACAATTTGTATCACCACATTTCTTCAATAGTTGGGCCATAATACATCTTAAGCAACATATTATCTGTTGATGCCAAAATCTCATGGGTACATCAACCTAACCCATCACATGTGGACCACAGGTGGTCCTCATGATCATATGGATATTAGATTGGGTACCACATTTGACATTAAAATTTGGAAAACATTGGTTTATCGATTGAAATGCAACATTACATACTACAGATATGTGTATCACCTTTATTGTTAGGGATAGAGATATTTACATACACCATGATGGATATGGTCATCCTCCCCTACTAACAACTTCAAAAAAACAACTTCACAAAAACATTGAGGAGGTGACAATATTTTAATATAAACAAAGGTTTTAAAATGTCCCAAGTCATCCTATACCTTTTGATGATGAAGATTTCTTTTCTTATTCCTTTTCAATATTACCAAAATGCCCAAAAAAATTCATTAATCCAAAAATATTAAGAATTTCCATGTTTTATTACCTCATTTTCATCTATGTTGGTTGCTTGTTGGTATATAACATATCATTTCTTTCTATATATACACATGTTTCACACATCTTTTAAGTGTGATACATGCATACCTAGACACATGGTATATGCACATACAAATGTTGGGCATTCCCTCTACTCACATCATCAATACATTGGGGGTATCCTTTTCATTGATCACAATAAATCCAGGTTACATTATTATATGATCATTTTATATTATCATGTTTGAAATTATATACTTACACATGCCTTTATCTATGTTTAGATATTTCACAATGTAACATTTTTTGCTAACACATATCTAGGGAATAATATGATATGCTTTTGTTGGTTTCTTATGATTCCATATTTTATTTTTTTGCACATCTTTGAGTGTGTTTTTTACCAATGTATCACATTGTATTTATTGTTTGATCATTTGAATATGCTCCATTTATTGTAACCCATATGTCTGTATTTTTCTGTTTCAAAATTTACATATGTCATAGTTTATTATATGTGGATATTTTAACATGTCATTCTATGCTTGTGAACATTTGAATAAGTCATGACCCTTTGATTATGGGACATTTTAACATGCCCCTTGTATGAGTTTTGTTTAAACCATTGTCTTTTGTTTTAATTTTGAATGATCTTATACATGTGCTTGATTACTATCTGAGCTTGTACTATTATTATATAGACATTGCCATGATTCAAATCATGCATATTAGGACTTTATGTGATAACATACTATGTACCTCATTACTATATCTACCTAGACATGCTAGGATTATATACTACATGATCCATACAAAAATTATATAGTTATCTTATCTTTTTGAGATAAGGTAACTACCTCTTTCCCCTTACCTCAAAAGGAGGCATATCAATGGGGGCATGTAATAAAGGCATGGCTTCCACACTTTCAAAATTTTAGATTATAGTGGGGGCATGTTATAGAAACATGATATCCAAACCTACACCAGTTCTCATATTCTCTAGATTCAGTGGGGGCATGTCATGGGAACATGTCCTCCACACTTGAAAAAATATCAAAATTGGCCAAATTTTATATTTATATGATTTAGATACACATTTATGGCAACATTCTATACATTGGTACCATTGTTATAAATAGGTTTTAACTTGAGACATTAATTAGGTGTATATGCCAAGCAAAGAGCACCTTAAATTGAAAAATCAAATCCATTTTCAAATTTCAAATACTACTATGGACTGTTATCATACCCAGGATGGACTTTTACAGACTTTATTGATCCAATTTACTACAGTAGTTAGTTCAACTTTTGGCAAGGTTGAGGTGATTACATCACTCAATTTTACCATGTTTATATGTTAAACTTGATTAAATCATTTAAATTCACCAGATTTATAGGATAGAGTGATTAAATCATCCACCCTCACTAGATATATAATGTGATTTGATTAGATCAATCATAATTTCAAGGTTATAAATATGATTAGGTTGCATAATTGAGATAAACTCAATGGCAAAGTGGCAACTCACCTTTTTTCCAAGGTTGGGGGTATGGTGTCCTCCAATCTCTCTATATATTTATGCATTTTTAGGTTTCCAAATTATCCCAATCTAAGCTCCAAGTATTCATAAAAAATAATCTCTTCAAATAAAATTTACAAAAGGCAAGATGGTTACATTGATATACATGTATACTCCTAATCTTGATCTCTTTAATTTAAATCATTTCAAATTATTTCAATTCTAAATTATATGCACTAATTATATACTTCAACATGCTCCTAGTTTCAATTTAGTCACCAAAAAAGCACTCAAGTTGGACTCACACAAAGCAAGGTGTGTTATACATAACCATGTACACATTTCTTTTCTTTTAAACTAACAATTTCATTACTAGATTAAAGGGGAGAAATTTATACACTAAATCTAAATTATATAACACCTCAATCTTATACACTTGGTAAATAATTATCATCATCGTACCCTTCAATTCTAAGACCTTCCTGCTATCGAAAGGCTCATATTCACTATCTCTTTGTACTAAATTACTTATCTCTTGGTCCAACCATTATTATTTTAATGACCAAGCCATATGTATTTTGAAAAATGTTATAACTCTAATCACTAGCTTTATCTACCAATTTTGGACTTGTACATGTTTTCTATCTTCTCAGACATTGCATCCTAGTCATATGCCTATGTCAAGACAAGCATCCCTTTTCAAACTAAGTGTCCAATGCCAAAAGGTCATCCAATTTGTAAATGAAATGTATCATAAAGTTCTATCTAAGCACTTTAGTGTGAGATATATTCAAAAGAGATTTGTATATATACAATATCATCCCTCATTCATTACTTACCTAGCAACCAAGAAAATACTAGGAACTCACTAGATAACTTATTGAGAAGCACTCAATTAAGCATTCAATTGAGTAAACCTAACCTATTCATCCCTATTTATATATCAGTCATAAGATAAATATTTCCACAAGTTTTAAGTACTTAAGGAGTATGCCATGAGTCACATTTTACAAGTTACAAGCTAGGTCATTATATGTACTTGATTATCACATACTTCATCCTTATGCACGCATAGCCCAACACATAGGGGAAAACTACTTAAGGTTGAGGCCCTTTTTGAAGTATTGGCTATGTAGGCAAAACCCATTAACAAAGGGATCATTTAGGAAGCTCAACACCATGATCTCACTAACCAATTTATCCCATAGTCACCCTAAAGGTCATGAAGCTAGGGTTTTATCATTTGAGTAAGAGTGATAGCCTATGCACTTGATCTAAAGACATCAAAAGAAAGGAAACACAAATATTATAAGGATCTAATTGGTTGAATCTAGATCCAATGGATATTTTACATTAGACACTTGCATCCAAGTTAGATAGGTGCATCAATGTAATAGTCTAGATTAAATGTAAGCATCTGAGGTCATAGAGTGAAAAATTATAGGATATGATAATTATTCTAAGATCCTGATCTAGTCTAGTTTTAGTCTCTTTTAACCCATATATACATGCACATAATAAACCAACTAATTACTCTTGTTTTTAATTTATTGCAATATCAATCAATACTTGTACTTTCTCTTTTTGGCATATCTCAATATTTAAATTTAAAATATTATTTATCTGAGTTTGAAAATTAATTGACCTGATATAAATCTATTTATAACCCTTGTGCTTGATCATTTCTATATTTTTAACCCTATTTTACCCTTGTAGCATCAAATTTAGGTTAAACGAGGCATAATCATGTGTTGACAATGACATATTACTTCATAAAATGGGAAGAAGATATTCTAGTGAGATCCACAGCATTAGAGGTTGTTTATAATTTCATCAAAGAACATATTCTGGTTAGATTTAGCATTCCTAAAATGATAGTGACTGATAGTAATTGATTTTTTTCTAACTAAACTCATCCATTTATACTATGGATATGGCATTTATTTGGTTCACTCTTATTATTATTATCCTTAGGGTAATATATAGGCCAAATCTAGTATAAGAATATTACTACTCTTATTCAAAAATTGGTAGATGAAAATCAAATAAATTATCAAAAGAAACTTTATGATGCTCTCTAGGCAGACCACATAACTCTTAATAGAGAAATTATAATTTTTACATTTAAAATAGTATAAGGAGTAAACATAACTATTCCCATTTCACTATAATTACCAACACATAGACTGGCTTAAGCTATGGAGGATAATCAATTCAAGGATTTATTGGAAAAAATAATTATGTACTTGAAAAAGCTAGAAGAAGAAATAGTGATGGTTTTTAATCATATTTTATCTCATCAGGAAAAGATGAAAAGGTTATTTAATTGTAACTCCAAACAACAAGATTTCCAATTTGATGATTTGGTCCTCTTATGTGATACAAGGAGAGAACCAAGAGGGAGTCATGGGAAGTTCAACTCCTTATGGATGGATCCTTTTAATATTCACCATTTATGTAGAGAAAACACATTATACTTGGAATTTTGTGATGGAACACATATTCAAGTGCCATACAATAGGAAATATCTAAAGCTCTATAAATAATAAATGTAGGTTATCCTATACTCGGTCCTTAGGTGATCTAATATTTTGGTGTGTTTCATTTTTATTAATGTGTTTTCTTTATTTTCCTTCCTTTATCTAGATATTTTAAACTAACTTTGTAGCCTAGTGAATAAGGAAATAGTCTTGAAACCATGAGATTCTAGAATATACCCCATTTCCTTTTGTAAAGTCCATGCTTCTAGTCAGAGCTAGCTATTATCCTAAATATTCCCATGGTACAAATTTTGTTGTCAACATAAATTTTTGTAGTCAAGTTTAAAAAGTTAGTTGAATTAAAAAAATGAAAATTTTCATTTGAGTCGTGTCCCTAGACCCTATGCACCAAGATGTCATGACAAATGCAAAGTCATGGTTATGGTAAAACATAGTTGTGGCATCATATCCACGATGCCCACTTTTATGGAATGGAAGTTAGTGCTTAAGAATGTAACTACCCCCCCCCCCCCCCCCCCCCCGCCAATAATTTTATTTAAAAATGCACATAGGTACTTAGCTTTACCAAATATTCTACCAATCTGAGTAGCTCCACTTTATAAAACTTATAAATTGATGCTTTTACTCCATATGAAGATGAAAATCAAGCCATGAATAGTCAAAATATTTAAATTTCTATGTACTTCACGCTAGTACAATTTTAAAATGATTTATAGAACATTTTGAACATTTTTTACTCCTAGGGAAGAGCTCAATACCCTAGGTACATCAATTTTTTGGTCAGTTACTATGGCCATTAGATGGAATATCTAGAAGAGAAAATAAAATTTTCATGACCACCATGGATTATTATCCACAACCACACAAATATTCCTACCTTCCTATTCATGTGGGAATTTTTAGGCTCTTACTAATGTAGCCTTATGGATCACTACTAAATTCAAATACATGGGTTATGAACCCATGTTAGTGATAGAAAATAATATTATTAAATTTGGAAACTCCTAGCTTTGGAATGTAGACCTAGAAGAGTTTAGTAATATGAGCAAATAAAAAATAGAAGCCTTGTGCCTATGTTCCTATCAACACATGGTTTACTTGAGGCAACTGGTTTCCCTATCTATGTTCAATGTTCATATCTAGTGTTCACATGTGCTTGACAATATACCTCATATAATAGGGAGATATGTGTGGAAGGAGGTGCTTTGATCGATAAAATAGATATCACTACCATTATTATGACCTTGAGGATCCCCACTAAGGAAAAATTCAATAATGATAATAAAGGTTAGACAAGATTTATGGGACATATATCTATAAAAACACCTCAATACCATGAAAAATGGGTGGATGAAGCATGAGAGAAGAGTAATTTCAAATCACTTAGATAATATTTTCTTGTTAGACTTTAATAAGGAGTTATCAAACGTGGTTACTTTTCTCAACATGGTGGTAGGTAAAAATACTACCATGAAATTTCATCAGTGTATGTTCATAGCTATGAACGTCATATTTGGATGAAAATGAAATATAGACTAGGGTGATATCATAAGTGATTCCCTAAATAAATAATTTGGAAGCAACAAAAAATTCTACATGAATTCCTCCTTGGTATATTCTTGAGTTACTCAAAGAGTCTACGTAGGTCTCATTTAGTTAATATATGATTGACAACTAGAGTTCATGAATTCTAAAATCCCAATTAACTCTAGAACAAAGAAACAAACATTTATAATTAGTATAGAATGCCTTCACTATGAGAGTTGTGTAGGCATTGGATAAATATTAGGGATTGAGAATGTAAGATGAAATGATAAATCTCATAACACAATATGGGAGCTACTTTATCTAGTTCTAGCAATGATCTTATTTATATAAGAGTTGGAGGGTTTGAAGGATGCCCCTTGAGACTTCTAAGGTTGTGTTAGGTTATGGAGCTAAAAGCTTCAACTATGCAGACATGGAGAGGTTGCTGAGTTCTAGAAGTACCAGCATCGGTAGTGTAACCGACGTCGGTCATCCACAGTATAGAAGGGCAATCAACATCGGCAGGAGGTCGGCTGACGTCGGTCACCTCCAGCCAGACAGGGACCGATGTTGATTGCCTGTGGTGGTTCCAAAACTATTTGTTACATGAACAGTTAGTTTGTTGAACCGAGTGTTTGCATGAAAAAGGCTATTTCAAGTCTTGAGCTACGTGGATAATTATAGTAAATTAGAAGTCTAAGTTATTGTTTAAGTATGGGATCTATTTATAGACCCATTGGCATGTATTGTAATTAAGGCAAGAAAAAGATTTCTTCCAATTGTAGGATCTTGGTCAGCAGGTGTGCAAGGCCACGTTTAAAGATCTACATGTGTAAGTAAGATCATTGGAGATCTACTTGAAGTACTTTGAGTACTTGTGTACTGGCAGGGTTATTACTGACTGGTTGGAGGTGAACACCAATTATGTGTGTGAGTTGTGTGTTGGGACCATTTTTGGTAGGAGAGTGAACTCTTGAAGAAAATTACTGAACACTTGACGTGTGGGAAGCTTCTGAGAGGTGTGGAGAAGAGGTGGCATCTTCTTTATTGTATCTTCTTTTTGGATGAGTATTAATAAAAGATTGTGTATTGTATCTCATGTTTTGTGCTATTTGTGAATTCTAGTTACTTGTACTTCTGGTTAATTCTGCATGTTTAATTGCTTGTATGTGGTAATCATATTGTGCTCTTTCTGAGGAGCAAGATCCTAACAAGTGGGATTAGAGCAGGTTTTTTGTTTTGGATTCCCCATCAACTGGTATCAGAGCTTTTGGTTGGGATACTAACAGGTTGGATTAGATCTGGTTAGTGTGTGTTGATTACAGGTTACTCACAGGGGTTTCTGTTTGAGTGGGAGTATAGCAATGGCAGAAGAAAGTAAGCTACTAATGGAGAAGTTTAATGGCAAGAACTATCAATTATGGAGGATGCAAATTGAAGATTATCTATATCAAAAAGATTTGTACTTACCATTGGGTGGGGTTGATTGCAAGCCCTAGGATATGAAGGATGAAGAATGGGAGGTTCTTGATCAGAAGGCTCTAGGATCTATAAGGTTGACTCTTGCATCGTCTATGATTTCCAACTTATCACAGGTTAAAACAACAGTAGAGTTGATGGAATCTTTGGCAAATTTATATGAAAAACCTTCAGCTTCAAATAATGTATTTCTTATGAAGCAATTATTTAATTTGCAAATGTTGGAAGGTGGATCTGTACATAGTCGTCTTAGTGATTTCCATCGTTTGGTAAACCAGTTAAATTTAATCAATATTGTTTTTGATGATGAAATTAAGGCTCTCTTAATCTTATGCTCATTACCTGAAAGTTGGGAGAATTTGGTAATGGTAGTTAGTAATACTGCGTCTGCTTCAAAAATCTTAAAAGTGGATGATGTTGTGAGTGTAATCTTGAATGAAAAGATTCGCAGGAAAAGCATAAGTGAATCATCAGGAAATGCTTTGAGTGTGGAAAGCAAGGGAAGGCAAAGAGAGAAGATCGAGTGTGGGAGATCAAGGTCCAAGATAGGCAAGAGATCCAAGTCTAGGTATGGCAGAATAACTTGCTAGAAATGTGGAAAGCAAGGGCACTTAAAGAGAGATTGCAGGTTAGTTGAAGATCAGCATCAAGGACATGAAGAAGAAGCAGATGTTGTGGATTTTGTTACACAAGATGCTCTGGTATGTTCTTTGGATAAAGTACAATCTTGGGTTTTAGATTCTGGTGCCTCTTTTCATGCATCCCCAAATAGGGAATTTTTTCATGAGTATGTCCAGGGAGACTTTGGAGAAATTTGTTTAGGGGATGGTAAGCCTTGTCAGATGGTTGGTAAAGGGAAAGTCAAGCTGAAATTGCAGATAGGTAACACATGGGTGTTAAAGGAGGTCATGCATGTCCCAATTTTGGAGCAGAATTTGATTTTTGTAAGAAGTTTGGGTGATGAGGGTTGCATAGTAACTCTCACAGCAGACTCTTGGAAGGTTACCAAGGGTGCACTTATTGTAGCAAGAGGTAAGAAAGTAGGTACACTTTATCTATCTACTTGTATTACTGATTCTCTTTCTGGGTTATCTACTTCAGTTGTAGATTCGAAGATGTGGCTTAATAGGTTTGCTCACATGAATAAGAAGGAGATGCATGTTCTTGAGTCAAAGGGTATGCTTTCGGATTTGAAAAGCATGGATCATGATTTTTGTAAGCAGAGGAAGAAAGTGATGTTTCTTGAGGAATCTGATGTTCATGACAAGAATAGGAAAGTCTTGGTTTTCAAGGAGAAGGTGATGGATAGAGATCAGTCAAAGGGGTTGAAAAATTTTGAGCAGAGCAAGGTTGATTTGGACAAGGGTTTGATCTAAAAGGAGCTCGCAGGTAAAGGTCATCGCTCACAAGTAAAACATAGAGACTGACGTCGGTTAGAAAATCAACGTTGGCATCCAGACAGGGACTGATGTCAGCTATGTGTAGCTCAACATTGGTGACTCAGGGACAGATAAACATCAGCATCGATAAGGGGGAACTGATGTCAGTGATGAGGCAGTCGCATGGAACTAACGTCAGTTGGGTGTAGACTGAGATGTGACCAGCATCAGTAACTGAGATGGATTTTGGGTGGACAACAAGCTGTCAAGGAGTCTCAAGCGCCCATATGGAGGACTTAAAGGGTAAGTAAGCCTCAAATTTGTCATTTCCATTCTTTACACTACTTGTTGCTCACTGATGGTAAAGTACCAGGAAGTTATTAAAGAAGCAGAGCAGGTAGATCCAAGAAACAGTGGGAGCTTGGCATGGATGAAGGATGTGATTCCTTGGAGAAGAACCAAATAGGAGTTTTTGGTGGAGTTTCCAACTGGAAGTAAGCACTAAAAGATGAATGGATGTTCAGGATAAAGAAGAGTGAAAATGGACACGTGAGACAGAAGGCCAGGGTATATGGTCTTGAATAAGCTGTAAGACAATGGAGGTTTGATCATTGTGTTTCTCTTTACCAGGTTGGATAACATTAGCTACATTATCCTGTTACTGTATGATGTGCTTGTTGTAGGGTTACATATATAGGGAGTTGCTGAACTAAAGGTAAAGCTAGTTCAGAAGTGTGTCATGAGGAATCTAGGAACAACAAGATTCTTTGGCATGAGTGTGTTCTAGGGACATGGAAGGTCACAGGTTGACTTTGTTTTAGGATGATTGTGTGAGACTGGTTAGCATGATGATGGTTGGATAGTTCTATGAATAGTGTCTTGATTCACATAATGAGGTTGAGTACATGTGTACTAAACCTAAGTTTTCCCAAGCAGTGGGAGCTGTCAGAAAGTTTGGAGCCAATTTGGGAAAGAAGCACTGGAGGGCAGTTCAGCGGATTCTTAGAGGGACTAGTAGCAGGTGCACATGCTATGTAGGGTCAAGTTCTTTTCTACATGGTTTGTAGATGTAGATGTGGCAGGTGATTTGGATGACAGGAGGTGCGCCATAAGATTTGTGGTGGTTGGTCTTCAAGAGTGATCTTGAAGAGGGATACAAAGCCAAGGGAACAAATTAGATGATGTACAGGTACAGGTATAGTTGCAGCTATTTATCTCCAAGTGGGAGATTGTTAGGTTATGGAGCTAAAAGCTTCAACTATGCAGACATGGAGAGGTTGCTAAGTTCCAAAAGTATCAGCGTCGATAGTTTAACTGATGTCAGTCATCCATAGTGCAGAAGGGCAACCGGCATCAACAAGAGGTCAGCCGACATCGATCACCTCTAGGCAGACAGGGACCGACGTCAGTCACCTGTGGCGGTTCTAAAACTATTCATTGCATGAATAGTTAGTTTGTTGAATCGAGTGTTTGCATGAAAAATGCTATTTTGAGTCTTGAGCTGCATGGATATTTATAGTAAATTAGAAGTCTAAGTTATTGCTTAAGTATGGGATCTATTTATAGACCCATTGGCATGTATTGTAATTAAGGCAAGAAAAGGATTTCTTCCAATTGTAGGATCTTGGTCAGCAAGTGTGCAAGGCCATGTTTGAAGATCTACATGTGTAAGTAAGATCATTGGAGATCTACTTGAAGTACTTTGAGTACTTGTGTACTGGTAGGGTTATTACTGACTGGTTGGAGGTGAACACCAATTATGTGTGTGAGTTGTGTGTTGGGACCATTTTTGGTAGGAGAGTGAACTCTTGAAGAAAATTACTGAACACTTGAGGTGTGGGAAGCTTCTGAGAGGTGTGGAGAAGAGGTGGCATCTTCTTTATTGTATTTTCTTTCTAGATGAGTATTAATACAAGATTGTGTATTGTCTCTCATGTTCTGTGCTATTTGTGAATTCTAGTTACTTGTACTTCTGGTTAATTCCGCATGTTTAATTGCTTGTATGTGGTAATCATATTGTGCTCTTTCTGAGGAGCAAGATCCTAACAAGTGGGATCAAAGCAGGTTTGTTGTTCTGGATTCCCCATCAGGTTGGAAAACCAAAAAATATTTATAATTTATCTATGCAAGTAACTTTTAGAAATGGATAAGCAATGCAAGTAAAATCATGTGATAAGTGTTGTATCTCTAATCACTATGGGTCACTATATGTGTAATAAAGCCACAGATGCTCAAAAATTTAAATGTCTATTAACTAGTTTATAATGAATTTGTGCACAAGTAGAGAATATTTTAAAAATAAGGGATATGTGAAATCTCACCTTGGAACTAGTTTCTCCTATGTATATAATCCACTTATAGAATACTAGTGGGTTGATTGCATGGATGAACATGAAGTGCTGAGATGAGATTGGGGTCAATTAAGCTTAAGCTAGATAAAATCCTTCATTGACACATTTGTACCATAGGAAATAGTAGATGATGTGATAAAAGTTATCGACCCATATTACACTGAGAGGGTCATGGCCTCAGCCTTGCCAATAATAAATTGGTCTACTTGATATTTGATTAATCTATAACTTTGAACCAAGATAATATAAGAAATATCTATGAAATGGTTCAATGAAAATCTTCTATAATTCACTAGATTAGGTGGTTCAAAGTGATTTATAACTTTAGATCCACCAAAATAGGCTCCCAAAATGGCTCCCAAATCATTTGATACAAGTGGCTCTCATATCGTACCTCATTGATCAATTGGTGCATGAGGTGATAGAAATGGAGAAGACCAAAATCAAACTAAGAAACTAAACAGTAAGCAAGACATGTGGAAAAGGTTTTGATGTAGTAAATAATTTTCAAGCCTAAAATTATATACAAATAAATCATCTCTTCCCTTTTTGGTGATCCATCTATGTTTATCAAAACCACTATGTAACAATACATCGCCTCTGTTGAGGGATTGAACAAACTAATAACTAATAGTGTTATTGTAAGTCTTGCACCTCATGCATTAGGATCTCATATTAATTTATAATCTCCTCAAATTTTACCTCTACCATATTATGCACCTCTAAGGAAGCCTTTAGCACCATCCATTCCTATTGATTCTATTACATAGATGGCAAGCTTTAGTGACACAAATTTTCAATGGATGCAACTAGTGCTAGGGAAGAATTAAAAAATAGTCAAAGAAAATTTTCCTAATTTTTATATATTAGACAATCTCCTCATGAATCCTTTGAAGAAGAAGGATAAAACTACATTAAGGCTAGTGTCCAACCCATTTAGATCTCAATTTATTGAAATTACTAAGCTAAATGTTGATAAGAATGAGGAAGAGATGATAATAACTTACTATACTATTAAAAGAATATCATTATGTATGGCCACTCAAGAAAGTGATATACATAACCTTTGAGAGACTACCAAAATATTATCAAGATGTGTGAACAAGATGAACTAACATAGGAGCAACTAAAGCATTAGGTTTAAGAGTTGGTAGGTTATGTAAAATACTTAATTGATCTATTGGAAGTCCCAAAATTTCAATTGGATACCCTAATTCAGGTTTGTGACATTAATAGATAATCAATATCAACCATATGTAGGTATATCAGAATAGAAAAAGGTTGATCAACTAAATCAATTCCATTAAAAAGAACTAAGTCTATAGGAAATTATGAAAGGAGATATCGAATAAATGTCAGGCATTGATGTGGAGCTATTGGTCAAATTTGGGATTTTTCAATAAAAGAGAAAATGATCTCTCTTATGATTAGTTTGAAAATGTTATTCACAATATGGAAGTATTGAATAAATCCATGGAGTAATTGAAGGATTAGTCTTATCTTTGGGGGGACAAGAAGACAAAATTTTATTCAAATGTGTGGATTTTACATTGCATTTTTCTCAAGGAGGATGGTTCTTGCCAATACACTACAAGCAATGTAAAAAAATAATTTAGAAATCTAGTCAAGGAAGAATTGCTCAAATAAGGTGTATTCAATGTTTCCTCCATGACTGTGCTCAATAAAATTCATTCCTCTCTTGAAGAGTTGAACTCCCAATTGGACAACTTAATTGAATTCTATAATATTATGGTGTTTATGTCTAATAGATGGATAGTGCACTATAAAAACACAATAGTTCCCAAGGGAAAATTAGTTGTAAAAGTAGTAAGGAAATTTATAATATTCAAAGAAGCTTGGGATAAATGGAAAAATACCTCTTAATCATTCACTCTACCCTTAGATCAATATAAAATAGTTTATGCTATTGGGAAAACATCTTATGATGTATTCTATCTCTTTTCTAATTTTGTATTCATTCTATTTGGGGACAATTCTAGTTTTATTAATAAAAATATGAATATAAGTTTAAAATAAAATAAGAAAAAGAGGAAATACAAAGGGCTAATCCATTCCACCCTACATCTATAAATAGTACAAATTGAACTTGTATAAGTGTTGTTTGATTTCCATTGTATTTTTTCTTGAAAGGGAGAAGAAGGAAAGTGTGTTCTCACTCTTCCATTAGGAATATAAATAATATTTTAGAACTTTGTGTCTTGTGTTATTATTTAAAGATGTGTTATTATTAAGTTTAAGGCATTTTTCTCAATCCTTAAATAGTACTTATTTCATTGTCAAACTATCAAACTATATTTACATTTCATTTTTTATACATAGGATAAAATCGACATTTGCTTGTCCATGTATGACTATTCATATTTCTTATCTTATATTCATATTTTAGAATTATAAAGAAATAGAATCCAATACCAAATTATATATATAAATATTGTGAATAGTTTATTTCATTTTTTTTTCAATAAAGGGAGCCTTCGCTTCAAATAGAAGAGGAACTTTTTCTCCTTCACTATTTCCAAACATTTATATTTAGCCTTGTGCTAAATATTTGATGACAAAATACCCTTTTAAATTGGACTCTAAAACACAAATTTCTCCACAACTATCTCTTTCATTTTATCCAAAATTGATCTTATAATTCCAAACACCACATAATTTCTATCTTCCTAAAAATATATATTCACATAGGTTAACTCATGGCAAGATAGAGTTAGAATCTTCCCCACCAATTGCACATTTTAAATCATCTTGGGAAATCCATCCTTATTCCTCATATAAATATTCATCACTTATTGAATCTTTTATGTTCATATCACCATATTCATAGGAGCAAATCTTCCTTTTACACAAATAAGTCATGTGACATCACTAATTCTTACAAGTTCTAGTGGCATACATCTTACTTGGCCTTCCATTATTCTCGAGATCCTTTGCAGTCATCAATTTTTATCTTCTCTCACTATATATAAGCATTATTTCATCCATTTCACTTGGAGACTCAATATCATTAAATTTCCCTCTCTTCACTCAATCTTGTGTAAAATATCACTCAAAACTACTTTCAATTTAACTATCCCATGTACGTATTCCCCCCTTCATTCTCATATTTATGATTCCCCAGTCAACCATTAACATCTTAATGAATAATATAATGTGTGAAATAAATGAACCTCTAATCTCACATAGGAATTTAAAATTTATTTGCTCTAAACATTATATGTCAAAATTGAAAAACTCTAACAAGTAAATTTTTAAGGCCTCTCCCCAAGACATCAATAACTTTAGTCCACTTTTCATCTGAATTATTTAACTCCTTCAACTAGTCCTTGGTTCACACATACTTTCTTCTAGTTTTTTGACTAAGGACAACCACATATGATCCCAACCAACTACGAATATGTTATAGATTATATACAAACACAATTTCATACATCTTATAGTAAATATCCTTCTCCACCCATTTATTTGGTGGAAAACCCTTACTTTATGATGCTTCCTTCAAAAATTCAAGAAAATTTTCCTTAAATCAAGAATCCATGCACTTGATTGGGATTCATCCTACCATCAAAATATTCTATTTTCATGCTCTATTCAAATAAGGTCCCAAAAATAGAACCAAAATATCATGTTTTTTTTTACCGATCTTTACTAAGGCCCTGTATAAAGTAAATCTCATGCAACAAAGAGAATAGTTGCAACACTAATATATCATATAATCTAAAAGACTTATAAAGTCACCTAAGGCACAAAAATAGAACACCAAAAATTGTATTAGGATAAAATTTCAAAAATATGTAACCAAGCACATCATCATCATATACATAGAATACAACATAATAAACATCTAAGTTTTCAACATACACATCATGGAAAAATAAAAAATAGTCAAATAACTCATACTAATTATCATGTTCACATTATTATTAAAAATCATACAATACATTACATTCATTATCATCAAAGTAAGGTCTTTTTATCATACAAATATATATGTCATAAGTTTATCAAACCCTAATTCTAATTCATTTGTAATAACTCACTATGTGTAAAGTGTCTAGCTTCTCTTGATGTCTCAAATGAGTGGTTGAGACCCCTATCTATATCTTTACTAGACCCCTTCAATCCCTGCCAACTATTGATGATTCAACTTGACAATTTTATTCTTAACCAAATGTCATGACAACTATCATGCACATCAAAACATCCCATTATTCTATCCTTCCACCTATTTGGCACAATAGTATATTTCATTGATCCAAAAACATATTCTTATCTATCTTGAATCAATCTCATATAATTTTCATTCTCCTTCTGTGGATAATTTCCGTTAGTTAATTTTTCCTTTACTATGTTTCTTCATTTTTTCTTTCCCAATTATGTTTCTTATCAAATGTGTCTTTTTTTCAACTTACATTGTGCACATCATAATTCCCTAACCTTCCTTATTCTTGTGTACTTGACCTTGCTTATTATTTTATCAAAATTTAGATTAAAAAAAGCTAATTACCTAAATGTGACAAACTTCTATGTAAAATTAGAATGCTATAGATATGCAAGAAATGACACAAACTTATTTGGATCTTATTATAGTTATAAATATCCTAAAAGTGGAAATAAAAAAGATAAATTACTTATCTATAAATTTGAAAATGCATGACTGAGACATGGATTAAAAATCTGATTATATTATTGTGTTGGCTAACTGTGAACCATGAACAATGTTTTTCTTGCTCTCTGGACAAGGCCACTAGAATAAGATAAGGGCATGGTGTGTTTATGTCCATAGGGATCCTTGACATCTTGTAGGGTTTTATGCTTCAAATTTTTATGGTAGGTTTACTTCCCATGTATGTCATATATGACTATGTGGGAGCTCTCAATCTATTTTAAAAACCACTAGTTGCCATCTTATTCACTTGTAATCCTATCATGATAGACAATGAATGACAAAATAGAAAAAATATTAAAAGGGGTTAGAAATTTTAGTTTTTCTAGGCATCAACACACCTTATGTTGAGTGTTACCTACATACCAATACTTTGATGAGGGATCAAACTCAATGTAGTTATACCATGCTATGGTGGTGTGTGTAAAAAAGTGGTGTAATGTTATATGCTTATGCAATTTTAATGTGATTAAGTGCTTCAATTATAAATTGTTACTCTAGAGGTGTACTCAAACTTTATCTCAAAGCAACTAGGGCTGTAAGTATTCAAAATTGGGAGAAATAATGAATTTACTCTTGATGTGCAAATAAAATTCTAGTGATTTTCAATGTGTGAGCCTCTTGTGTGTTAATTTATCAATGAATAGATTTAACTATGGTGGATTAATCATAATTTTTATAATTAATTAAAATATATTAGGGTGATCTAATCACACTTGTAAATAGGAAAATGAAAATAATCAATTTAAAATTATGATATTAAAACAATGTGAACAAGAATAAACTATGTAAAGGAGGAATACACTTTTATCTTTTTATGCATTTTAGTTGATTATATTGAATGGAAAAATAAAAAATAGTTACTAAGATAGAAACCCAAAATGATCTGAAGACTCTTTACGGAAATGGGCACCGAAGTAGGATGCAAGTGCTAGGTTTTAGTGTCCTTACCTAGCACTTGCATTTTTTTATAAACTCCTAAAATTTAGGCACAACCCTATGTGATTGTATTGATTAGGCCTATTTGTGATATATTTTTATTTTTGTTTGTGTAATATGCCAACAAATAATATATGAAGCTCAAAACCATATCTTGTGTGCCATAATGGAAATAAGTGATATGAAGGAGTAAAAGGGGGTTAGTGTGTGGATTTGTGCTAGACCTCAATACCCCACTATATTGGGTGTTTCCTACATACCAATACTCTAAAAAGGGATCAAAACTCCATGTAGTTATTCCACTTAAGTGATTTTTTAAAGTGTTCTCCTTTGACTATGTGAATGCATTTAGAATAGTTTGAATACTTGATCATGTTGACCTAGGGCTACATAATACTAAATTGAGATTTGATTGAGGACTGCTTGATGGTCTCAAAACCTAATTTAGAGAAAATTGAGAACTTTTTATTAATGTGCACTTATGTATTTTCCTTTAAATGGAATTTTTTCAAGTTGTGTAATAAGTGAATTAAATAAGTATTTATAGAAATTCCAAAGGCAAGACCACACGATAAGAAGCCTATGGGTACAAAGGCTAACCAAGGAATGGGTGTCATTTTAAAAATTAACTATTTGTGAACATGGACATGATTGTGAAAAGACACAGGTGCTCAACACTCATGTCCCTACTAGATATTCATGTTCCTTAAGGGCGAGTGTTAAATTTTAGGTCCAAGCTAAGGAATACATATGCATAGATAATTTTTTAGTAGTTTTGACATTTATACATGCGATAAATGATATTTATTAGGTAAAATAAGTCTTTGCTTGTACTTATGATATAGTCTAGTAAAAAAATAGGTGTTAATTAAGTGTATAAGTTAATTAATGATAAAAATGACTAAATTAGACATGGTTGAGTATTCATGACCATATTTTAGTTACTAAATTTCCTCCCTTTAGTCTAGAAACGAAATTATTACATTAAAGGAAAGTATATACCTTAATGTGTATGACACTTTCTTTTTGACATATTACTTCAATCGTGCAAGGCACTGTATGCTTGGAAAACCCTAAAAACACATGTAGGATTTAAATCATTCCTTTTGAAATATGAAAATTATTAAATTTGAATATTTGAATATTGCTGGAATTTTGATAATTTAAACATTCATTTGAATCTTAAAAATTTGAGATAAGAGTGTGGAATGAATACACCTATATATGTAAAATATAATTATTGTTATTTTGTGAATTTGATTTGTTGATGATGCTTCCTTGAAGAATTGGATAATTTATGCCTCTCATGAATCACATGGTAAAGATGGTTCCTTAGTTGGACCATTGAAGAATATTGGGGGTGATCAAACCCTATCTTGTAGAATAATAGTGACACTCATTAAATAATGCTTGAACCTAATTTAAATTAGTTGGTATTTGTAATAAAAAGACATTAAATGGGTTAGAATCCATAATGGATTCATTCACATAGTGCTAAAGTCGTAGTTATCTGTAAGTTATACACCATGCTCTATGAATTAAATTGACCACTGCAAATGGATTATGATTCAATTGTAACATAAATTCACGGTCAAAATAGAATAGATGTCTTCCATGCACCTACCATGTCCACAAATAATATATAATATTTGTAGACATGAATCAATATCATGCTTCATTTGAACTGTGTAGTTGTAATTATGTAAATTGAATTTGAATAATGTAGTGAACATAAATCTATATCATGCCCTACCATTATAACTGTAACATGTGTAAACTAAAAATAGAGTGTATACTCATGTCATATTCTCCCATAATATATGTCAATGACTAATTTTTGAAACTATTTTTTAACTTCTAAAATTGTATTTTTGCCAAATTAGTTTTAGACACCCTTTGTAGAAAGGCTTCATGCATAAAAAGCCCACTAAAATGCTCCCCTTTTGAGGTGAGGGAATGGATCCTTAGATATTTGATCATCTAAAAATAAAATTTAAGTTATAATATGTGTTTTAAAATGTATCAATGAAAAATGTAGCATTTGTAAAGAAGATGTGTTTACATAGCCAGATTTGTATAGTGTATGTTAGTCAAGTGGTAAGGCCTATAAGATGTATCAATGAAGTTTATGAAACAAAAATGTATAATTAGTATGTATTTTTAGGAGTGAATTATATGGATCATGGCACTTATCAAACTCAATAATATCAACAAGAACAATTATAAATATGTCAAGTGACAATGCCAAAGGCCACATACATGGGACATCTGAAAATATCGTAAAGTAAAAATTTGTGCACATGATAGAGATGAATATTATTGAATGAAAGGGACATGTTCAAATGTCACACATTAATAGGTATAAGGACCAAGGAAAAGGACATGTTCAAATTTTGCATACCAAACATAGGGCCAAGGGCCAAGACAAGGGCATGTTTAAATGTCACATACCAAACATAGGGCCAAAGGCCAAGACAAGTAAATGTTCAAATGTGGCACGCCAAACATAGGGCCAAAGACAAGATAAGGACATGATAAAATGTCTCATACAACATGATAGATATCATAGAGATGTATCAATCAAGTTTTTCACATAAGGGCTAAGGGACAATATAATAGAAAAACATCATGTAATATATTATACATGTACAAGTAAAAGAAACATCAATGGAACATAGACCTAGAAATGTAGTCTAGACCATTACAAATCTCATGTAATCTTATCTATCAAATAACATGTTTATGTACACTATGTAAGATATACATGTTAACAAGGCATGTATATATAAGATAAATATCAACAATATAGTGGCTTTAGAGTAATACCACATGTGTACTATCACCTACACATAAAATTCCCCTAACTTAGCATGTCTAATGGGTAGAGAAAAATAAAACATCTTTATCCATAGAGACTTTTGTATATCTTACACAACACTCATGTATATTAGTGAATTGCATGTGTGATATATAAATAATATGCTATCTATTAATCATGAGGGAAATAAAATATATCAAATGTTGTAAATTGATCACTAACTATGTTCAGGTCCTGATTTTGATTTTTTTAAACATTTTGAATATTTTTATATTTTGAAATTTTTAGAAAGCAAGGCTAAAACTAATATGACACAAGGTGTCACAAAATAGAATAATATGTGTCATGTGTTATATAACCCTCAATTAAGTCACCATTTTTATCTTGCATGTTATTTGTAATATTCTAATCATCATCTTAGGAAAAGACTAACTTCTTAGGTTGTCTTGGACTTGTGATATATCACTTTGATCATCTTGATTTGAAGGTGTAGTATTAAACTTATCTTTTTTTATCAAAGGGAATGTAACCTTTGTTTGTATCAATCATTCCTCCCATTAATTGTAACCATAATCCACCAAGCACAATATCATATGCATTTAGATGAGAAATAATGTAAAAGGGAAGATCATAAGTTTTGAAGCAAATGAGACTCTTAACCTTATTGATCCCAAACATGATTAAGATGCATTAGTTTGATTTGTGTTGAATATTATATCTAAGAGATAGAATAAATGATATATAACACAAATTACTTTCTTGATAATATATAACCTTAACATGTGTAAATGGATTGACATCTATGTGAGTAGTGATAATTAGAGGTTATTGATTTGAGGAAGTGTTTGTAATTTCCTCTTTTAAAACTACACTTGTAACATTAAATTGATTTTGAACCTCACTTTTTAGGAATTCATTTTTATGGATGATTTCTTCTTTAAATTGAAATTGTTTTTAAAACTTCTCTTCTTGTAGATTTTATAACCTTTCTTGTCTTAGATTAAGGTAAAAACAGGTTTTGAAGGGACCCCGAAACCCTTTAACAGAATCAAAAAAGATAAAGCATTAACATGCACCAGGAAAAGCATTCCTGAAACCTACTAAATAGTAGCATCAAAATCAGGTTATACAGGGACAACATGAATATCCAGTTTATATTCAACCCCTTAATATTACAAGTAAAGATTTAATATCTATTTTTTAGGGGTAAAATCTAGAATAGTTGCCTGCCTTCCATCAGCAATATTCTGCATACTTTCTAGCTCTCTGGTTTTCTTAATGGATCTTCTTCCAAGTTTGTCCTGAGAACCAACATCTGATTTCACCTTAAAATGATGTTCATCTCTTTTTCTAGATTTATCCTAAGGAGAAGCAAGATGTTTCACCTTAGTTTGCTAATCTTTTTTGTTGCTTCTAGTTTCTACCCCCTTAGTATTGGTCTTTTTTCAGCCCTTTTTCTTTGGTTTAGAATATGCTTTAAGTTTTCTCCATTATCATTCACAGGAAGCTCATCCAAAGGGAAATCATTATCAACCTGAATCTCCCTAGACTAATAAAAAAGAAAATCTCCCTCCTCTAATTTATTTCTAGCTTCAGCCAAGAATTCACCTTCCTCTAGCACAATTTTGTCATCTACATCTCTCCATCGATCCTCTATCCTTTGATAGAAAATGATTTATTTTAATAGATCTGTCAAATCATCTATTCTTTGTATAGGTATTATGGTATCTGATTGTAGTCCATGTCCTTCTTTCTCAAAAGAAATCTCTTTATCCACCTTAGCATATGGGGCTTTAGGATCTTCAAAAGAAGGCTCTTTATCTGCCTCAGCATGTAGAGCTTTAGAATCTTCATTATTCTTTTGTTCTTGTTGATGATCTTCTTTGGGTTTCCAAACTTTATTTTGTTGGACCTTGGTCTTTTTCCCATCCAAAACACTACTAGGATGAATTTTACTTTTGGAAGGACAATTTTTGACCAAATGCCCCTGTTTCTTACAAGCATAGCAAGAGTTGGGAAAATCTTCAAAAAATATTCCTTGAGTTTTTTTACCAAGCTTGGATATTAGATCCACTTTTTCTACGAGATGATTTAGATCTGCCACTTTAATATAAAGTTTAACACTTTGAAGTTTGGTTCTGGTAGCTGTAGCATTATCCAATGTCACAAGTTCACCAAAAGAACTGGCAATACCTTTAAAAATGTCCTCATGCCAAAACTCTAAAGGGAGTCCAGGAAGTCTAACCCAAGTGGGAGTGGTTAAGAAAAAAGAATCTGAGAGATCCATGTTAGGCTCCCATTTTTTAATAGTGAGAGAGCATTTACCAAAAGACCACGATCCTCCACACAGAACCATATTCATGTCTTCCTTATAGTTGAAGATAAACGAGAAGAAACCATTCAACATTGGTACAATATCTATCTCTCCTCGAATAACCCATTTCCTTTTAACCATTTTTGTAAGAGATTCTAGATCTGGTCTTGCTCCTAAAAATTTACCCACTAAGGTGAAATCCATGGAGGACACAAAAAAATCTATTAAAGGATCTGGAATAAAAACTTAAAACTCACCTTTCTCCCAACAAGACTTAGCAGTCACCAGTGGGAAAAGAGATTTTCTAGTGGATTTCTTTCCACGTCCTTTATTCTAAATACCTTGCCTTCAATCCTTCTGAGGATTTTTCCTTATTAAAATCAAAATTATCTTTCTCCTTTTCAATCTCCTATCCCAACATAGTGGGAGGAGAATCCATTTGGGAGACACGGATCCCACAAAAAGGATCAGATCTGCTCGAAGATTTTCCTTTATTTACATCAGCCAAAAATTCTGACCCAACATTCTTCTCAACACGTGCTGCAGTTCCTTCAGGGTCTGTACCTCCTACCTGATTCTCCACAACCAATTTCCCACATACCTACAGACCAGTGGTTTCTAATTCTAAAAGAGCGCCTCCTGCCTGCGGACCAGCGATTTCAAATTCTGGAGGCGAACCCAGCGTGCCCATTACATCGTGTGCCCACATTGAAAATGTCAGTTTTAAGATATAACAATTTTATTGAAATTATAACCTTTCTTGTTCCAATTTGTCTATTTTAAAGTATTCTTTCTCAATTTATTCTTTGAGTAATTTGTATCTTTATAGTTATTACCTTTCCAGCTTTTGATTATTAACATGTTCCTTTTGTAAGATTGTATTTTTATCTTGCCCTTTTACATTTAAATATACAATAATTACATATGTGCTACTAGAATTTGTAGTAAGATATTGTTTTAGAGCTTCACTTAGGACAAATGTGCTTTCTTTTTCTTTAGAAAGTGGTTCTTTTGATACTCTTGCTTTGCCATCTTGTTTTTCTTTTGGAACTTATTTTGTTATAATTTTTCCATTGTAATCTTTTCTTGCTCCAAGTATCCTTTTGTATCCATATTTTTTTTTCCCTTCTTTTTGAACTTGTTCTTTACGAGATGCATTGTGAGTGTATTTATTGATTGATTTATCTATTATAGGATCAAAACTATCAATGATACATTATAGTTTGTTCTTCAAAGAAAAACAATAATTTTTATGATGCCCATGTATTCTATGATATACATAATAGTATTTTGATCTTCTAAGAGGATGTATAGGAAGTAATTTGATAACTTTATTTTAGATAATTTATATTAATATTTCACTTCAAATCTTAATGGCCTTTTGTGTAATTTTTGTATCAGTAGTTGTGGATGTATTTTTTTTTTGGCTTCCAATATTGACATGAAGTCTTGTTAGGCACAAAGTTTTTAGATGAAGATGAAAACACATAATTAACACTAGCATACAGTAGATTAATTGTGAATGTGATCTGAGTTTCCCATGATGTGATTTTTGAAACCAAATACAGGTTTTTCTTTTGTAAATATTTTATTGACTATCTCATAGTGATGATTTGATCCTTAGGGGATTGAAAAGTACAAAACCTAGGTGTATTTGATTGAAAATGCACAAAAACATCATCAAGAATATGTGTGGGAGGTGGAGGGGGTTGAGGAGGAACATGATGATTACATTCATTTACATTATAGGGTTACTCAATGTACCTCTTAAGATAATGACAACATGATCCTTATTAGAAGGATAAGAACTATCAACATATTGAGGGTTAAGAGGATACTTATAGTAAGAGACATGAAAATATGATGAATAAAAACAAAGATAAAATTTTGAAACCTTAGGGCACATTTGTTTTAAAATCCTAGGACCAAAATTTTAAAACCCTATAAGGTTTGAACCCTAAGGAAAATTTAGGGTGACAAGGTTCAATTAATTGTCAAGTTTATAAAATGTTTTATCAAAAAATAGAATTAACTATGGTGGATTAATCCTAATTTTGGTAATTAGTTAGAATATAGTAGGGTGTTGTAATCACACTTACAAATAGGAAATTGAAAGCAAACTTTTTGAATTTAAAAAATTAAAGTAATGTAAACAAGACCAAACTATGGAAAAGAAGAATATATTTAGATTTTTATGCATTTTAGCTAACTTTATTTAATACAAAAATACATAAATAGTGACTAAGGTAGAAATTGATAATGCTCCAAAAATATGATCTTAAGAATCTTCACACAAACGGGCACTGAATTAGGATACAATTGTTAAACACTGGTGTCCCTACTTGGCACTGACATCTTTCTAGAGACTCATAAAAATTAGTGAAAACCCTATGTGACTGTATTAATTAGGATTATTTATGATAGATACGTCTTTCTCTATGTGTGATATGCTATTAGATAACTCTTTGAAGATCCAAACCATAGCTTGTGTGACATAATTGAAATAAGTGACATAAAGGAGTATAAAGGGGTCAATGGGTGGAGTTGTGATAGAATTCAATACCCCATTATATTTTGTGTTGCCTATATACCAATACTCTGAAGAAGAATAAAAAACTATGTATATCTCCCTCTTAAGTGCTTTGTGAAAGTGTGCTCCTTTGACTATGTGAATGCATTTAGAATAGGCTTGAATACTTGATCATGTTGACTTAGGGTTGGGTAAGACTAAACTGAGACTTGAATAAAGACTTATTAATTGTATTGAAACCTAATTTGGAGAAAGTGGGGAAATTTTACTCAATGTGAACATGTGTGTATGCTTCTGAATGGAAATTTTCCAAGTTCTCTAAAAAGTGAATTAAATGTGTATTTATAGCAACTCCAAACAGAATACCACATGTTATGAAGCCTAATGGTACAAAGAATGACCAAAATATGGGTTTTATTTGAAAATTTAAATATTTATGACACATGGACATGAGTGTGAAATAAGGACACATGCACTCATGACTTGTATCCTTACCAAGAATTGGTGTCCCGTAAGGGTGAGTGTTAAACTTTGGGTCTAGGCTAAGGCATACATATACATAAAGTTTTTTTTAGTAGTTTTAACATTTCTATATGTGATGAATGGATGCTATTAAGTAAAATAGGTCTTCACTTGTACTTATGATAAACTATTATTCTAATCATAATAGTATTATATTAATATAATTGTCGCATTATTACTATTTTATATAGACTATATACATCTTTTGGTATCTTTAAAACTTATGGATTATATTGATATTCCCGAATATCAGTGATAACAAGATAATGTTTTAAAACATTTTAAAGACAATTTTCTTAGTCCATATATAATAGTAATTAGATATTATCCATATAATTTTTACATTCCCAAAATCATAAACAGCATGAGTACATAATATAATCATACTGCAACATTATGCACTAAGTCTATGTAACATATACACAACACAATCACCTACAAGATTTATTCCATATATATAAGTATTAAACTAAAATAATACTCACTAACACACAAAATCTAATATCTAAAGTAAATAAAATTAAAAATGTACTAACTCTAATAATCCACACACTGCATATAACATGAAGCAAATAATGTTGTGTGTGCAGGGGTTTTAGTAGTTCCTATGTCATCATTTACCATCTCCATCTACATCAGCGTCTTTGATGATGCTCTCCCTCCATCATGCTTTAACAGATGAACTCTCTTGCATCCATCTCATGACAAGAAGGTAGTTAGCCCAATATTTCATGATATATATCATAAAATAATGTTGTAAAAATAATTAACATAATCATAATGTATATAACTCACAATATATCCAAATCATAAAAAGGAAATCATGAAATTCAAGTAACATACAACTATCCCATAACAGGTCATGACTTACAGTTTTAGTTAAAAAATAACTAATCAATCTAATAACCATAATAATCCATAGATAATTAGGTAAATTAGCTTAGTGAGAAATCAGGAAGTGACACTTCTCCAATGATGTGTGTTCTTCCAAAAAATCCTACACACAATATTTAAATAAGGAATTAAAAAACTCCACTATTTACACATTAGTTCTACCATACACCAAATTAAAAGGTGTACACCTATTCAGCCATTTACATGTTATAATATAAGCCCATAACATGGTTAAAACTTGACCATCATAATAATCTTAGTGATTGTACTTCCTATAATCTTGTTTAAGGCATCCACCATATTTTTTTCTTATGGATTATATGGTGTTGTCTTATGATGTTCAATCATGAACTCCTTCAATAAAATTCACAACATTTACCCAAGAAAATGAGTCCCTAAATCACTTGTAAAACCTAGAATACACTCATATCTTATGATGATATTCTCCCATAAGAACTTACCTATATTATTTTATGTAAAATATTTTATAGGCACAACCTAAACCCATATTTTTAAATTGTCAGCAATCATTATGATATAACACACACCATTACATACTTCAACAAGGTTTACTGGACCCACAACATCCACACCCCATTTTTAAATTGGTTCTTACATGAAAATATGGATTAATTAAATTACATCCCATCAATTAATCTTACCTATCATTTGTAAAATAACACATTTATGTATGTATTACTTTGTATCATTAAAATGCTGGCCACCGATACCCAATAAATAATATATTGTGTGTAGTTGCCTCTTCTGAATAGTATCCACTAGTAACACTTTCATGGAATTTGAATAACATATATGTACATTTATAGTCCAACACACATCTACATAGTACTTATCTCTCCAATGTGCACAATTTCACCTATAACCTAATATGACACAACCCTTACTACTAATTATTTCTCTTGTTTTGTCATCTAATCACTTAAGGCTAACCTTGAAGTTAAAAATGTAGCAATACCTTCCATTTTCTTGGGATCTATCTACACACTATATGATATCTAAAATTAAGAATCTAAACAAAAATAGAAAAATAGCATGCATACAAATCCTATTCTAAATACAAATTAAACCTCTAATAAAGCTAATATAACAAAAGAAATAAAATTACAAAAATACTTACAAAACCATACAAGTAAATTACATCATCACCTTCTCTATTATGATTTTAGTTTGCTCATTATCTTTATTTCTCCCTTTCACTCTCTTTTTCTCTCCCTCTCACTATTTCTCACTCCCCCTCATTATTACTAGTTTTATCTCTTTCTATCCCTCTCTTGCTCTCTCTCCATGTATAGAAACAATAATTTTAATCTATCTTAAATATGTTATGTAATATTTATATTTCATTTTTTATTAGTATACACGATGATATATGTTATTATTATCCTATCTAGACAACAACAATATGATGATAACACTACAATTAACATTATAGTTCCTTGTTATTAACTCTCTCTCTTTATGTATAAGGAATAATTTAAATTTATCTTAAAATAGGTTTAATTTTAATTGATTCATAATTGACCTCTTTGATTTGTTGGTTTTACAGATGATGAGAGATGTTATGGGTGCCCTACTTAGATCATAACAACCTATGACTAACATTATAGTTATGTCTTAAGATCTAGTATCTCCCCAACACCCCTTGATTCAAAGACAAAAACTAGTAAGAACACATAGTAAAATTGTCTTTTTCAACTGTTGGCCATTTTTGGCACACACAAAATAGCATATATATAGAGAAATCTCTAGAGATCCTGGTGCAAAGAAAGAATGATAAAATGGTTTGATCAAAATTCTAAATGGAATGAGTCGTCCCTAAAAGAATGAGCAGGAGATACACAGGATCCACATGATCAATCCAGGAGAAAGAACCCACAACAAATAACCTGCAAATAATATCAGAGAATAAAATAAATTTCTCAAACCTAAAAAATAGGTGATAATCCTATAAATTCTCTATATTCTCTCATTAATCTCTCATTATTTTCTCATAGATTGTAAAGTATTTATAATACAAATAGTTTGTTTTATGACAACAAACTATTTGTTGTGATTACAAAATAGAGAAAACAAACTATTTGTTTTCACATACTACGAACAAATATATTCTTGAGAGATTCTCAACAATAAAACAAATTAACCTAGGTAATAAATAACTTACCCTATTAACCCTAGGTAAGCTTAAATATTCATTATTCTAACACCCTCTGTTAAGCGAAACATAGGGAGAATGACAAACAAATATGGGTCCTGGCTACTAGGCTTGATAAGGTACCCATGTACAAACCAATCAAAATATATGAAAAATAAAGGAAGGAACGACTTCATGGGAAATCCCCCCCAAGGACAACTTCCTTCACCCCAAGCATCACTCACAACTAAAGATAACGAGGAGAAGCCAAAGGTTTAGTGAAGATGTCTGTAATCTGCTCAGCTATAGGCACAAACTCCAAAGAAAGAACTTCATCCTGAATAAGATGTCAAATGAAGTGCATGTGAATCTCAATGTGTTTTTTCAATTGATGCTCAATAGGATTGTATGAAATAGCAATCGCACTTTGGTTGTCACACCAAAGAGTAGTAGGACCCTACTGTGTGAAGCCAAACTCTCCAAGCAACTGTCAAAGCCAAAGTGTCTCCTAACTAGCTTTGACAGCACCTCAATACTCAGCCTCAATAAAGGACAATGCAATAGCAATCTGCTTATTGCATGCCCAAGCAACTGGACCTAAACCAAGTGTGAAATCAAATTTGCAAGTGGACTTGTGAGTGTCAACATCACCATCCCAATCAGAGTTAGTTTATCTAACAAGCTGTGTAGAACTCTGAGGTGTGTAATGTATACCAAAGTGAGTGGTGCCCCAAATGTAGTGCAAAATATGCTTGGTTGCTTGCCAATGACTCTCATGAGGCTCATGTGAGAATCGAGAGACAAGGTTCATAGCAAATGTGATGTTTGGATAGGTATGATTCAAGTACAATAGACAACTTACAAGTTGCCTTTACAAAGTTTGATCAATAAGAGGAGTCATACAAGTGGCAGACAACACAATACCTGACTGATATGGAATGGGGGCAGGCTTACAATCAGCCATGCCAAATCGATGAAGAAGATATGTCACATACTTCTGTTGTCTAATAGAGATGTGTTCAGAAGACTAAAATACTTGAAGACCAAAAAAATAATGTAAAAGTCCCAGATCTGTCGTATCAAACCTATCTACCAACTTGTCCTTGATGTCATGTATCAAGGAATCTAAACTGCTAGTGAGGATGAGATCATCAACATACAAAACCAATATGACAAGCTCCTAACCTTGCTTTAGGATGTATACATTGTGATCTGACTCATAATGAATAAAACCAAAACTCAAAATAAAACTATCCATCTTCTCATACTAAGCTCTAGGAGCTTGTTTGAGGCCATAAAGAGAATGACAGAGTCTACAAACCAATGATGAGTCCTACATAAATCCTGGAGGCTGCTCCATATAGATCTCCTCATGGAGATCACCATGCAAGAAAGCACTCTTCACATCCATCTAAAAAATTGACCAATAATGTGAAGCAACAAGAGAGAGTACAACCCGAATAAAATCCATCTTAGCAATAGGGGCAAAGGTCTCAGAGTAATCAACCCCTTCAACTTGTGAAAAACCCTTAGCTACTAATCTAGCTTTGTACTTATCTACTGATCCTTCTATAGCATATTTGGTCCTATAGACCCATTTACATTTTTCAAGTTTTCTTCCCTTAGGAAGAGGGACAAGATCACAAGTATCATTCTTCATCAATGAAGAATACTCATCATACATAGCAACATCCCACTTGGGTATACCAATGGCCTCAAAAAATAACACTGGATCATTTGTACAAGCTTGTCCCAAAAGAGCAACACCAGATGTCTGTGAGTGAGTGCGACGAGAATCAGATGGATCACCAATGAAAGAACTAACTGCCTATAGAGTGCTCTTTGCCCACTTGGGCAAAGGTGGTGAAGAAGATGGTTGTGGTGGCTGAACAAGTGCAACATCATCATCATTAACAATAGAAAGGAAATCCTCACTATCCTCAGTAGAAGAAGGAGGGGGAGAAGAAGAACTAAATGTAAACTCCTATGGAGTGGGTAGCTCATCAACCTGAACATCCAGTTGAAACAACACATCATGCGTGATAGGATCAAAAAGACGATAGGCTTTTACATCTTCAAAATAACCAACAAAAATGAATGGTTGGATTTTCTTCTCCAATGATTTATGTTTTTCATCAAGAACAAATGCCCATGCTTGACTGCCAATGATGCAAAAATCTGAAATATCAGGCTTGATCCCAGACCAAGCTTCTTCTGGTGTCATATTTTGCACAGCTTTGTGAGGCATACAGTTTTGAATGTAGTTTGCACAATTTATAGCTTCAGCCCAATATTATGGACCCAAATTTTTAGAGTGAATCATACAATTAGCCATCTCTTTCAATGTTTGATTCTTCCTCTCTGCTACACCATTTTGTTGAGGAGTGTGTGGTACAGTGAACTGGTGTTGTATCCCATGCTCAATACAAAAATCATAGAAAGCAGAACTATCATATTCCCCCCCATTTTTAGTGTGTATCTTCTTAAGAGGAAGAGATGATTGTTTTTCAACAAAGGTTTTGAAAGCCTTAAAAGTCTCAAAAACTTCACTTTTCAACTTGAGAAAATATACCCAAGTTTTATGAATGAAATCATCAATGAATGTGAGTGCATATTTAGCCCCTAAAAAAGAACGAGTTGGAAAATTCATCAAATCACTATGAACCAACCCTAAGGGTGCATTTGCACATGTGGTCTTACCAACTAGAAATGGATCCTAGTGTTGTTTACCAACTAGACAACCAAGACACACCCCATCAATACATGAGACCTTAGGAAGGCCTTTTACAAGATGTTTTGTACTCATTTGTTGCATATATTCATAACTCAAATGTCCTAATCTCTCATGCCAAAATTTGTTGAGATTATTACCATGTTTTATAAGTGAAGAACTAGAAGACATAAAAGACTCAAACTTATCAAAAGTATAGAGTCTTGTAGTATGGTCTGTTGTACCTATAGCAACTATCTCACTAGGATCATTACATTCTCTTATTACAACATCATGTGAAGTAACCTCCACAATTTTACCAGTACCAAAATTACATATTTGATAGATAGAGAGAAGATTAGAAGAGATTTGGGGTACAAGCAATACATTGTTAAAACATCCATCCTATTTGTCAATAGTACCAAATCCCAATACTTCAATCTGTGAGGAGTTACCCATAACAATATGTGATGTACTGTAATCTGTAAGAGAAGACAATAGATCCTTAGAATGTGTAAGATGGTGAGAAGCACCTGAGTCAAAAATCCACTGATTATGACATGAAGATATAGCCCTGGCTGAAAGTGCTTTCCCTTTTCTTGCAGGAGAAGTAGAAGGAGATGGAGACAGAACGGAAATTTTGTGTTGTCTGACTGCTACCTCTAATGCTTCCATCTTCTTAAAACATCTACTTTCATCATGATTAGGACCACCACAAAAATTGCATGGACCAAATGTTTTCTTCTTTTGCTTAAAGAACTTTTTGGTCTTAGTAGATTTAGAATGATGAGGTGTTTGGGTGGTGGACTCTGGAGGGTTATTTGAAGGTGCTTGCTTTTGTTTAGACTTAGGTGAAGGTTTTCATTTAGAAGAATTAGCAACTAGATCATGACTAGGACCAGGTAGAGCACCTAAGGCCATTAATTTTGTTTGCTCCCTAGTCAATCTTTCACAAAAAACTTCAAAGGAAGGCCATTTGAATTCATCACCTAATGTATCCATCATAGTATAAAAAGCAGAGGAAAAAACACTATATGGTCCTTTTAACTTTGAAAAAATCATGAAAATGCATGCTTGATCACTTTTATCCTTGTCACCATCTTTCAACTGTGACCTTATAAATTTGAATTTTGTGAAGAATTCATCTATTGAAGGGAAATATGATGGAGAGAGAGTACTCAATTTTGCATCTAATTGCATAATTTTAAACTCATTAACTTTGCAAAATAGGTTTTTTTTTAAATTTCCCATACCCCTTTTGGCGTATTAGCATCTGCAATGTGAAATTGAAGATTATCTAAGACGTTGAGGCAAATCAATCCAAGAGCCTCATCCTACTTACAACCATATGCATATTTGTCTTTTTCAGTGGTGAATGCTGCAGGTGTTGTTTCAAAAAAAAATCTCCATAAGCCCTTTGATTGAAGGAGTTTTTGCATTTTTAGCTTCCAAACATGGTAATTTGTAGAATTTAGGGGTTCAAACAATCAGGATTCCATTCTCGAGGAAGATGATGAAGTTGACAAGAACAACATAGACATTCATTTTTCCTCAAAACACCCCTCCCATTACAATTTAACATCTCCCGACGAAAAAAAATGTTTAGCCTTAGCTTATACAAAAGTTAAAAAAATGGCTTTATGAAAAAAAAATGTAGGGGGATTTGACACCAAGACTTCCTCCCTACAATTTTTTAACAAAATACCTCTAGCCACTTTAGCAATGTCAAATTTGTACTTTTAAAGCTAGAGACTTGTATTTAAACCACTAAAATTAAGAAATTAATAAAAAATAAGCCAAAATGACTCACACATGTGAGATAAATGCTGAATAATATTTGGCTTTATCATAATTAATCTCTTGTTCCAGCAAGACATGGTGATTAGGGAAATTTTTGAGAAATTTGTAAACACGGGCCAAGGAAAACACCTCTCAGCAAATGCAGAATTGGCTCCACTGTATCTACCCAAAGGACTGTACGGCTTGGTCCAAATCCATCCTTCTTACCTAGAAATGAAAGCTTGAGAAGTCTGCTAACACTTAAAATTATCAAATTTTGATTTTATGCAGTATAAGGCATTCAAAATCGATGAAACCGTACGGCTATGCTGCAAACTAAAAATAGTTTTTTAAATTCCTGTTGTAATGTTCCAAAACATTGTACGGCCTAGTTCAAATCTATACTAATTTATATGAAATAAAAGCTAGCATAGTTAGCTTTCACAAACAGGTCTCATATTTCAAAAAAGTTGACCGTACGATCTGCCACATTAGAAAAATGTACAGGCACTGCAGTCTACCAAAAGGAACCAGTCAACCAATTTTTGAATAAAAAAGTTGTACAACCAGCATGAAATGAAAAAATTCAAGTTGAAATAGATTCTTGACTTGATTTTCTATGCCCCTATGAAAAAAAATTCTTATTTTGAAAATCTGTACGGTCATTAACGAGCATCAAGTACAGAATTTTCCAAAAAAAATTGTAAACAAGAACCAGAATTTGAGAGAATAACAAATATCTACAACACATCAATAAAATAATGTTTTTGAATGTGTTAATAGATGAAAAATAATGAAAAAATTTTAGGGAAGAGGATCTTCAACTGGAACTCCAAGCTCTGATACCATGAAAGAATGAGCAGGAGATACACAAGATCCATAGGATCAATCCAGGAGAAAGAACCCACAACAAATAACCTGCAAATAATATCAAAGAATAAAATAAATTTCACACCTAAAAAATAGGTGATAATCCTATAAATTATCTATATTCTCTCATTAATCTCTCATTATTTTCTCATAGATTGTAAAGTATTTATAATACAAATAGTTTGTTTTATGACAACAAACTATTTGTTGTGATTACAAAATAAAGAAAACAAACTATTTGTTTTCACATACTACGAACAAATATATTGTTGAGAGATTCTCAACAATAAAACAAATTAACCTAGGTAAATAAAATTAACCCTAGGTAATAAATAACTTACCCTATTAACCCTAGGTATGATTAAATATTCATTATTCTAACAGTCCCAAGGTCTCATGTTGCTCACAAAACTTTTGAAACACTTTAAGCTTGATTAAAGTGTAATTTGTCAATATTTGAAGGATAAGTCTATGGATCAGAGAGAGGGATCTAAGGAGGTTCTCATGGTGGTCAAATTAGTTCACATTCGTGGAACAAGTCCTCATAAGATTTAGGTTTTCATAATTCATTCAAGCCTTCAAAGATCCAACAACATTTCAAGCACAAATTTAGAAGACCCTGCAAGTTAAAAAGCTAAGTGCAAAACCTTTTATTTGGCTAAGTCCTTTCTTGGAATATTATTTTGGGATTTTATTTGGCTATTTTTAATTCTTATGGGCCTTTTTAATTCAGTTAAGTATTAATATTTTGGGCCAAGTGCTAATATTTCTTTCAGGTTAATGGTTTCAGGTTTTTTTGGATAAGTATTGGGAATTATTTCAAATATTTTGTCTGAAATAAAAATCCCAAAGTGAAAATTATTTAAAACATTTTGTCCATAGTAAAAGTCTAAGTATTATCTACAATAAATGTCCTGAATGCAAATGTCCCAAAGATATAATTGCATTAGCCAAATTATCTTGGGGAAATTATTCTATTAGAGTGACGTTCACACAAATGTCAAAGTTCAAGCTCAGTAGTCATCCATTGGGATCCAAAGATTAATGGTCTCATAGACATCATTGATGGTCATGTAGACATCGAATGATAGGCACACAGACATCAAATTAAGGCTATGGCAAATAACTATTAGATTTCAAATATCTAACTGATGACTGCACAGATGTCAAATACGTTTGTATAGATGTCAAATATTCTCAAGTAGATGTTAAATATAGGAATGTAGATATCAAATTAAATCCTCATGAAATTATTGTTTGGGTTCAAAAATTGCAAAGGATCTCTAGAATGAATGCACAAGTGCCAATTGCCATGATCTCGAGAGTAGAATCAAATCTAACAATGAGTGGCAAAAGATAGAATTAATGGGTCCCAACAAGATCAATGGTTTACATTTAATCACACAAATTAAATCAATGGTATGCATTAGGTCAAATATTTAATGTTCCTAAGGATGAGCACAAGAAAACCACATGGCATAAGCACAAAAATAGACTGACTGACAGTAGGATCTTGATAAGAGATATGGGACTATCAAGTGGCACTAACTCAGAATAAGTTGACAAGTCAAGGGTAGATCTAGGGATCATAGGCATTCATATAGGGAATATCAATGGTGACTGAGGGTTAGAGAGGTCAAAAATATGATAAGGCTCAAATTGAGTGTGAGGCTACCAAGTGTCTTAATTTGGTCAGTGAGCCCAAGGAGCTTCTAGTATGGGTCAAAGAGGTAATTGTTGACCATTTTTGGGTCTAACAGGGCAAAAATTGGTCCACTTCTTCCTCTGATGTTTTAGGCCATTTCATTTTTTGATTTTGCACAAGTCCAGGAATTTCTATGGACTCTGTAGGTCTAAATCTACAGTCTCTACAGGTCCATATCTATGGACTCTGCAGGTCTAAATCTATGGACTCTGTAGGTCTAAATCTACGAACTTTGTAGGTCTAACGGACTCTACAGGTTTCTATGAACTCAGTAGGTTTTGGTTTTCTATGGACTCAGTAGTGAGTTTTTTCTACAAACTCTACAGGTGTAATCTTTGATAGATGAAGAACCAGTTCAGATAGTGCAAGGTTTTGCAAAGCTTCTTCAAAATCTTGTCTGAAGAAATTCATAAGGAAAGAGGGCTAAAATGATTCAGAAGGCACTTTTCCTTAAGGTTAAAAGAGTGGTTCAATGACATAATCTTCTTAAGAGTTAGCATCTTTGAACCGTTGAACTAGTTCAATGCCTTTGAGTTCAATCGCTTGATTCAATCGACAGGTTCATCACTTGGTTCAATCAATGGGTTCAATTGCCTTGGTTCAATCGGCTTAGTTCATCAGCTTGGTTCAATGCATTGGTTCAATGCCTTGGTTCAATTGGCTTGGTTCAATCGGCTTATTTAAATGAGTTGGTTCAATACTCAATTCATCAGATAGTTCAATGAGCTTGGTTTAAAGGTTTGGCATGCAGCGTTGAACCATTGAACCAATTCAATGATTGGTTCAAGCGAACAATTCAAAGGCTTGGTTCAATAGAGGCTCAGCATGCAACGTTGAACCATTAGACCGTTAAACCAATTTTGGTTTAATGGCTTGGTTCAAGGGGGCGTCCCAAAGCTAAAGGGTGAAGGAGTCCAAAAGTGCATAAAAAATATTGAGGATGAACTATTTCAGACTTTTTTATCTGAAGGAATTCCTTCAGATAAAAGTCTGAAGGAATTCAGAGAAGCCCACAAGCAAGAAGCCCAAAGGAAAAGAACCTTAGGTGAAAGGACACAAAGACTGAGACAATTATTGCAGACTTTTTGTCTGCAAGAAAAGCTTGAAGCAAAAAAACTTGCAAGAAAAGCCCACAGAAAAGACCCGATGAATTTTCGCCAAGGACAGTGATGTCCCAAAAGCCATCCATTTTAAGGAGACAGACTAGCCATTGGGTATTACATTTCAGTGTGATGGTTGCTCAAACATCAATTTTAATGCAGTGAAATAGCCATTGGTTTTTAAATACTAGCACGCCAACCAAGGAAAGAGCCCAAGGAATGCAGCGACCCTCCAGAAGATCGCCATTGAGGGGCTGAAGGAGTAGAAGGAGACAAAATAGGGAAAAGACAAAGAGTCTAGAGAATAAAAAGAGAAAAGTGCCAAGTGTAAGAATAGGCAGATAGCCCAAGTGGTGAAGGGAGGCACCAATTCATGAAGTTACTCCAGTAAATGATATAGTGCCCATGAATTGGTTAATTAGGAGGTGCAAATAGCTAACAGTGTAACCTGTCTTTCTTCATTTTTCATTAATGAGCAGATAAACTACATAATTGCCTTGAAGAAGTAGTCATATAAGCAGACAAATGGTGCAGCTCATAATTTCTCATTAATGTTTAAGCGACCTGCTCTTCCCAATGACCAGAGCGCAAATGGGTCATTTGTAAAAAGGGGTGCCAAAAGGCCTCCTTCCTTCCTCTATATATTGGAGACTTGTCATTTGAAAAAAGGATCTTCCACATTTGTAAGGCGAAGCCCTGGCAAATTTTCACCTGAAATCAATAAATGCATTTTTACCTCTATTCTAGTTAGATACCTTTGTGTGTGTCTGAGTGTCAATTTGTGTTTAGTCATTGCTTCTTAATGCTTCCATAGGTTTAACACCAACACACCTGGTGTTTATAAGGTGCCATTTTGTAGGTGACAAGGAGAGATATATTTGGAAGTACAGAGACAAAAGAAGCTACTATATAGTGTGCCTTTCTATAGTGCCTTTGGTGAGTCTCTATTTTTTGTGTGTTCCATTAAAGCCTCCCTGTTAAACTTCCTATAGCCTGGTCCTTCTGCCAGTTTGAAGTGTACGTATGTGTTTGTCTAACTTCAAGTGTGAGTGTGAGAAGGTCGAATCATTTGGTGCATCACCTCTTTTTAGAGTAGATTTGTCTTCCTATAATCCTTCTCCCTTTTCACCCCCCCATTATATATCTATATACCTATATTAGCACTTATTGGAACAATTTAGATGCATCAAAGGGATCTAGCCCTTACCTAGAGACTCACCCTTCCAGCTTCACCAGTCCCACAAGTGAGAGGGGAATTTCCATTTTAACATGTGGAAGGCAGGAGCTCAGCCTCCTACCTCGGGTGCAATCTACTGTGAACAATTTTTGGCACTCTCGATGGGACCCAATTTTACACTCAATAAAGTTATAGGATTGATTCTGTTCCTATTATAGCAAGTCAACTATTTTTATCATCTGGTGACTCCACTGGTAAGAACTTCATTTCCTAATCAAAGACCAGTCTGACTTCCTATGCCTAAAGTCACCACACGGTTTGCTTCTAAGGGTGTCCCTTTCGAATTTGTTGAATTGCCTTTAAACTCAGCAAAATGACTGAGGTTTGAGAGGACCCATCCTTATTCATCAAACCACCTTCCCAGGCTTGTTGTAAGGAACACATATGCAGTAGGGCCACAGTTACATCTTATTGTAGCCATGGCATTACCCTTTGTGACTTTTCGTGGTCAAAGCCCCTTGAATCTCCCACATTATGACCCAATTCTAGGAGCATCCCTCAAAAATGTGCCTTCTTTTGATGGAGAGGGGCCCATTATAGTCATCAAGCACAACATAAATATTGCTAACCTCTACAATATTCATAATGTCACTAAGCAAAATATCGCAATAAGATTGCTAGCATTGTCTCTCAAGGGAAAAGCTCTTGACTAGTATGGGACTTTGGCTATAAATTCAATCGGTTCCTAGAATGAATTGGGTACTCACTTGATGGACCATTTTGGGGAAAAGAGTGACCACCTCTCACTTGTTGAGTAGCTGACTACCATGAAAAGAGCCCCACATGAATACATGCAAGATTTCAACACTCGATTTCAGAAGACATGGGATAGAATCCCCATTCTAATAAGACTGACTGCTAATTATGCTTTCATGTATTACTTAAGAGCATTGAATAATAATATCGTTGTTATGATATAATCCATGGGAGGACATGTGTTGCATGCTACCTATGATATAGCTATAGCAGCTAAAAATTGCTTAGTGCAGGCTGGGAAAATAGCTCCTAGACCCCATATGCCACTTTTCCCTGAGATGTTGCCTCCAATTCAAACCACTGCTCCCACATTAGCTCCTCTGCCTAGCATAGAGAAACTAGTTGCTGCTCCATCCAATGAGCTTCATGAAGATAAGAGTCTGTTGTAAAGTATGTCGAATGAACTTGGCTCTTAAAAGGCAGTAAGCTCAAAGCAACAGACCAAACCAAGTATACCAGCAGTATGGCCAAGCTCCTAGACCCCCTTTCCAAAATTACAATCAAGGATAGGGTCAGCTTACTCAGACTAGACCTTTTCAAGGCTACAACCCAGGTGCCCCTTCATCATCTAAGGTCATGGTGCCTGTTTAAAACAATTTGGGGTAGGAACAGCCAGGTTGTTCAACCATGGGATATGGTCAAGAGCAAGCTATTTATATAAATGAGATGATGGGCTATTACCCATATGTGTAATAAAATTAGGCAACTACCCATTCCCAAGTCTTTGAGGCTTTGATGCAACCTAGCATGAGTAGTAATCAAGCCCAGCCTGATTCTACCCTCATGGATCATCTGGAAGGAGAATTCTATTTAGTCAATTATGTGGGCACTACAGACAATCAGGATGAGTGTGTTGCAGCCAATACAAGATTCAAAAGAAGGGCAATGGAAGAAGCTCAAGCTACTACCTAGGTTTCAGCAATGCCTTCTTCATCACACGTGAATCAAAAAGTCCCAAGTTCTAGACTGTCAATTGTTCCTTCAGCTCCTCGGCCTACCCCTCAGGCTATACATAATTCAAAAGAGATTTTGAAGGAAGACAACCCTCAAGTCAACATGATTGACCAAATGAAGAAGCTACACATGAACATCTCCTTGTGGGATTCCTTGTCAATACCAGAGCACAAAGACATGCTACAAAAAGAATTGCATTAACTAGATGAATGAGTTGTCCCAGCAAAAGTTGATAATGTTTTTATGATGAATGGATAGCCCTCCACCTCAGGTCAGACCTAGAAGGAAGATAAGGTTCCTCCTTTTTTTGTGTCTCTAGTCATAGGACATTTCTTGGTGCACAATTGCATCATTGATAGTGGAGTAAGCACCTCGATAATGCCCAAATGCATAGCCAACAAGCTGGGCTTGAAATACAAATAAATGACCAAGGGAGTTCTATAGCTGGATGGAACCCCAGCAAAGACAATTGGGGTGGTAAGAGGTTTGAAATTGATGTTGTATGATTGCTTGACTTTCTAAGTTCTTCATGATGTGGTAGTGGTAGATGTCCCTCCGTACTTTGCCATCTACTTATCCAGGGATTTTACATCCAAGATAGGTGGCTACTTAGCAGTGAATTGGTCTTATCTAGTTTTTAGAACCAAGTACGAGACTAAAGTCAAGATTGAATCCAAGCCACTCCATAGAGATCATCTAGAACCTTATTGAAGGCATAAAATGTTAACTAAGCCATCATTGACCAGGAAGAGTTCCAAATAGACCAATCTCCATCCTCTGCCCTTGAAGGAGTTGCAGACCTACTCCTAGATGAATGGGGAAGTGACAATTTTGAGCATGATCCCTACAAATTCATAGAGGAAGTGGGCCTTGGAATTTAATACATGCATGAAGAGGGTACTTTTGTACCAAATTTGATGAAAGCCAGCTAGGAGAACTCAGGTCTATGGCAGTTGTTCTTTGATGGTTCAAGGAGTAAGTTGGGAGCTGGTTGTGGAGCGGTGCTGGTCTCTCCTTCAAAAGAGAGGTATTTTTTAGCCTTCTATTTCCAATTTTCCTGCACATGTAATGTTGCAGAATATGAATCCCTCATCCATGGCTTGGAGTGGGTGAGGAAAAGAGGAATCAAAGAGCTACAAGTGTTTGGTGACAATGATCTAATTGTCAACCAGGTAAGAGGCCAAAATTTGAGGAAGAATTCTCTACTAAAGTCCTACAAACATAGGGTATAGGACTTAGTGGAAATTTTATTCACATTTAATATCACCTCCATTCCTAGAGAATGGAACAAGAAAGCAGACAGGCTGGCAGCAGTTGGTGCCTAGTTTGATATTGCTCAAGAAATAGGCCGAGATCACAGCTCATGCCACTTAAAAGTAGTGATCTAGCCCTCTGTACCTAATAACATCACCAACTAGCAGGTTTTCAATAGTGATTAGCAAATAACACTTTTCCTGCAAGAAGAAGCAAAATTCACTGCAAAAAACTAGGCAAAGCTACAGCAGCAATATGGCAGCCAAATTGTTCTACTGAAGAATAATAAGCTCCCCAAAGGTTTGGTCACCCTAGAGAGTATCTTCAATGGAGATGACCAATTAAGAAGCGACAAGGCATGCATTGTAACAAAGGAGGAGCACCATGAGAAGGTGGAAATATTCAAGGACAAGCTACTTGCACTTGGAAAAGTGTGTACAGACCAGGAAAGGCAAGCCTTCATCTTGTTGTGCCAAGAATTTGCTGATATCTTTGCTTGGGAGTATAGTGATTTGAAGGGTTTTGACCCAAGCTTGGCCTCGCATACCATTAAACTAGAAGAAGATGCCAAACCATTCAACTAGAAGCAGAGGCTTGTCAACCCAATGATTGAGCCCCTCATGCACAAGGAGCTCACCAAATTGATTGAGTCTAGGATAATATTTCCAATCAAACACTCTTCTTGGCTGGCAAATCTTGTTCCTATCTAAAAAAAGAATGGGGAGATTAGAGTGTGCATCGATTTCAGAGATCTCAATAGAGTCTCTTTGAAAGACCATTATCCTTTCACAAGCATGGAGTAGATCCTTCAGATGGTGATAGGGAGTGAGCGTTTCTCCCTCCTAGATGGATATTTAGGATATAACTAGATTTTGGTGCAACACTATGACCAGCACAAAACAACCTTCACAACCAAGTGGGGAATGTTTGCTTACAAGAAAATGTCTTTTGGACTATCGAATGCTAGTGCCACTTTCCAATGAGCTATGGACATGGCCTTTCAAGGCCTAATAAATAAGACTATACTGGTATATCTTGACGATGTGATAGTTTTCTCCAAGGAAGCGAGCCAACACATGAAACACCTCAGGCAAATATTTGAGAGGTGTAGAGAGTTCTGTATCTCTCTCAATCCTAAGAAATGTGTGTTCACTGTCCATAAGGGAAAGCTCCTTGGTCACATTATTTCTTCAAAAGGTTTAGCTATTGATCCAGAAAGAGTTTGCTCTATCCTGGAGCTGTCCTTACCCAAGCACAAGAAAGGCCTGCAAAGCTTCTTTGGTAAGATAAATTTCATACGGAGATTTATCCCAAATTTTGTGGAGATGGTCAAGTGATTGACCTCTATGCTGAGGAAGGATGAGAATTTCACATGGACATTACAGAGAAAATATAGTTTTGAAGAAATCAAGCAGGCCATAGCCCGAGCTCCTACCTTAATCAGCCCTAACTTCACCAAATATTTCAACCTTTACATCTTCAGCAATGAAGAGGTAATCTCTGCCATGCTTACCCAATCAAGTGATGATAACCTTGAGTAGTCAATTATTTTTTATAGCCAAGGCCTAGAAGGTTTTGAATTTAGATACACATATCTAGAGAAGCAAGTCTTGGCGTTCATACAGAGCCTAAAGAAATTCAGACACATGTTGTCCAATAGTAGAATCTACCTCATGGTTCCACACCTCGGCATCAAAGATTTCTTGGTCAACCAAGATTTAAATGAGAAGAGAGTAGGGTGGATCACTAAGGTGATGGAGTATGATGTAGATATCAAGATCACCAAACTGGTAAGAGGGAGAGGCCTGTGTGAACACCTCACTACAGACTTTAAGCAACAAAAGGAGGATAGTCTACTAATCCTTGATGTAGCTACAGTAGAAGAACCAACTATCATAAAGGAATGGACATCAGATGTGAGGCATTTCCTTCTCACTGGTGAGTGCCCATGCTCACTTGACAGAACCAAGAGAAGGTATTTCAGACTCCAGTGTCTCCCTTATGCCCTAATTGATGGAGTGTTGTTCAGGAAGGATCTCTTAGGAGTATTTTTGAGATGCTTGGACTCAAGTTAGGCAAATAAGGTGCTGTCTAAGTTCCATGATGGACTAGCCGGTGGTCATTTTGCTCCTAGGGCTACTACAGCAAGAATAATGAGAGCTGGCTATTTCTGGCCTACTCTTTTCAGGGACACCCATGCCTGGGTAAGAAAGTGCCAGAAGTGCACACTTTTTGATGGGAATCAATGGTTGGTTGCCATGCCTTTACAGCCTATTCAGGTGGAACAACCATTCATGCAATGGGACCTAGACTTCATAGGGATGATTAATCTTCCCTCTAATGCTGAACACAAGTGGGTACTGACCACCATGGATTATTTCACAAGGTGGGTACAGGTTGTTGCTCTGAAGGAGGCAAACGAAAGTGAGGTCCTAGATTTTTATGAGGACCTGGTGGTGAGGTTTAGGGTTCCAGCAACCATAATCTCAGATAATGCATTAGCTTTTTTGGGAATCAAAACAAGTGAATGGGCACTGAGATATGGTTTATATCTCAGCACTTCATCCAATTACTACCCACAGGGGAATGGGCTGGCTGAGTCTACAAATAAGAACCTGATCAGGATCATCAAGCAGACCATGGAGGAAAATTAGAGGACTTGGCATGCCAAGTTGAAAATATCCCTATGGGTGGATAGGGTCACCCTGAAGAGGGCAATTGGTAAATCACCATACACGCTCGTCTATGGAAGGGAAACTAGGCTCCCCATTTCACTCGAGTTGCCAGCCTTGGATCTCACTCACCAACTGCAATTAGAAGAAGGAAATAGCATGGAAGTTAGATTATGTGAGTTGATGGAACTCCAAGAGGCAAGGGACCAGGCTATGGCTTCTATGACCAGCCTCCAACAGCAAGTGAAGAGACACTTCGACAAGAAATCTTCATTAAAAGGTTTCTCTAAAGGAGACATTGTCTTGAATTGGGATGAAGACCGAGTTAAACATGAAAAGCATGCAAAATTTGAAACTCTATGGAATGGCCCGTATGTAATCAATCAGTGTAAGTAGCATAATGCATTCCAACTCTCCAAGTTGGATGGTGAAGAATTGTATATCCCAGTTAATGGGATACATCTTAAGCATTACCACTGAGCCCCTTCTCCATCATGTATATATTTTCCCTTGCTTTTCTCCTATTTTCCCTAAGTGCTTTCTACACATGTTAGTAGTCTTCTTAGCTTTGTGTGTGTTTTCATTTCCTTTTGAGGTAAATCTTCATGATTGGTTCTAGATTTATTAGAGCTATTGTTGATCTTTAAGTTACAATCTGACCCCGTGCCCAATGGATTTTGAGGTAACTGGCTTCTAAGCATAGCAGGCATGCTTCCCCTGTGAGTCACCAATTTGTTGACCATTTTTGGGTCTAACAGGGCAAAAATTGGTCCCCTTCATCCTCTGATGTTTTAGGCCATTTCATTTTTTGATTTTGCACAAGTCCAAGAATTTCTATGAACTCTGCAGGTCTAAATCTATGGATTCTATAGGTTCATATCTACGGACTCTGCAGGTCTAAATCTATGGACTCTGTAGGTCTAAATCTATGGACTCTACAGGTCTAAATCTATGGACTTTATAGGTTTCTATGAACTTTGTAGGTTTTGGTTTTTTACGGACTCAGTAGTGAGTTTTTTCTACGAACTCTGTAGGTGTAATCTCTGACAAATGAAGAACTAGTTCAGAGAGTGCAAGGTTTTTCAAAGCTTCTTCAGACTCTTGTCTAAATAAATTCATAAGGAAAGAGGGCTAAAATGGTTTAGAAGGCACTTTTCCTTAAGTTTGGAAGAGTGGTTCAATGACATAATCTTCGTAAGAGTTAGCACCTTTGAAGCGTTAAACTAGTTCAACGCCTTTGGGTTCAATCACTTGGTTCAATTGGCAGGTTCATCGCTTGGTTCAATCGATAGGTTCAATTGCCTTGGTTCAATCAGCTTAGTTCATCAATTAGTTCATCAGCTTGGTTCAATGAGTTGGTTCAATGCCTTGGTTCAATTGGCTTGGTTCAACACGTTGGTTCAATGAGTTGGTTGAACACTCAATTCATTAGATGGTTCAACAAGCTTGGTTCAAAGGCTCAGCGCACAGTGTTGAACCATTAAACTAGTTCAATGATTGGTTCAAGTGAACAGTTCAAAGGCTTGGTTCAATAGAGGCTTGGTGCGCAGCGTTGAACCATTGGACCATTGAACCAATTTTTGTTCAATGGCTTGGTTCAAGGGGGCATCCCAAAGCCGAAGGGTGAAGGAATCCAAAAGCACATAGAAAATCTTGAGGATGAATTATTATAGACCTTTTGTCTGAAGGAATTCCTTCGAAAAAAATTCTAAAGGAATTTGGAGAAGGTTGCGAGCAAGAAGCCCGAAGGAAAAGAACCTTAGGTGAAAGGACACAAAGATTGAGACAATTCTTGCAAATTTTTTATCTATAGGAAAAGCCCAAAGCAAAAAAACCCATGAGAAAAGCCCACAGAAAAGACCTGATGAATTTTTGCCAAGGACGGTGATGTCTCAAAAGCCATCAATTTTAAGGAGATAGACTAGCCGTTAGGTATTTGATTTCAGTCTGATGACTGTGCAAACGTCAATTTTAAGGTAGTGAAATAGTTGTTGGTTTTTAAATACTTGTGCGCCAACCAACGAATGCAGTGACCCACCAAAAGATCACCCCTAAGGGGCTGAAGGAGTAGAAGGAGACAAAGTAGGGAAAAGACAAAGAGCCCAGAGAACAAAAAGAGAAAAGTGCCAAGTGTAAGAATAGGTAGATAGCCCAAGTGGCAAAGGGAGGCACTGATTCATGATGTTACTCTAACAGGTGATATAGTGCCCATGAATTGATTAATAGGAGGCGCAAATAGCTAACAGTGCAACCTATCTTTCTTCATTTTGCATTAATGAGCAAACAAATTGTGTAATTGCCTTGAAGAAGCAGTCTTGCAAGTAGACAAATGGCACGGCTCATAATTTCTCATTAATGTTTTAGCGGCTTGCTCTTCCCAATGACTGGAGCGTAAATGGGTCATTTGTAAAAAGGGGTGCCAAAAGGCCTCCTTCCTTCCTCTATATATTGGAGACTTGTCATTTGAAAAAGGATCTTCCACATTTGTAAGGCGAAGCCCTAGCAAATTTTCACCCGAAATCAATAAACACATTTTTACCTCTATTCTAGTTAGATACCTTTGTGTGTGTCTGAGTGTCAGTTTGTGTTTAGTCATTACTTCTTAATGCTTCCATAGGTTTAACACCAACACACCTGGTGTCTATAAGGTGCCATTTTGCAGGTGACAAGGAGAGTTGTATTTGGAAGTGCAGAGACAGAAGAAGCTACTATACAGTGTGCCTTTCTACATCGTCTTTGGTGAGTCTCTATTTTTTTTTGTTCCATTAAAGCCTCCCTATTAAACTTCCTATAGCTTGGTCATTTTGCGAGTTTGAAGTGTACATATATGTTTGTCTGACTTCAAGTGTGAGTGTAAGAAGGTCGAATCATTTGGTGCATCACCTATTTTTAGAGTAGATTTATCTTCCTGTAATCCTTCTCCCTTTTCACCCCCCCATTATATATCTATATACCTATATTTGCACTTATTAAAACAATTTAGATGCATCAAAGGGAGCTAGCCCTTACCTACAGACTCTCCCCTCCAGCTTTGCTAGTCCCACAGGTGAGAGGGGAGTTTCCATTTTGACGTGTGGAAGGCAGGAGCTCGGCCTCCTGCCCCAGGTGCAATCCACTACGTCAATAGTAGTTTTTGACAAAGGCAGATAGATACATAGTGAACCAAGTTCAAATACATTATAGAGATAAAATGGTCTTTCAAACCTAGTATAGATCAAGGTTGATAAATTGTCAAAAAGAAAAGGACCAGGTATTGAGAAGAGCATCGTCTATATTAAAACTATAATAAAACTAATAGTTTGGTTTGGTTTTCATATATAGTGGACCCAAGTTGAGTTTCCCATGCAAAGGTAGATATTTATGATTATGAGTGAATAACTCATCCTTCAACATGGCCATTATCTTGATAGACTATTATTCAAATCACACATGACATGGCTCTATAAGATTCAGTTATGGGGATTTTGTCCTCATCATGAACACAAGTGAAAGATCTAATATAAATTCAAAGCAAAGGGATTTGGTGGTTAGAAAATCATTTTGAATCATTCAATTATTTTATGGAGTATTTAAGAGTTTCCTTTCATAGTAATGTCATGACTCATCATGTAAAACTAATTATTGTCTTTTAGTGCCTCTCTTTTAGCCAATGAGAAGAGATAAAAGACTAGTGGAGCTAATTCAAGCTAATTGATTGATGATGAACTAGTCTTGATTAGACGAAATAGATGGTGGAGCATCCCTTGATAGGTTGTAGCTCATTTATTATCCTTGGATAACATGCTCCCTCTTATCTCTTCTCCCCTTTCTCTATATTACCCATTTTTTCCATTGGAAATCGCTCTCTTAGATTTTGGATTCTCACAAGGACTTTTTGATCTTGAAGAGTAGGGAACTCTCTGAGATATTGTAAAATATGATCATCTTGATTAGGTTTGACCTTGTCAATAATTTATAAGAACTGCCTCTTGATGCAAGTAAAGACATTATTTACCTCTCTTTTTCTTTGGATCTGTGTCTATTAAGCTATGCATTATAATATTATGTGAAAGAGAATATTCCTCATCCATGGTCCTCCTTTCTAACTTCTTTTAGGGTGTTTTCAAGTTGGTTGTAGGTCTAGATTTGTGTTCTTTTTCTATTGATAAATGCTGAGTATAATTTTATAGAATTCCACTTTGCATTTGTCTATTGTTTCTTGAATCACTTCTATGAAACACTTATGCAATCAGTTGGATCTTGAGATTGTGTGAGATAGCATTATCTTCTATAGATCTAGTGTGGATTTAATCTTATGGGAGTTTCCCATTTTTATTTGGTGTATCACCTTTTAGCCTTCTTAGGATCCCTTATCTTCTTTCTAACCCTTTCCCCTATGAAGCATTAGTTTAGCATTAGATTTATGTGAGCATCAAAGAGGAAGTTGACCTTTTTCATAGGTTCATCCCTACCATAGGTGATCCACATCCTGGGGTTATTCTCATAGTTCTACTTGATTGGAAGGGAGCCTGAATATCTCCCTTCCATGGTGAAAATTTGAGTGGTAACAGTTTTGGCACGCCCAGTGGGATCAAGGTCTATGAAAGTGGAAATATTTTTGGTGTGTCTTTCCTCTAATCAATTTTTGGAAGCAAACAAGTTAGCTCTAATGGCAACTTTGAATCAATGTCAGATGGTATAAGTAGCCCAGGTGCCTAATCACCATCATTTAATATGTATCATAACCCACTTGATCAAGATGCATGTTCTTTCACTCCTTATCCTTCATATCAAGTTAGAAATGTTCATGGCTTCACCCCAAGTGGCCTTTAAGATCCAATGTATCAACCCTTTCAAAATTTCCCTCTCTCTATTCAACCAAAAATTAATTTCAAAGAGATGATATTTGATTTTAAGAGAAAATTTAGAGATATTAATGGGGAGTAAGAGTTTTATAGGCAATAGCATAATCTTGAATAGCAAGCTTATATTCAAGAGTAGGAGTTGAGGTTTCAAGAGGAATGCTTGGTTAGGCAAGACCAAGCCAAAAAATAAAATGACTATCAACTACTCTTAATGAGAGCATCCAACCCTAGACCCAATTTCCCTATCTTATTCATGCTCAAAACTAACCCCCTTATCTAAACTTGTCGAATTGCACCCTTATCAGCTGAAGAAAATGAACCCATCCCATCTTGCATCCTCTCTTATGCCAATGACCCTAACTATTTCATACCCTCTCTTATGAAACCACCCTCTCCCACACTCATTCAAGAAAAGGAGAAGGTGGCCAAGCCCTATGCTTTCCCCTCATGAAAATCAATCAAGGAGGGCATAATGAAGAAAAGGGAGGTGATAGCTGAGGAGGTCCAAGAACTAGTCCAAGAAAAAGAGGTGTTATCTCATCTCAATGAGCTTACCTTACCAAAGTTTTAATACTCTCCCTCCCTTACCCAAGAACCACATACAATATCCTTCGAGGTCCCTAGTTGAAAGGATACTCTCATGAGTTGCAAGCAAGGTGAACATTTTCACCCTCCCACCATCTCCCTCATGGAATAAAAACCTATTTTACAAATGTTTTCACTTGGATTTTCACCCCTTAAGGAGATTCTTATCTCTTCTCATCTAATTGGTACAATGAAAACATCTCTCTTATTGTTCGTAATAATTTGGTGAGATGAATCTCTAGAAGGGCTATTTCCCTTTATGCACTCTTTGAAGTACTTTTTTACCTATTAACTTTGGATGAAAAGGGTTAAGGAAACAAATAATAAAACTAAAAGGTGATGCACCAAATTTTATTTCCTTATATTAATTGAAATTATACTACTTAGATCTAAACAAAGATTTTTTCACACATAACTCACAATTCAAGTTGTATTATCACATCAATGTTTCGTATGCTAGGTTCAAGAGGTATTTTTATGCTTAGGAGGGTAATGGATGATTTATTTATGGAGTACAGTCATGAACCACTTATAATACACTCATACACTTAGAAAAATAACACTAATAAAGACCTATAACAATTACTCTTCTTCACACTTGGTGAACAATCAGGGATAACATTCTAGAAAATATCATCTTCTACTAGACAAGACCAACAAGATTGCAATAACACTCAATTTTATAGGATGTAATTAGGAAAAATAACTTTTCTATTTCTTCAAGATTCATCCAAGTACAAAATTGGCTAGGGTTTCAACATTAACCAATAGCGGCTATTAAAAATAGCCAAAGAGCCAATATTTATAGCCTTTGAGAGAAGAACAAGATAAGGGAATTCCAAAGGTCGCTTAGACACTTTTAAACCTAATAAAATGGGTTATAATTGCATGATAAAGAGGTATGGAATGAATTATGTAATTTCATGAGGACCAAGTGTCTATACAAGTCATGAAACTTATGAAAAATGGCATAAAACTCCTAGTCTTGGCTCAAAAAAAATCCTTCTTAATTTGAACCTATTTAAACATCCCATAACTTACTAAGGATAGGCCTGAGGATTAAGATGTGAGGGAAGGTCTTCATACATGCCTCTCCATTTATTGGTTTTGATCTTAATCATATAGAATCATCTGAGAGGAAGCCATCACTACTTGTAGTCTAAAAACTCCTCCTTTTTGTCACCCCTCACACTTGGCCTCAAAAATATCATAGTTTCTCAATTAAAATCCATGGGAATTATTTAATGACACTTTTAAATACTATCCATGGCCTTAGACTACTCAGGTACACCTTAAAAAATCTCACACTTAGAGTTTTCACCCTTCTCACCCTGGTGTCCATTATGCTAGTTTTGACTAGCTGAAAGGAAGGCTATTGTTTAAACACTTGAATATTTTTTCCTGAAATAAATGATCATATGGAGTTATAAAAACCTTTTTCTTCTTCAAAAACTTTATTTCAACTCTTGAAACCTCATGTAGCCTACAAAACACAAAAAATGATCCAAAATACCCTATTTTCCCCACTATCCATACAATTCAATACAGTTGAAAAGCATGTGAGGGATCTTGACTGAGTATTCTATAATTTAAAATAATTTTCATGGCCAAAATATTCCATTTGGATAGCTTTCCAAGCTTGTTTTCTCCATCGGGTCATGACTAAGGGTTTAGTAGGGTTTTAGGCAGTCTTGGGTCTTAAGCTTTGTTCATAAAGATTTGGCATTGGACCTACCACTAAATGCCATAAAAATCATGATAAAGGACCCTAATAACCCCTTTGAATTCTTTTGGTTCCCATGCAAATCCTTAGAGGAGATACAAACATTTAGAGATACCCCATCGAGCTAGTTTCTGCCTTTCTTGCATGTTTGAAATCTCTCTAAGATAGAGTTAGCTTTCCCATAGGTTTAATTTCATGTCAAAAGATTATATAGGTCTAATTTCATCCCTTTAAAAAAATTAAATCATCTGTATATCCCACTAAGAGATGGAAATGAAGGTGGACCCTAAATTGGTTTTAGGTCCCCTCAAAGCCTAATAGGTCTAATAGGCACCTTGCTAGCTTTGGTTGTTAGGACTGATCTCTCATGGATAGGTTTGTATATTATGAATTTTAACATCCCATTTTAGTTTAAAAATCCACTACATAACCCTCCAAGCACTCTTCTTCATCTTCTTCTCTCATTCACCAACTAGGCCTAGTGATACTTTGCCTAGTTGAACTCTGTGCATGGGTAATTTAGTCACCTCAAGGGGTGTAAGCTTGACATATTGATTTTATATAATCAAATTTACTTTCATAAACCTCATAATTTATTTCCTAAGGTTCTCAAATATCCATATCAAGTCCTTTACCCATTTTCCACTCGCTAGCTCATTTTGCCAAAGTTTTATTTTCCTAGACTGGCTGACATCTAAGATTAAATAGTGAGTTATATCCCTCATCCCCATGAAAAATTGAGTATTTTTTTAGTTTTTTAAATTCTTTATTCTGATTTTTATGAGAGGGTTTATCTTAATTCTTTGATTTAGGTTCCTAACCATCTCCAAATGCCCAAAAAAGTCCTCTAAAAAGCCTATTTTCCTGTATTTTCCTCAAATTCACCTAAGAGTAACCCTTCCATGATAAAACAATTACTCTATGTTTTTTAAACATGTTCATCATCCTAAATTTATTCTCATAAAACTTTGGATTCATCCAAAAACACTCCTCTTTGGATTCCTCATACTTGCCTATTGAACAAAGAGGTTTCTTGGAGCAATTATACGGATTGATGATTTGGACCAAGTGGGGAAGGTAGTTGATCATATTGGAAAAGTATTTGGATTGTGTAAACACATTTTTGCATCTCATTAACCACTTTTCATTACTTGTCTCTTTCCTCTCTTCCCTATACAAGTCTATGTCTTACCCTGCCTTCACTAACTTGTACCCTATTGCAGGTGTGTATAGGGGTTTTGGAGACTTATGTAGGTTTTTTTTAATCATGTCTGGATCTCTTTAGGTCCATAAATATCCAAAAATAAATGGTCACATGTCATTTCATTATGTCTAAAATCACCTTAAAATTGTCAATACACTTTTGACCCTCAAGACTGAGTCTCTACTACCTGAACTGAGACACCCCTTTTAGGGCATGTTATAGGTTACATATGCTTTACCTATAGCTTATGAAGCTCATCATAGACATTGATAAAGTTTTATAAGGGTTAAATTCATCATGAAAACCTTCCAATCATTCTACATGCACTTTTTGGACTCACTTGACTAATTTTTTGCTAGAGGACTGAGAACCCTACGTATAGATTGTTGTAGGTGTCTATTGGGCTTTAACTATGATGGTCATGGAACTCATAGGTCTTAACTAAATTTATTTAGGTCACCATGTATGCATTTAAACTTATATCATCTTTTTAATGTCTCAGGACTCTATTTGGGACACAAATTGAGTCACTATACTAAACTGAGATGGTCTACCTCTAAACCCTGTCATTAGGTGTAGATAGCCTTATCCATTTGGTCATGATGCTTATATATCACCTTAAAACCCTTTTGAGGTCACAAAAAATAAATATTCATATTGGGTTCACTTATATGCTTTTGGAAACACAAATTGTGTTCTCATTGCCATGATTGACAAACTTTGGTATAGGTGTATACTTCCCATTAAAGGGACACCTGTAGGTAGTCATGGAGGTTGTATGGGAAAATTTCAATCCTTTCTTGCTTACGTTCAAACCATTAGTGAAAACTTCCATAAATTGAAACCATCTTAACCATGAGAATTTGTTCTAGGGTGACAAAAGACTATTTACCTCCTCATCAGTGTGTTTAAGGCTAACTTTAAGGCCTTCAACTCTCACCTTACATTGACCTTCTATCCTCCATTCTTGGTATAGGTATTGTCTATGCTATAGGTCACAACATTAAGCTAATTTTATGCCTTGATTCCTTCTTCAAATATGTCATAAGGGGTCTACAAAAAAGCCCTGGAGATCTTTTTTTTATTTTAGGGAAAGCTTCCCTAAACTCAGTTCTTTATCTCCTCAACATGGTTGCACACTTATTTTGCTCATTTTCCACTTTGTATGGATCTTTCAAGGCTTTATTATCATACCAAAACCTTAAGTAGATGTGCAGTTATTTCATCCTCTCCATAAAATAATTGTAGTACCATACTCAACCACCTATAGGTGGATGTTTTGGTACACAAACAGTGAGTTAGATATGAGCAATATGAAACTATCCATGAATATGAAATTTATATGATTTCATCAAAAATCATAATGCAACTCTAGAAACACTAAGATGTTGAAACACACATTTATCTTCACACACCTCAATATGAAATCAGTAAGGGCCCTGTAGGTATGCATTAGGCATGTTATACATGTAGGCCATAGAATTGGGAAGAAACATGCTAGTGAATTGCTTAAAAACCACTCAAATTCATTTATCAACCTTCAAATACATGATATCCATTATTGGACACCTTGAAACCAATTCCAACCTATCTTTTCCAACATGAAAATCACTTGTATATACATGGATAATAGCAATCAAGGGCATCTCAGGGTTGTGTTAGCATGGTGGATGAGCTTATGACTACACTTGCACCTTTTCCAAGAATCTAAATGGACTCCTTCAAACTCCTGATGGATTGTAAAACTAACTCATTTTGATTACAACTCCATGTATAATTTCAACAAGCTTATACAGGTGATTGTAAGTGAAGCTAAGCATGAAGTTGACTATAGAGAAAGACAAGGTTGCAAGCTACCCAAAAGATGACATGGTAAAACCAAAACATGGGAGGAAGTGGTAATATGACCCTAAAACCTATGTAACACTATTTTATAACTACATGAGACCCTTTCAAGACAATAACACTTAGAAAATAGGAATAAATTCAGTTGAGATTGCATATGATAACACCTGCCTGTAGCATGGACTAATTTATTCATCCAAACATTATGAAACATGACACTAAGAATGGATACCATCTAATAAGGTATCCAACATCCCCTAGAGTCAAAATCACTATTTGTATTGTATGGATTTAACCATAATTAATCAAAACCTATAGGGTGCATGAAACAACTACTAGAAAAGTACAGTCAACTTCATGAGGATGGTTCATGAAGCATAGGACACCATTATTAAAAATATTTCTATTTAAATTAATTTATTTGATTTTAATACAACCTTATATAATCATTTTTCCTAAAACCTCTTCAATTTTCCATACTGATAAAAAACATGAAGGTCACTTTTGTATGTCTAGAAAACCAAGAAAGGAGTAGAATGTTTTAGCTTTAAAATGACACTTCCAAAGAAAACCAAATGTATAAATGAGTTTTAAGAATGTGAATATTCCTTACATGATCTATTTCCATGTGTCACACTTCTCCATTGACCATACAAGTGCCATTTTCTTTCTTTTTCAGTTCATTTCTATAATTTTAGTTAGACAACCTAAAAGATTATGATGTAACTGATATCCCTAACATTTAAACTTATCTATTATATGTTTTCAAGGAAAATAGGACACTGAGGAACCTTGGAAACCATGCCACTTGCATTTATGACCATTAAAAGCATATTAAATGACCCAATATGACAAATAAGTTAATGAAACTAAGACTAAGGCTAGAAACGCATTAAATAACATCAATTGAACCATAATATAGTCTATAAAAAAAAATTATACCCTAAATATCTAAAAAACCAAGTTTTTTACCTATAGGGGTCTGAGTTTGACCTAAAATTCAAACTTGGTTAACAACAAAGAATAGAGAAGTAGCTTGCAGTCAAAGTTGAGCCTAAAGAGGACAACATAAGTGTCTATGATGAATAGATCATGATAATTAGTCCAATTCATTCAAAAGGAGAAGATTTGGGTTTTGATTAGACTTATTGGCATGGCTTTGATGAATTAGAGCCTAAAAGTAGTATCGATGCCTTCATTCTTAAATAGGTGTCTATTCAAGATGCAACTGATGACAAAGGGGATTTTGTTTAGTTCTAAGAGCTTCCATTCAGTGTGGATATATATGAGGATGACCAAGGTATAGATATTGACATAGTCAATTAGCCAGTTGACCAAGTTGGAAAGGTCTTGAGTGAGTAAGAGGAAGAAATAGAGAAAAAGGAGGATTAAGATGAAGCATGGCAGCAACTATACCATGAATTCATGGACTAGGTAGATGTTTTAAACCAGCCTATGCCTCTTCTATAGCATGAACATGAAATTGCCAATCAGGTGTAAGAAGTTAACCATCTCAATATGAATTGTCCATTAAAGGTAGTACTAATGTCTTAAAGAATGGTCAGATCCAGAGCCAAATAACATGACATTTTGGGCCTTAGGTAGATTGATGAGCTACTATATGGCTCCTTTTAGAGCAAGCAAAGCAAAGATTGTGTTTAATTTGTAGTTTTATCAGATGACCAAGTGGAAGCTACCTTTAGGGATGACTTATATCTTTTCTACCTAAGCCTAGATAGTCAACCAAGCACCAGTTCAAAGGAGTCATCATATGTTGTGCTTAATTCAGAGCACAAAATTGAGCCATCACATAAGGAAATTGTAAAGCCCCTATAGTCCACTTTGGATCAAACCTTAAATAAATGGACTAATATGTCTACATTGGATACATGTTTATCACATTTCTTCCACTTGAGAGCATGCCAAAAGAGTCAATAATCAAGCATCTCAGCTCACCCATCATGAGCTCTTAGAAGCAAGGTGTTTTCCATCCTAGTCCATCACAAGTGAGTGATGTTAAATATTTTCCATGATCTAAAAGGAAGATATTTTTAAATTGAAGCCCTATACATATTAGAATAGTTTTCATGTTTTCCTCCAAGTGCCTTTGTACACAAATGTTTAGTAGGTTAGTTGTTCCTTCTTTCTTGTAAGTGCCTGAATGCACTTGCCTTTGGTTGTTTTTTTCTTATTGTCCTTTTGCTTCAAGAGGAAGTTCCAAAAGGTCCAACCTTATATCATTTTAGATGAACTAGGAGAGAGAGGTGACTCCATGCCCAATGGATTAGACAAGGAAAATAATCTAGGTTCTCAAGCATAGCAGGCATGCTTCCTTGTGAGTCTTCAAAAATGTTGGACATTTTTGGCCCACATAAAAAACAACCTAGATATAGTGCAATATTTAGAGGTCCTAGTGCAGATAAAGAATGATCAAATGTTTTTAGCATAATTTTGGATGGAATGAGTGGTCGTAATGTCTAATGTTGCTCACAAAGCTTTTGAAACACTTTAAGCTTGCTTAAAGTGTAATTTGTCAATCTTTGAAGGGAAAGTCTATGATCAAAGAGAGGTATCTAAGGAGGTTCTCATGGTGTTAAAACCAGTTCAAGGTCATGGAACAAGTATTCACAAGCTTTAGTTTTTCATAATGCATTCGAGCCTTCAAAGATCCAGTAGTAGTTCAAGCACAAATTTAGAAGAGCTCACAGGTTAAAAAGCTAAGTGCAAAACATTTTATTTAGCTAAGTCCTTGGCATATTATTTTGGGATCTTATTTGGATAATTTCAATTCTTGTGGGCCTTTTTTATTTGGCTAAGTATTAATATTTTGGGCCAAGTGCTAATATTTCCTTTGGGCTAATGGTTTCAAGTTTTTTTGGCTAAGTGTTGGGAATTGTTTTGGACATTTACAAAAATATTGAAGTGCAAATTCTTTCAAACATTTTTTCCATAGAAAAAGGCTAAGTATTGTCTACAAATAATTTCCCAAATGCAAAAGTCCTAAAGACATAATTGCATTAGCCAAATTATCTTAGGGAAATTGTTCCAGCAGAGTGACATTCATGCAAGTGTCAAAGTTCAAGTTCAATAGTCATCCATTAGAGTCCAAAGATTTATGATCTCATAGATGTCAATAATGGTCATGTGGATGTCTAATTATGGGTGCACAAATTTCAAATTAAGGCTATGGTAAATAACATTGGATTTCAAAATATGAGTGATAGCCATGAAGATGTCAAATACATTCACACAAAAATCAAATATAGGCATGTGGACATCAAATTAAAGCCTTATAAAATGAAAATTTAGGTTTAAAATTGTAAAGGATATCTAAAATGAATGTGTGAGTACAAAGTGGCATCATCTCAAGCATAGAATTAGATCTAATGGTGAGTGGGCAAAGATAGAGTTAGTAGGTCCCAACAAGATCAATGGTTCATGTTTAATCACACAAAGGAAATCAATGGTATGCATTAGGTAAAATATTTAATGTTCTTGAGGATAAATGCAAGACCACCATGTGGCATAAGTACAGAAGCAAATAGATTTATAATAGGGTCTTGATAAGAGATGTAAGGCTACCAAGTGGCACTAGTTTAGATTAAGTTGACAAGTCAAGGGTAGATCTAAGGCTTGTAGTCATTCATCCAAGGAAGATCAATGGTGAGTGAGGGTCTTAGAGGTTAAAAAGTTGATAAATATCAAATTAAGTGTGAGTATGCTAAGTGTCTTAATTTTTTAGTGAGCCCAGGGAGCTTTCAATAAGGGTTGAAGAGGTAGTTTTTGACCAAGGCAGATAGATACATAGTGAACTAAATTCAAATATAATTTAGGTTGAGTTGATATAAGAATTTCAAGGATGGAATGGTTCCATTAAAGCTTTATAGAGATATAATATGTATTTCAGACCTTGTATAGATCAAAGGTTGACAACTTGTCAATGAAAAAGACCAAGCATTGAGCAGAGTGTCATTTATATTAAAACTATAGGAAAACCAATAGTTTGGATTGGTTTTCATCTATAGTGAACCTAGGTTTAGTTTCCCATGTAAAGGGAGATATTTATGATTATGATAGAATAACTTGTCCTTCAACATGGCCATTATCTCAATAAACCACTACTTAAAGCATGCATGGCATGGATTCATTAGATTCAATTATGGGGATTTTGTCCTCATCATGAACAGAAGTGGAAGATGGCATGGAAAATCAAAGCAAAGGGATCTAGTGGCTATGGAATCATTTTGAAGCATTCAATTCTTTTATGGAGAATTTAAGGGTTTCCTTTCATAGCAAGGTCATGACTCATCATGAAAAACTAATTTTTGTGTTTTAATGCCTCTCTTTAAACCAATGAGAAGAGATCGAAGACTATTAGAACTAATTCAGGCTAACTGATTGTTGATGGAAAAGTCATGATTAGACCAAATAGATGGTGGAGCATCTGTTGATAGGTGGTAGCTCATTAATTGTCCTTGGATAATGTGTTCCCTCTTATCTCTTTTCCCCTTTCTCTATATTACCCATTTTTCCATTGGAAATCATTCTCTCAAATTTTGGATTCTCACAAGGACTTTTTGATCTTGAAGAGCAGTGAACTCTTTGAGATATTGTAAAATATGTTCATCTTGATTAGCTTGGACCCTATCAAACATTTATAATAACTACCTCTTAATGCAAATAAAGACTTTCTTTACCTCTCTCTTGCCTTCGATCTATGTCAATTGAGTTATGCATTATGTTATTATGTGAAGGAGAATCTTCCTCATCCATGGTCCTCCTTTCTAACCTCTTTTAAGGTATTTTCAAGTTGTTTGTAAGTCTATATTCATATTCTTTTTCTATTGATAAATGTTGAGTGTAAGTCTATAGAATTATTCTTTGCATTTGTCCATTACTGCCTAACCCCTTCTATGAAACACTTATGTAATCAGTTGGATCTTAAGATTGTGTGAGCTAGCATTATCTTCTATAGATCTATTATGGGTTCAAGCTTATGAGATTTCCCCATTTTTATTTAGTGTATCACCTTTTAGCCTTCTTAAAAGCCCTTATCCTCTTTCTAACCCTTTTCCCTATGAAGCATTAGTTTAGCATTAGTTTTAGGTGAGCATAAAAGAGGAAGTCAACCTTCTCCAAAGGTTCCTCCCCACTATAAGTGACCCACAGCCTGGGGTTATTTCCATAGTTCTACTTAATTAGAAGGGAGCCTGAATAACTCACTCCCAAGGTGTAAACTTGAGCAGTAACATAAACTTTAAGTAATGATAAGTTCTATATCATATTTATATTTGTATGCACATAGATCTAACCCTATATGTATGCTCCATAATATTTTCCAACATTGATATATTTGAGTTCACGCATCCTAAGTCATCCCTTTAGGTGGCATGGAGTGAGCCCAAAATCACCTTATTGAAAAATTTCATTCTTGGCAGCTCTACCATTTTCCATATATTATTTTAATGCATTAAATTTTTTAATTTATATGTTGTGTAGGTTCTAAATTTTTTTAAGGTTGTGGCTAATACATTTGATTCTTCATATGCTAAGAGGATATTTTCTCCCTGTAATAAGTCATTTAGCACCCCCAATTCTACATCTATGGTAATAAGGCACAATTTATTTGGAGGTAATGAACAATAGGAGAGCTGGATGTTGTATTATGGGTAGTTGTAGGCACAATTTATTTTATATGCCAATATGGCCCACTTAGTATGCCTATATGGCCCATTTTTATATGTATATGGTCTAGATTGTATGTCTTTATCTCTCACAAGAGGAGGGGAAGGTTGAGAAAGCAAACACACTAAAACTATGGTGTATATAAAACATTCAAACAATATATCAACTTGACAATATATTTTCCCAACCTAAGTATAGGGTACTATAGTTCTAATCATAGCCTCAACAATAAATCTAAACCAGTTGGTGTACCTAAAATATCAATGATCATTTATACAAGAAATAAATGAGAGAAGTCAAATATTAGTCAAGTAAGTAAACCTATCTACTAAAATATAAACTTAATATTATTTTGCATGCATAAAAACTATAATTAATTAAACATGTGTGTTAAATACATATGGTGAAGCAGATGAGCCATGCATAACTAGTTATGTGTTGACAGGAGGTGATCAAATAACTACGAATGGTATATTATCTAGCATGCTAGTCTCTTGAGGTGTTAAATCAACTATAGATGGTATATACTCTGGCATGTTAGTGTCATGAGGTGTTGAAGCAATTATAGATTACATATACTATGGCATGCTAGTGTCCTGAGGTGATGAAGAAATTGTAGATGGAATATGTTATTTTATACTAGTGTCTAGAGGTGTTTAAGAAATTGTAGATGGCATATATTGATGTGTACTAGTGTGTTGTACAAATGTGTATCTAGTCTCCACGTGTGCCTATTATATTTTCAGATGTAACCCATGTATGTCTAAACTGAACATGTGGTTTAATACACTTCCTTCCACATGATGTGCAATGATGTACATGAACTATATGATGACTTATAGCTATGCCACCACATGAAGCATAAATAGTAAGAGGGACACTATTAGATATGCAACCACCTATATCATATGTATAACTCCTCAGTGTATACATCCCATAGTCAATCATAACATGTGTAAGACTACCAAATATCTCAAGGGTGTCCATCTATGCACTATGATGTAATATCTAGGGGATAAATTTGTGTTTTATTGTCCTTTTATTAATTTGTTGGTAGTTTTAGCAGTTTTGGTCATGTTTGAAACTAGGTCTATCAAATGAAGAACCACCTCCCCTAATTTAAGAGGCCTTCATATCAAAATTATTTGGGACTATATTTAAAACAAAGTCACAATAATTTTTACTCAAAAATATAATCAAACTTCATTATCATTACATGGAGGCTCATCAAACACCATCCACCACCTATCCAAAAAGTTATTTTTAATCTCCACATGAACACACCAATCAAAGCCAATATTTTTATGACTCATTGGTGGTGGTTCGGTAATTCCACACTTATGAAATAAATCACATAATTCATTTTTTATATCTTTTTTTAATGTCCTCATATGATAATTTATCATAATAATATCCTTTTAATACCTCTCTTTGATGCATCATTGCATCAAGCCTACAATATGGTTTCTTATGACATTGATTTCTTGATGTGTCACATATTTACACTTCATTTACATTTTTGAGACTCAAGAATTCATGTTACAACTCAGAATTTAATGTATTCAAATGGTTATATTTTTCACTAACCTAAAATAGAACTTCATAATATGATTTAAACATGTAACCTATGCAATATTACACATTGGGTTCATGTTTCAAAACATTATATGCTTTATCATTTTATTGTGGAGGTTATTGTTGTGCAATTTTTGTAACATGGTGATATAGGTATATGTGATTTTGAAATAAACCCATATATTTTAATAAAAATTGTTACCTTTAGATTGATGCTTACTATTGGTCATTAATATATGAATTGTCTTCCTTGGCATTTTAAAGGTTTGCATATTGGAATTTAAGGTGACCATGTGATATTTTATTAAATCTTAGTTGTTAATCAAGTTCATTATCAGTCATTTTAATACATTTATATTTAGATATCTTGAGACACTTGGAAATATTATTTTAATTTATGGCCTAGGGTGCTAAGCGACAGATTGTGTACGTTGTGATTTATGGCAATATTTCTCAATATGACCTTGATCAGTTGTCTTATTTGGAAAAAGGTAGTAGGAAGTCTTGTAATGTTGCTAAGTTAATTTGGTGATATGTCCACTAAGTTGGTGAAAATTGAGATTGAAGATGATGGTGGAGGAACAAATCTAGTTAATTTACCTACTATGACATTGGATTACATTGAGTATCAAATAGATAAGGCAGGTCCTCTTATTGATTTAGTTTCTGGGAGTGATTCAAATTCAAGAGTTTTTTTAATCTATGATGTTTTTATTTTTGTTGGCTTAGTGGTTATAATGTTTGTTGAGAACTTACTATATTTTTAATACTTTCATTTCTAAATTTTTTTTAGTGGATTGGGTACTCTAGACATTGCAATTTTTTAGAAAGTTTTTAATTTTGATAAGCATGGCAAATGTTCATTTTGTTCAGTAGCTTGGTGATCATGTTTAATTTGGGAGTAATTTCAGTTCACTTATGTAGTGGTACTTGTTGAATAGTTGACTTGATAGATATTTGATCATGTGATGTTTACTTTGACTATATTATGTTATTATGTATTTATGATATTATTTAATGTTTAAATCATTTGACAAAGTACGTTTTGATTATTTATTCACATGAACATGTAAATAGTTATCTAGTGATGTTGACAAGTCAAAGGACCCCTACCCATTAGAGAATATTAAGTTTGTTTATATTATTTAATTTAATCCTGTGAACTTTATTCCAAAGTTTTAAATGTAAAGTTAAGTTATAAACTTTATAACTTCTAAAGAAAATAATTATAAAGTAATTGACTTTTAAAATTTAATTGACTTTATAACTATAACTATATAAATTTAGTTGTAACTTTAACCATAACTATCAATGATGATTAATTTATAAGAAGATTGAAGACACAAAAAGAGGAGAAACACACAAGTATTAAGAACTCTTCAAGTTTTCAACACTTCTATATCATTATTTTTCCATGCATGCATCTCTGAGATTAAATAATCACTTGTAGATAGACCAAATGATATCTTTTTTGACGCTGAAGTAATTTTCTTGAATCACACATGTATATTCAAGTTTATTGATTTAGTTATAACTAATTATCTAAATATTATCAGGTATTAATATCATTGATGATTGAAAAATATGCAGTCATGTGTGTAATTTTTTTATTATTTTACCCTAATAATGATGAAAACATTCCATAATTGTGACATATTATTAATCTATTAATTATATAGTGATATTTTGTTGAAGATTTGTTTGTAATCAAACTTATTTTAAAGTTTCTCAATGAAGTTTAATTTGCAGTTCCCTAAGTTAATTCTTTCTCAAATTCTCACACACTTTATTTATTTAGTTGTTCTAGTTTACTTTATTTTCTTAGTTATTTAGATTTATTTTTCTATTTAGATTAGTTTATTAGATTAAATTTTCTTACTTTATTAGTATTTTATTTCTTTTTATTCTCATTTATTAGTTTCTTGCTTGAGTAATCTTTAATTTTCTTATAATCTTATTGTTTTAGGTTATTTTTTGCTTTCCTTCTTGCTTATTTTATTTAGTACTTCTTGGTTTTTAATTTTTTTAGTCTCATTTATTTAAGTCTATATATAGTAGTTTATTAATCTATTTTGTCATTAATCTTAGATCTTTTAGATTTATTTTCTTGGATTAGTTAGATTTATCTATTGTTATATTTATTTGTTTTAGTTATTCTTTGATTTTATTTAGTTAGTTTCTATATTATGTTAGTATTTGTTTATATTTCCTTGTTTGGTTTCCATTTTTGTTTCTTTTATGTCTCTTTTAGTTTGTTGTGTTTTCTCTCTTTTGGTTTGTTTTAGTGTATTGTGACATTGGGACTGATAAAGAGATATATATTATTGAATTATAACATATCATAGATTTTTCCTTCAAGATATTTTCTCTCATAGGCTTTACTATATTGGATAGGTTAGATTATATTTTTAGATCTAATTCCAAATTTATATGTTGAATAAGTAAATTGATTTATGAATATAATGATGTTTAATTTGTTATGTATTATGTTGGCTTATTCCTAGAACTATTAAACAACCTCATCTACACATTGTAGGATTAATATTTGCTCCACAGATCCCTACACTTAAATTGGTTTGATTCCATCTTGACTCTCAAGTTAAGTGAAGGGTTAATTCACTGACATGACATTTTTTGATGTCCAAAAAATGGTTGGATACTAAACATTTATAATGCATCAAGGATAGTGAAGACACATGCAATAAGTTAGAGGATTGTTATTAAATCACCAAATTTGATAGAGGGGTGATTTACATCACTTAAGAGAGATCCAAATTAGTGAGAGATAAACCCCAAGAAGAGAGAAGGGAGAGTGTGAGAGTACCCAATCCATGAGAAAATGTGTATGCATGTTTTTCTTCATGTTTATGTTTGAATAATTCTATATAAGCATGTGTGAGAGTTTTAGTGAGAGTATGCATTCAATCTTTGTAATAGTTTTATGAATTCAATGAAGAAAATGTGTTGAAGAAGGTGTGTCAAGTATAAGTAATGTTTTTAAGTGTGTCAATGACGACATATGTTTTCAATATTGATGGGTCATGTTGTGCACCCAAGAATGTAATTAGATTGAATTATATGAGTGAGGAGGATAAGGTTATCATAAAACACAACAAGAGGGTAAGATTTTTGTATTGAAGGAAATCTAGAAATGGAAGTAGTAGAAAAAATAAAGATATGAGGAGAAGAAGGTTATCATAAAACACAATAATAGGGTAAGATTTATGTATTGAAGGAAATCTAGAAATGCAAGTTAAACTATCAAAGCTATTCCAAGTAGTAGCAAAAACAAAGATATGAGTGAGGAGAAGAAGGTTGTCGTAAAAAAAATAAGAGGGTAAGATTTATGTATTGAAGGAAATCTAGAAATGCAAATTAAACTATCAAATATTAATCTAAACTAACTTAGCCTAAGATAGAGCTATAAACAAAATAAACAACACAAACTTATACCTGAGTACCAAAAAACTTCTTCCATTGTAAAGTCAATTTTATTAGCTCTCTTTGAATTGTGGTTGCTCACTCTTCCAATGCAAGGTAAAATGGGTAGCGTTTTGATGCTAAAAATATCTTTAGTGGCTTTATTCATTTTGAATTCGATAGCACTTTATTACCATAAGTTAGGATAGTAAATTGAATTATGAATAAAATGATGTTCAATTTGTTATGTATTATGTTATCTTACTCCCAAAACTATTTTAAAACCTCATATACACATCATAGGATCAATATTTTATCCATAGATACCTACACTTAAATTGGTTTGATTCCATCTTGAATTTCATGTTAAGTGAAGGGTTGACTCACTGACATGACATCTTTTGTTGTCAAAAAAATGGTTGGATACTGAGAATTTATAATGCATCAAGGATAGTGAACACACATCCTATAAGTTATAAGATTGTTAGTAAATAACCAAATTGGTTAAAGGGGTGATTTACATCACTTAAGAGAGATCCAAGTTGTTAGGACCTAGAATCACACAATTGATTACCTTTGTATAAGCAACTAAACACGAAATTTAACCAAAATGCATAAGTAACTAGAATTCAGAAATAACACAGAATATGAGAGACAATACCCAATTGTATTAATCTAGGGCTCCCACACCTCTAAGGCATAAACAGTAAATCTCTTCAAGAGCTCACTCTCTCTCTTACGGTCCCAACACACAACTCAAACACAAATTTGGTGTTCACCTCCAACCAGTCAGTATCACTACTGCCAGTACACAAGTGCTCCATGCACTCTAAAATTGAGTACACACCGTACTCCAAGTACACAATCATACTTCAAGTAGATCTCACCTGATCTTGCTACCTATTGTGTTGATGTCACCTTTGATCCTACTGCCCCACAGATCACTTTTCACCTCGCACGCACACACACCTACAAATCAATGATCTTACTTACCCATGTAGATCTCTCTACACCTTGAAGAACCCTTGTCCTTGCCTCACCAAGTCCTTATGATTCTCCAAACCAGTACCCCAGTGGATCTTCTCCCTGATCTTGCACACCTACAGACCAACTTGATCATACACACTCGGCACCCCTGTGGAACTAGGAGGAACACACCTTGATCTATTCACTCTGAAGGAGATAACCTTGCTCAACTCAACTAGAACAAATTACAATACAGCCCATGAGTCTCTTAAATAGATCTCATGTAAACAATAATTAGACATCTAATTACAATAATTAGATCCACAGCTCCAAGACTAAAATTAGCCTTTAACATGCAAACAACTGGTTCATTAACAAACTATCTGTAACACTCATAGTTTCAAATCACACAAGTGACCGACGTCGGTCCCTGTCTGGCTGGAGATGACTGATGTCGGCTGATCCCTGATTGATGTCGGTTTGGTCTGCACTGGATATGACCAATGTCAATTGATCAGACTAACACCGATTGCTCTGCAACTCAACAACCTCATCCATGTCTACATCATTAAAGCTTTTAGCTCCACAACCTAACAATCTCCCACTTAGAGATAAATAGTTACACTATACTTGTACCTGTACACTGTCTAATTTGTTTCCTAGCTTGTATCCCTCTTCAAGATCAATCTTGAAGACCAACCACCACACAACCTATAACACCTGTCATCCAAGTAACCTGCCAAATCCAAAGTACTTGACCCTGCATAGCATGAATCCCTACTGTTGGTCCCTCTCAGATACCTGAGAACCCACTGAACTGCTTTCTAGTGCTTCTTTCCTGGATTGACTACAAACTTTTTGACAACACCCACTACTTGGGAAAATTCAGGGAGTACACATGTACTCAACCTAATCATGTGAATCAAGACATTGTTTTGTGAACTATCCAACCCTCGGCATGCTGACCAGTTTCACACAATCATTCAGAGACAAAATCAACCTGTGACCTTCCATGTCTCTAGAACACACTTATGCCAAAGAATTTTGCTCCTCCAAATTCTTCATGACACACCTCTAAACTAACTTTACCTTTAGCTCAGAAAAAAACCTTGTATGTGTAACCCTGCATCAAGCAAACACACAACATACAGTAGTAGGATGATGTTGCAATCATCACCCACCTAGTAAAGAAACCATAGTAGTTACAATGGCATTGACTAAAGCCATGCTTTGTCATCCACCTGTCAAACCTGTACCACTGTCCTGGAGCTCCCTTAAGACCATATGACCTGGCCTTCCATCTCACGTGTCCATTCTCTCTATTCTTTAACCAAGGAATCCATTCATCTCTCAGTGCTTTCATATCAGCTGGCAACCCTACCAAATATCCCATTTGGTTCTGCATCCTATTCATGCCATGCTCCCACTATTTCCTGGATCCTTCTTGCTCTGTAGTGAGCAACGAGTATAAAGAAGAGGAACAAAAAATTTGAGGCTTACTTACCCTTTCAGTCCTCCATATGGGCATTTAAGACTCCTTGACAGCTTGTTGTCCACCCAAAATCCGTTCTAGTGACCAACCTTGGTCACCACATAGTCTGCATCTGACTGACATCAGTTCCATGTGACTGTCTAGGTCACTAACACTGGTTATCCTACCGACATCGGTCTCCACCTGCCCAACACCACTGACTTTCCCTGTCTACACATGACCGACATTGGTGCCTGTCTGTTTGATGCCAGTTCCTCTTGACCGACGCTGGTACCTGTGTTCGCCCGTGAGTGATGACTTTTTACCTGCGAGCTTACTTTGAATCAAAACCCTATCCAAACTACCCTGCTCAGAGATATCCAGTCCCATCCACTAATCTCTATCCATCATCTCCTCCATAAACACCAAGGCTTTCTAGTTCTTAAGTCTGTCAAAGACATCTGACTTTCTCTTAAGAACATGCATCTCCTTCTTGCTCATGTGACCAAGCCTACAAAGCCACATCCTTACAACAGAAGAAGAATCAGTAATACAAGCAAGTAGATAAAGATTACCTACTTTTTTACCACTTGCTAATTCAAGTGCATCCTTGGTAACATTCCAAGAATCTGCTATGAGAGTTCCTGTGCATCTCTCATCACCCAACTTCCCTGAATAAATTAGCCACATCTTCAAGACTAGGACCTGCATGACCTCCTTCAACACCCATGTGTTGTCCATCTACAATTTTAGCTGCACTTCCCCTTTGACAAGGCTCACCAACCCCTCTATTTGGGGCTGCATGGAAAGAGGCAACAGAATCTATAAACCAAGATTCTACTTTATCCAAGGAACATCCTAGAGCATCTTGTGTAACAACACCTGCAACATCTGCTTCTTTAGTTCCTTCATGCTGATCTTCTACCAACCAAAAATTTTTATTTACCTACTCTTTCTTTCCATAACACTGTAATTGACCATTCGTGCTTTTCAATTCCTCCATTCTTAGCTTACTTTCTTCTACCATTGCTATACTCCCATTCAATCAGAAACCCCTAAGAGTGACATGTAATCAAACACAAACCTGCTCCCTGCAACCTAGCTCTGATACCACTTGTTAGGACCCAGAAGCACACAATTGATTACCTTTGTATAAGCAACTAAACACAAAATTTAACCAGAATGCACAAGTAACTAGAATTCAGAAATAACACAAAATATGAGAGATAATACCCAATTGTATTAATACTCTTCAAGAAGGAAATACAACAAAGAAGATGCCACAGGCTTCTTCATTACACACCTCTAGGGCTCCCACACCTCTAGGGCATAAACAGTAAATCTCTTCAAGAGCTCATTATCTCTCTTATGGTCCCAACACACAACTCAAACACAGAGTTGGTGTTCACCTCCAACCAGTCAGTATCACTATTGCCAGTACCACCAGTCAGTATCACTACTGCTAGTACACAAGTGCTCCATGCACTCCAAAACTGAGTACATACTGTACTCTAAGTACACAATCATACTTCAAGTAGATCTCACCTAATCTTGCTACCTATTGTGTTGCTGTCACCTTTGATCTTGCTCCCCCGCAGATCACCTTTGACCTCACACACACACACACACACACACACACACACACACACACACACACACACACACACACACACACACACACACACACACACACACACACACACACACACACACACACCTATAAATCAATGATCTTACTTACCCATATAGATCTCTCTACACCCTAAAGAACCCTTGTCCTTGCCTCACCAAGTCCTTATGATTCTCCAAACCAGTACCCTGGTGGATCTTCTCCTTGATCTTGCACACCTGCAGACCAACCTAATCATACACACTCGGCACCCCTGTGGAACTAGGAGGAACACACCTTGCTCTCTTCACTCTGAAGGAGCTAACCTTGCTTAACTCAACTAGACCAAATTACAATATAGCCTATGACTCTCTTAAGTAGATCTCATGCAAACAATAATTAGACATCTAATTACAATAATTAAATCTGCAGCTCTAAGACTAAAATTAGCCTTTAACATGCAAATAATTGGTTCGTTAACAAACTATCCATAACACTCACAGTTTTGAACCGCACAGGTGATCGACGTCGGTCCCTATTTGGCTGGAGATGACCGACATTGGCCAATCCCTGATCGATGTCAATTTGCTCTGCACTGGATATGACTGACGTCAATTGATCAGACTGACATTGTTTGCTCTGCAACTCAGCAACCTCTCAACAATCTCCTCCATGTCTGCATCAGTGAAGCTTTTAGCTCCACAACCTAACACAAGTTAGTGAGTGGTGAACCCCAAGAAGAGAGAAGGGAGAGTGTGAGAGTAACCAATCCATGAGAGAATGTGTATACATGTTATTCTTCATGTTTATTTTTGAATAATTATATATAGGCATGTATGAGAGTTTTAGTGAGAGTATCATTCAATCTTTGTAATTTTTTTTATGAATTCAATGAATAAAGTGTGTTGAATAAGGTGTGTCAAGTCTAAGTATGTTATTTAAGTGTGTCAATGCGAACATATGTTTTTAGAGTTGATGGGTCATGTTGTGCACCCAAAAATTTAAGTAGGTTGAATGAATAATAGTAATGGCTTGAGGCTTGAGAGAAAATAGAACAAGATTAATATTTCCATGAAAGGCAATATAAGAGATAATTTTTCATGTGAGTAGCTCAAAGTTATTCCAAGTAGTAGTAAAAATAAAGATATGAGTGAGGACAAGAAGGTTGTCATAAAACATAAAAAGAGGGTAAGATTTTTGTATTGAAGGAAATCTATAAATGTAAACTAAAATATCAAATCTTAATCTAAACTAACTACACCTAAGATATATCTACAAACAAAATAAACAAAACAAACTTATACCTCAATACCAAAAACCTTCTTCCATTGTAATGTCAATTTGATTAGCTCTCTTTGAATTGTGGTTGCTCACTCTTCCAATACAAGGTAAAATGGGCAGCATTTTTATGTAAAAAAATATCTTTGGTGGCTTTATTCTCTTTGAATTTGCTTTTGAATTTGATATCACTTAATTACCATAATTTAGGATGGATGAAAGTAATAGCTTGCATGCTTATTTATAGGTTTTAGGAGGAAAGATTGAATGATGTAGGATTATTTGAATATTTCAAATTATTCAAATAATCTATGGTGGCTAATGAGTCCTCATCCATGAGGATGATAACCATTTCAAATGGTTGAGAGAAATAGGGAGATGGTTAGCTAAGTCACTAGGAATGGGTCAAATTGTTTGAAAAGTCAAGGGATGACTCAAAGGTAATTGAGAAAGTTATGGGATTGGTTGGGGTGAGTCAATATGTGAGGGAGATAAATATGGAAGATGTTGTGTGAGGTAGAAAACCTAGATTTATTTATTAAATTTGAATTAAAAGTGTGCACACTTGATTAACTTTGAATTACTCAATTCTCTGAAAAAGGAGGGAAACTATGTTAGTTTATATTCAATATTGGGGAAGAAGAATTATTTTGTCAAAGTGCATTTTGACACTAAATGAAATTTATATGTTTACATTTTCCCCTCTTTGAAATGGTATTACGAAGCAATACCATTTTTAAGAATAGTAGATGAAGTAGAAAGTTGATAATTAAGAAGAAAAAGTTACCCCGGATGAATGAAAATGATTGTGATGATGCCCCCTCGAGTATTTGTGTGAGAAAGAGGATGAACACTCAAAATGAAGGAAAGAAGGATGGAGATATGTAAAACATTAAATTGTCATCAATAATACATATAATTATCTCAATGCTAATATTTACAACATTGTGAAGTGTATGTGTAAAATTATTTGCCTGTAGTTGTTAAATGCTAGAGAATATATTGGAAAAAGTACAATTTCCACTTTATAGACTACCCATTTAGATGTTGTGTAGAGTCAAGGGTATCACAAGTGGATGTGGGAATTATATATCCCAATGATGGTAATCCTCAGGCTATAAAATGAAAAATATAGATTGTTCAATTTGTGATAAAGATTTATAAAATTGATAGTTACAAGCATTAATAAGGAGATATAACACTTTGATTAAATGACAGTAGAAATATGGATGGATGATGGTGTCTGAATTGACCCTAGAGACCAATATCTCTAAGTGTTGCCTACATAATTTGTTGTGGATAAAGTCTGAGTGGGGATATTAGGCCAAATTTAGTTCTCTCAATGTGGGAAGAGAAGTGATGATGAAATTTAAGATTGACCCATGGATTTTAGTAACCAACTCAAGCTACTTATTTCTCATTGTGATTGGATGTGATGATGGATTGATATACCCCCAAGCAAAGATACATACAAGGAATGGATTGGGAATTGATATATCTTGAGATAATTTGCACACTTTAAGGTGCCCCATGAATCAAGGTTCATAGGAGAGGATGTGGGAATGATATATCCTATTTAAAAGTTATGAGATTGGATTGGTTGATTAATTTACTAATTGATTGAGTGATAGATTGAGTGAGTGATGGATAGATAGAGAAAAAATGGATATTGTGATTTTGTCAATCTCAATCGATGGGTATAAGATATTAAATTAAAATATTAAGAAATGATTGGGGATGACTTATGTGCAAGCATAAACAAATAAGTTAATTGACTACACAGATTAATGATGATGGATCCCATGATTGGATAGCATGGATTCAATTGATAGATGAAATATAAAGGGGATTATAGGATGAATGTGTCAATAATTTTTGTTTTATGCAGTTAAATGCTTATAAAAGGAGAGGAAAATTATTTATTAATTCTCAAAATTATGAATTTGGTATAGGTAATGGCAAATTTGTTAAATATAGTGATGAATTTAGTGCGAAATGATTTTGTAATTATCAAAATTATGAAATTGGCATGTATAATTATGAATTCATTGAACATAGTGGTGAATTTATTAATAAAATGATTTCTCAATTATCATAATTATGAATTTGCCATATATAACTACAAATTTGTGTAAGGTAGTCATGAATTCGCTTTACACTAGAAGTGGCCATCTTTTGAAGGGCATAACTTCTGATTTTAAACTCCATTTGAGCTATCATTTTTACCAAAACAAAGGTATTAGAAAGGATAATGCAGCCATGAACACATATTGCATTTTGGGTAAGGATAAGTCATTGGAAAAAAGTGGAAAATTAATTAGAAACATTAAGTTAGATAAGAAGAATGTTGTTTGATAATTTGAAGTGTTTGTTGATGTGACTGTGAATGTTAATGAGTGTGTTTGAGATTTATAATGAGCATGAAATTATTAACATATTATCTATTTTAAATGTGCATGGAAGAGACAAGTTTGAGTATAGATTTAGAGTATTATGTGGATTCATTTTCTCAGCCTGTCATAGATCCCCCTAGGATTATATCAAAATAGATTTGTCTAAGATGACACACAGATGCTCCATCCAAGGATGTTAGATGATTTGATATCTACCATTATTTATTTAATTTGCTTTGGATTTCCAACAATAATTTCAATCGAGTTGAGTAACCTTATTTTTGATATTGTACATGACAATATACATTAATGGTATGGAAAAACCATGATGATTATTGTGTTAAAGGCATAAGGACTAATAGATTCACAAGTGTAAGACTTAACCTAACATAATATAGAAGATCATAATAACACCATTTGTAATGCTCATAGTGATATAGACATAGGAAGCAACAATAAATATAGGATAAAAAGAAACATTTGCAATAATGAAAACCATGTAAGGAAAACAAACAAGGAAGTAACCAAACATTATGGAAGTAAGTAAGCATTCAAGATGTATAAGAAAGTAAATGAATTTACAAATAATATGTTGGAATAATGCATTCTAAGCTTACCTAGGGTTAATAGGGTAAGTTATTTATTACCGAGGGTAAAATTTATTTACCTCGGTTAATTTATTTTATTGTTGAGAATTTCTCAACAATATATTTGTTCGTAGTATGAGAAAACAAATAGTTTGTTTTCTCTATTTTGTAATCATTACAAATAGTTTGTTAACATGAAACAAACTATTTGTATTATAAATACTTTGCATTATATGAGAAATTAACGAGAGATTATTGAGAATATACAGAGAAATTTGTGGATTATCACATATTTTTTAGGTGTGACAAATTTATTTATTCTCTGGAAATATTTGCAGGGTATTTGTTGTGGGTTCTCTCTCCTAGATTGATCCTTTGAATCCTGTGTATCTCCTGCTCATTCTTTCATGGTATCAGAGCTTGGAGTTCCAGTTGAAGATCCTCTTCCCTAAAATTTTTCATATTTTAACACATTCAAAAATATTATTTTATTGATGTGTTACAGATATTTTTAATTCTCTCAAATTCTGGTTCTTATTTACTAATTTTTTTTGCAAAATTCTATACTTTATGCTCATTAAATGACCGTACAGATTTCAAAAATCAATTTTTTTTCATGGAGGCGTATAAAATCAAGTCAGGAATCCATTTCAATTTGAATTTTCACATTTGGATCAGGACGTACAACTCTTTCATTCAAAAACTTGCAGACTGGTCTCTGTTGGCAGACTGCAGTACCTATCCATTTTTCTGATGTGGCAGATCGTACGGTTGACTTTTTTCAAATATGAGACCTGTTAATGAAATTTGACTCTAATATATTTCTATCCATATAAATTTTGATGAATTTGGATTAGGCCGTACAATGTTTTGGAAGCCAACAAGAGGAAATTAAAAACTATTTTTTTGCCTGCTGTATAGCCGTACGGATTTCTCATTTTTGAATGTCTTATTCTATATAAAATCAAAATATGAGAATTTCATGTGATATCAGACTTCCAAAGCTTTCATTTCATGCTGAGAAGGATGGATTTGGAGCAGGCCATACAGTTTTTTTGGCAGATCCAGTGGAGCCATTTTGCATTGCTGAAAGGTGTTTTTTCCTTGGCTATTTTTCTCAAATATTTCCCTGACCACCACGCCTTGCTGGAAAAAGAGTTTATTTTTGATAAAGCAAAATATTATTCAGCTGATATCTCACATGTGTGAGTCATTTTTGGCCTTTTTTAATTAATTATTTTAATTTTTAGTGGTTTAAATGCAAGTCTCTAGCTTTGAAAGTTCAAATTTGACTTTGCTAAAACGGCTAGAGATATTTTGTTAAAAATTTGTAGGGAGGAGGTCTTGGGGTCAAATCTCCCTACATTTTTTTGCATAAATCCATTTTTTAATTTTGTATAAGCCAAGGCTAAAATTTTTTTTTCGTCGGGAGACGTTAAATTGTAACAGGAGGGGTGTTTTTTAAGGAAAAATAAATGTCTAGATTGTTCTTGTCAACTTCATCATCTTCCTCGGGAATGGAATCTCGATTGTTTGAACCTCTAAATTCTAAAAATTACCATGTTTGGAAGCCAAAAATGCAACAACTCCTTCAATCAAAGGGCTTATGGAGAATTTTTTCTGAAACGACACCTGCAGCATTCACCACTAAAAAAGACAAATATGCATATGGTTGTAAGCAGGATGAGGCTCTTGGATTGATTTGCCTCAACGTCTCAGATAATCTTCAATTTCACATTGCAGATGCTACTATGCCAAAAGAGGTATGGGAAAAATTTAAAAACCTATTTGGCAAAGTTAATGAGTTTAAAATTTTGCAATTAGATGCAGAATTGAGTACTCTCTCTCCATCAGATTTCCCTTCAATAGATGAATTCTTAGCAAAATTCAAATTTATAAGGTCACAATTGAAAGTTGGTGACAAGGATAAAAGTGATCAGGAGTGCATTTTCATGATTTTTTCAAAGTTGAAAGGACCATATAGTGTTTTATCCTCTGCTTTTTATACTATGATGGATACATTAGGTGATGAATTCAAATGGCCTTCCTTTGAAGTTTTTTGTGAAAGATTGAGTAGGGAGCAAAAAAAATTAATGGCCTTAGATGCTCTACCTGGTCCTAGTCATGCTCTAGTTGCTAATTCTTATAAAGTAAAACCTTCACCTAAGTCTATAAATCAAGCACCTTCAAATAACCCTCCAGAGTCCACCACCCAAACACCTCATCATTCTAAATCTACTAAGACCAAAAAGTCCTTTAAGCAAAAGAAGAAAACATTTGGTCCATGTAATTCTTGTGGTGGTCCTAATCATGATGAAAGTAGATGTTTTAAGAAGATGGAAGCATTAGAGGCAGCGGTCAGACAACACAAAATTTCTATTCCGTCTCCATCTCCTTCTACTTCTATAGGAAAAGGGAAAGCACTTTCAGCCAGGGCTATATCTCCATGTCAGGATCAGTGGATTTTTGACTCAGGTGCTTCTCACCATCTCACACATTCTAAGGATCTATTGTCTTACCTTACAGATTTTAGTACATCACATATTGTTATGGGTAACTCCTCACAAATTGAAGTCTTGGGATCAGGTACTGTTGATAAACAGGATGGATGTTTTAACAATGTATTGCTTGTACCTCAAATCTCTTCTAATCTTCTCTCTGTATATCAAATATGTAATTCTAGTACTGGTAAAATTGTGGAGTTTACTTCACATAATGTTGTAATAAGAGAATGTAATGATCCTAGTGAGATAGTTGCTACAGGTACAGCAGACCATACTGCAAGACTCTATACTTTTGATAAGTTTGAGTCTATTGTGTCTTCTGGTTCTTCACTTATAGCACATGGTAATAATCTCAGCAAATTGTGGCATGAGAGATTGGGACATTTGAGTTATGGATATATGCAACAAATGAGTACAAAACATCTTGTAAAAGGCCTTCCTAAGGTCTCATGTATTGATGGGGTATGTCCTGGTTGTCTAGTTGGTAAACAACACCAGGATCCATTTCCAGTTGGTAAGGCCACACGTGCAAATGCACCCTTAGGGTTGATTCATAGTGATTTGATGACTTTTCCAACTCGTTCTTTTTCAGGGGCTAAATATGCACTCACATTCATTAATGATTTCACTCATAAAACTTGGGTATATTTTCTCAAGTTGAAAAGTGAAGTTTTTGAAACTTTTAAGGCTTTCAAAGCCTTTATTGAAAAACAATCATCTCTTCCTCTTAAGAAGATACGCACTGACAATGGGGGGGAATATGACAGTAATGCTTTTTATAATTTTTGTATTGAGCATGGGATACAACATCAGTTCACTGTACCACACACTCCTCAACAAAATGGTGTAGCAGAGAGGAAGAATCGAACATTAAAAGAGATGGCTCATTGTATGATTCACTCTAAAAGTTTGGGTCCACAATATTGGTCTGAAGCTGTAAATTGTGCAAACTACATTCAAAACCATATGCCTCATAAAGCTGTGCAAAATATGACACCAGAAGAAGCTTGGTCTGGGATCAAGCCTGATATTTCAGATTTTTGCATCTTTGGGAGTCAAGCATGGGCATTCATTCCTGATGACAAACATAAAGCATTGGAGAAGAAAAGCCAACCACTCATTTTTGTTGGTTATTATGAAGATGTAAAAGCCTACCATCTTTTTGATCCTCTCACACATGATGTGTTATTTCGACGGGATGTTCAGGTTGATGAGCTACCCACTCCACAGGAGTGTACATCTAGTTCTTCTTCTTCCCCTCCTTCTACTGAGGATAGTGATGATTTGATTTCTATTATTGATGATGATGATGTCGCACTTATTCAGCCACCACAGCCATCTTCTTCACCACCTTTGCCTAAATGGGCAAAGAGCACTCTACATGCAGTTGGTTCTTTTGTTGGTGATCTATCTGATTCTCGTCGCACTCGCTCACAGACATCTGGTGTTGCTCTTTTGGGACAAGCTTGTACAGATGATCCAGTGTTGTTTTTTGAGGCTATTGGTATACCCGAGTGGGATGTTGCTATGTATGATGAGTATTCTTCATTAATGAAGAATGATACTTGGGATCTTGTCCCTCTTCCTAAGGGAAGAAAACTTGTAAAATGTAAATGGGTCTATAGCACCAAATATGTTGCAGATGGATCAGTAGATAAGTACAAAGCTAGATTAGTAGCTAAGGGTTTTTCACAGGTTGAAGGGGTTGATTACTCTGAGACCTTTGCCCCTGTAGCTAAGATGGATTCTATTCGGCTTGTACTCTCTCTTGCTACTTCACATTCTTGGTCTATTTTTTAGATGGATGTGAAGAGTGCTTTCTTACATGGTGATCTCCATGAGGAGATCTATATGGAGTAGCCTCCAGGATTTGTGCAGGACTCATCCTTGGTTTGTAGACTCCGTCATTCTCTTTATGGCCTCAAACAAGCTCCTAGAGCTTGGTATGAGAAGATGGATAGTTTTCTTTTGAGTTCTGGTTTTATTCATTGTGAGTCAGATCACAATGTATACATCCTGAAGTAAAGTGAGGAGCTTATCATTTTGGTTTTGTATGTTGATGATCTCATCCTCACTGGTAGTTTAGATTCCTTAATACATGACATCAAGGACAAGTTGGCAGATAGGTTTGATATGACAGATCTGGGACTTCTACATTATTTTCTTGGTCTTCAAGTTTTTCAGTCTTCTGAGGGCATTTCTATTGGACAACAGAAGTATGCGATAGATCTTCTTCATCGATTTGGCATGGTTGATTGTAAGCCTGCACCCACTCCATATCAGTCAGGTATTGTGTTGTCTGCCACTTGTATGACTCCTCTTGTTGATTCCACTTTGTATTGGCAACTTGTAGGTAGTCTTTTATACCTGACTCATACCCGTCCCGACATCACATTTGCTGTGAACCTTGTCTCTCGGTTCTCACATGAGCCTCATGAGAGTCATTGGCAAGCAGCCAAGCGTATTTTGTGCTACATTCGGGGCACCACTCACTTTGGTATACATTACACACCACAGAGTTCTACACAGCTTGTTGGATACACTGACTCTGATTGGGTTGGTGATGTTGACACTCGCAAGTCCACTTGTGGATTTGCTTTCACACTTGGTTCAGGTCCAGTTGCTTGGGCATGCAAAAAGCAGGCTGCTATTGCATTGTCCTCTACTGAGGTTGAGTATCGAGGTGCTGTCAAAGCTAGTCAGGAGATACTTTGGCTTCGACAGTTGCTTGGAGAGTTTGGCTTCACACAGCAGGGTCCTACTACTCTTTAGTGTGATAACCAAAGTGTGATTGCTATTTCATGCAATCCTATTGAGCATCAGCAAACAAAACACATTGAGATTCACATGCACTTCATTCGACATCTTATTCAGGATGGAGTTCTTTCTTTGGAGTTTGTGCCTACAGCTAAGCAGATTACAGACATCTTCACTAAACCTTTGGCTTCTCCTCGTTATCTTCAATTGCGAGTGATGCTTGGGGTGAAGGAAGTTGTCCTTGGGGGGGATTTCCCATGAAGTCCTTCCTTCCTTTATTTTTCATATATTTTGATTGGTTTGTACATGGGTACCTTATCAGGCCTAGTAGCCGGGACCCATCCTTGTTTGTCATTCTCCCTATGTTTTGCTTAAGGGAGGGTGTTGGAATAATGCATATTTAAGCTTACCTAGGGTTAATAGGGTAAGTTATTTATTACCAAGGGTAAAATTTATTTACCTCGATTAATTTATTTTATTGTTGAGAATTTCTCAACAATATATTTGTTTGTAGTATGAGAAAACAAATAGTTTGTTTTCTCTATTTTGTAATCATTACAAATAGTTTGTTAACATGAAACAAACTATTTTTATTATAAATACTTTGCATTATATGAGAAATTAACGAGAGATTATTGAGAATATACAGAGAAATTTGTGGATTATCACCTATTTTTTAGGTGTGACAAATTTATTTATTCTCTGGAAATATTTGTAGGTTATTTGTTGTGGGTTCTCTCTCCTGAATTGATCCTGTGAATCCTGTGTATCTCCTGCTCATTCTTTCATAATAAAATTAAGTGACATGTCAGCAAATTACTAGCAAACAAGTAAGAAAATAAATTTTTGGATCTCCTTGGTTAGAGTATAACCCTTTGGCATTTGAGTTTTTGACAATGTTGAATCTTCCAATGAGTAATCTGCATGATGGATGACTAGGGTATGTAATTAAGGACAAAATATTTTTTGATTGAATTTGGATTTTTTGGTTTTTTTTTATGTCTTCTAATGTTTTTGGTTTTTATTCTATTTTTAATATTTTTTGGTTTGTGTTGGATTTATCTATGTATATACAAGGAATACCAACAAAGAGAAAACCATATTTTAGCTTTGAGGAACGGAGTGGTAGTGGATGGAAAGAATAATATATTTGTAGTATGGATGAATAGGAATGGATTGGAATTAAGATGATAACTCAAAGGAACACATGAGGTAAGAACCAAGTGTCTAGTCATTAAAGTAGCCTTGTAAAGATACACTAAGATATTTCCAAGAACATGTCTCAATGCATTTCCACTTCCTTATCAAGGTCAAAAATGGGAATAAGGGTGGTTTTATGATGGCAAAGATTGGATTAATAATCATGGGTTTCAATGTGTTTGGGATTAAATAGATAATGATGGGTTTCGATAGGTAAGGGAAATTAAAGATGTTTTAGGTTAGGTAAATGATAGGCTTAATATGGTTAAGGATAGGTGAAAGATAGGCTTAGGATGGTTAAGGATGCTTTAGGATAGTTTAGGATAGGTGAAGGATAGGCTTAGGATGGTCAAATATCTTTAGGATTGAAATGGATTGAGTTTTCCCCCCAAGTGTAGGTACACTTAGAAAATTGATTATTTTACACATGATGCCAAAAATTGGCTTTCATTATGGTACCTATCCAAGGCACCATAGAAATGGTTTTCACCTTTCAATGAATTTATTTCTCTTTTTTCTTTTTCTTTTGATTTTTCTTATTTTTGGCATCTCAAATATGGAAGGGTTTGAGATGCATGATGGTGACCTTTATGAATATTTGAAGTATGTGCTCCAAATATGTCCTCAATAACTTCATTTATTTCCAAGTTGGTTTCTTCCAAATTTACCAGGATATTATCATAGCCACTACAATAGAGGGTGTTGCCAAACAAGGTGAAGTAAAAAGTATGTTGGATGAAGGATGTGTGTTGAATGCATGAAGGATTTAGAGGGATGAAATTATATTAGAGATAAGTATATGTGTCATGATGTAAAATATATGTGTCATGAAAAATTTGGAGGGATGAAAGTATATTAGAGATAAGATTGGGACTAACTACAAGTTATATTATTTAAGAATTTAACATTGCATCAATGATATCTTCAATTTGTGGTGGGTATACATCTTGCAACTGTGGTAATGTAGAGGATATATTAATTGTATCACCCATTGGTGCCATAGAAATTTTTTCACCAAGGGATTCTTCTTGATTATTTTGATTGGGATTTAGATTTGGATTGTCCAATAATGTCTTGAAGAAGTTTTCAATAAGGGACTCATATTTTTGGTTTTCTAGATTTTGATTTAGATTTTGATTAAAATATAGATTTTTATCATTTGATAGTGCCTCAAATAGGTTTTCGCTATGATATGTATATTTTAGAATTAGATTGTAGGATTCATTTTGAGTTACACTTGTTAGTCCTTAGAATATGTAGATAATTCTTGTTGCTCTTCTGGAAAGAGACCAACTAGGAATTCTAAAATTATTTGATTATCATAAATGGAAATTAACTATAAGTAATATTGTTGGTCCCAATCAACGGGTGTAGGATACTAGCTTATAATATCAAAGGTAGGATTAGTTATATTGAGGAAAGGAGTGGTGGTAGCACAATCTTCATAGAGACTATAAACGGATCCCATTTTGATTATGGATGAAGTTCCCTTAGAAACCACAAAAGTATCACTAACATCTTTACATTAAATTTTAATTAGCTTATGGTTGATGCTTTGGGATCTAATGTTTAGTTTTAAAGGATGGGTTTGATAATTCATTACTCATGGATTTAGTTGTCTACAAGTACCTCTATCACTTGGGGTGTATGTTGTGGGGTGATGGGGGATTCAACATGTGATAAGGAGTTGGGTTTTCAGTCAATGGGTGATAGGCTATATTGGTTATAGGAGGCTTGGTCCAAAATACGATCTTGGTCAGAAATAGAATTTCAGTGAAAAATGGGATCTTGATCAAAGATAGATTTTTGGTCCACGATAAGCTCATCAACAAATATAAGATCATAAAAAATGAATGGTAGACTATGGATTGCTTGAAAATGGATGTGTCAAAAATAGGTTCATGAGAAATGGTTGGAAGGTTACAACCTTGACTTGTAAGTGGGGTAGCTTGATGAGTCTAAGGAAAGACATATTGGCATGCCCTCAAGCTATAATTTCCAGATGTGGATACACTTGGCTCTACCTTGATGTACCCTTTTTAAACCAAATATTGGATACAATGCTTTAGTATTGTGCAATAATTTATATAATGACATTCAATTTTGTGATAATCACAATACTATTTAGGGACATTTGGCTCAAAGTATTTAGAGTTTATAAATATGACTAAGTTTAAAACAACCAATTTTTGAAAGAATACATCATAAGGCTACCCTAAAGGACTGAATTTTTTCTTAATAGGCATGGTAATGTTTTTGATAGGTTAGGAGCTTTGGATTTGTTATAGCTTTGGGGGTGGAGTGATACTAGATGGTAGGGGTGATATAATTGGATTCCCTTTCCAATTTTAATGAGGGATGTTGAAATTAAGGTTATGAAAAGTGGATGGGTGTCTTGGTTGAACTTAAATAATAGGGTTACTATTGGTAGTGTGATGTTGATGTGGAATAGTTTAGGGTTGTCTAGTAATGAAGTCGGGTAGAGAGGTACCTTGATCTTTGAATAATGGATTTTTTGGATCTATGTTGAAGGTGAAAGTATTTGGATTTGGTGGATTTGTGAAGGTTGATGGACTTGTGAAAAATTGTGTACTTGATGGATTCTTGAAGCTTGATGGATTTAATGTTAATGGATTCATGTTAAAGGTTTTATTTGAATTTGTGAAGTTAATCAGATTTGAATCTTTTGGGTTTGTGAACAAATGTGGATTTGATGTGGTTTGGTTCAATTTTGGGAATGGGATAAATGTAGAAATAAATGGTTGATTTTGATGAATGTGGAAAGGATTGTTCTAACGGGTGTTGGAATTAAAGGTTGGATTTGGATTGAAGGTTGTGTTTGGATTTGATTAGATTGGGGGTTGATTTGTGAATGGGGTTTGGTTTAATTATAGATTTGAAAGTGGTGGTGAAGGTGAACCAAAAGTTTGATTTAGATTGATGTTAAGGTTGGAACTATGTGGATCTAGGAATGCATTTTGATTTGTGATTGGTGACTTTTGATTTATGGGTGGAGTGGAAATTGTAAATAATTCAAAGAATTTTGACTAGAAAATCTTAAAAAGATTCGATGTTGTCCCTAAAGTAAAACTTGGATGTTGATCTATGGGTAAACATAAATGAATATTAATTTTTGAAATTGATTGATTGATGTTTGGGTTAGATTGGTCAATTGGTAAACTTGAATGACTATTCAAGTTTGGATTTGATTGATTTATGGGTGAGGTTGAATGAATATTTAAACTCAAAATTGAATTTATTGGATGATTGATTGATGAGTTTACAATGACATTGAAACTTTGATTTGGATTTGTTGGATGATTGATTTGATGTTGATTCAAATATGTGTTTGAATCAAAATTGGTTGGATAGAACCCTAGACGAAGTCAAGGATTGTTTGGATTTGGATTTGTGACCATATTGATCAAGGGATTATCCATCATAGCCATGTGCCTTGTAATGGGTGACACTACGAAGGGTAATAATTGACTCAATAAATGAAAAGGACTTAAAACTAGACTCTAATAAAGAAAAATACCAAAGTGATTAAAAGTTTGATTGTTAACTAAACGTTTTTGAGTTTTAAATTTGGAAAGTTTAATTTTAAGATTTTTGGTAGTTTTAAGACTCAAAATAACTTCACTTTCACTCAAATATTATTCATCACATGGTAAATCATAAGGACACAACAAATAAATCCTACTTAAAATAATCACGCAATTGCACAAAAACGTGAAAATCTAGGATTATGGTCATGAACAAATTTTGAGCCTTCTAATGTCACTTAATTGTGCATGGTCTTAGTTATGGCCTAATATTTCAAGGCACTAAACATGGAGGATCATGTCATTCTCATGTCCCACTAAGTTTGGTTTCAAGGGTGTGTGGAAGATAGTTTCTCGGTATTAACCGCTAATTGATGCATCAAAGTCAAATGGCCAATAGGCTTTCCTAGGCTTAAGTTTTTCATAAGATTATCTAAAGAGGAGTCCTTTGATATACCTTTTAGTATTTTGAGTCCTGATTTCATGGAATAAATTTATTGAGTAGACACACACTATTGGGTCTTGTCCCAACGTTCTCAACATAGCCATAGGGATCTAAGTCTCTTGATAATTGATAAAATCATATTTTAAGGCAACTATTAAAGCCCTAAGTATTTGAGTATGAAATCCTCTTACATCACAATGTATTTAAAACACATAACCACTTAAACCATTAAAACTATTGGATCTCAATTTATATACCCCACAAATACACGAGGTTTAGCCTACTACATGATGGTGAAATCCATGGTCAATAGAGCCCAAAGAAAAAATGTTAATACTTGTCTCTGATTCCTAGGTATCATCATCAATGTGATGCCAAGGGAAGAGCATACACACAAGCACAACTTGGGTAACATAAAAACTATGAAATTGCTTTTGATTCCTGAGTATCATCAATAATGTAACACCAAGGGAAAAACATATGTAATTTCACAACACACACAAAATGTTACAAAACATAAATGAATTAACTCCAAGAAATTAATTGTGAGCTAATTACTATAAATAAAAACAAAAATTGAAATAAAAATTTGAGTAACAAAAATGGAAAGATTTTGATTTTGTTTTAACTTTTTGGTAACTTTTCTTTGACTAGCATTATGTAAACAATTTGATAGAAAGTTTGTTTTGGCTTAGATTCAAGACAGCCTATAATAAAGTAACAAAAAACCATAGAAAAAAAGAGAAAATCAAGCATCTATTACAAATTCACAAATACACAATTAAACAAAACAGAGAAATTGTTACTAGATAGAAATAAAAAATAAATAGAATACAGGAAAAACATAGAATGAATTCATAGTTTTAAAATGATTTCACAACTATACTCAATGAATTCACTGTCATAGTCTCTGATTTTGTAGTTAATAATGACAATTTCGTAGATAACCTGAATAAATTTATAGTTACACAAAAAAGATAGAAAAACATAAGAAATGATTTCACGATTTTAGAATGATTTTGTAGGTAATTAGACTGATTTCATAGTTAAATACTATGATTTTATTAGTAAACTCACCATTTTCATAATTTACTTGAAATAAAGAGTTAAAAGATAAAAAACATAGATAGAATCAGAAACAAAGCAGAAAGATGGTGAAAAGGAGAAAACTATGAAAAAGACTACAAAAATAGAGTAAATAACAATTGTGTAGTTCTCTATTGTAATTTAGTTGTTAGACTCCCTGAATTCACAATTACATAGAAAATATGCACAACAGAACTTAAAAAGCCAAAAAATGACTTGAAAATTCAAACACAACTTTCAAGACCTAGATTAAATGTATATTCAAAATAAAATCAACAAGAATCAATTGAAAATAATTTTAAATGCACCTATGATGATTGTGAGATGAAAAATATGAGGGAATGTCCCACTGGGCATGCCAAAATGTATTGAACAAAATATAGAAATGTAAATTAAGCTATGAAATATTAATATAAACTAACTCGACCTAAGTTATAGTTACAAACAACATAAACTTATACCTTAGTACCAAAACATTTCTTCCATTATGCTATGAATTTGATTAGCTCTCTTTGAATTATGGTTGCTCACTCTTCAAATGCAAGGTAAAATGGGCAGCATTTTGATGAAAAAAAATTCTTTGGTAGCTTTGATTCACTTTGGATTCACTTATGAATTCAATATCACTTCATTATCATAAGTTAGGATGGATGAAAGTGATGGCTTGTATGCCTATTTATAGTTTTTCGATGAAAGATCGAATGTTGGAGGATTATTTGAATATTTGAAATTATATAAATAATCTACAATGGCTAATGATTCCTCATCCATGAGGATGATTACCATTTCAAATGGTTGAGAAAAATAGGGATATGGTTAGTTGAGTCACCAAGAATGGGTCAAAATGTTTGACAAGTCAAGGGATGACTCAAGGGTAGTTAGGGTGAGTCAACATGTGAGGTAGATAAAGGTGGAAGATGTTGGGTGAGGTGTTTTATATATATTTATATATATATATATATATATATATATATATATATATATATATATATATATATAATTGAATTAAAAGTTTGAACAATTGATTAAATTTGAATTACTCAATTATTTGAAAAAGGAGGAAAATAGTGTTAGTTTATATTAAAATTTGGGGAAGAAGAATTAGTGTATCGAAGTGAATTTTGACACTATATAAAATTTAGGTGTCTAAATTTTCCATGTGATAAGCCCAAATTTTATTTTAGTAAAATTAACGAGGAAAAAGTTTTTGAACATTTTATATGGGAAGGAATCCTCTTGAAGGAAGATGTAGATGTGATATTTGTTGAACTGGAAGAAGGAGACCCATTATTTGATGATGGAAAGGAGATTTGGGTATCCCATAAGTGGTAAATTTTAGGATATTTCATGGAAAATGAAGGAAATGCATTTGTATTTTTTATTTTTAAGGGTATAAGGGTTGAGGAAAACCAATGAAAGACATATTTCCATGATGGAAACAATAGAGGTGAAAGAAGAGAGCAACCATGAGGAGTTACAGGTTTCCATGAAGGAGATAATGGAGACAAATGAAATGCAATTTTATGCACACAAGGAGAGTAGGGTTAACTACCATCTATATGAGATAATGTGCCTTTTAGATTACATCTTGTGACCATACGTTTTGAGAAGCATACAAGAAATTAAAGAATTATTATACAACATGTTTATGAAGCATGATGAAGTGGTTGAATAAGTTTTTGTATAAACTCATGATCCCCTTAAGGAGGATAATTTATAGTTCAATCTAGCATGTTCATTTGTATGAGAAGCAAAGTGAAAAATGGGAACAAGAGGATGATATGGCAGTAGTAGTTGAAGAGTTGGTTGGTAATGATATGCAAGTAATATAATTTTGTCTTCAATTCATCATGAAAACAAGAGAGTGGGAAAGTGATGGTATAATAATGTTCTCAAGAGGGCATACAATATGGGTTTGATTTGCATCAGCTAGAGGTGGGAGAGATGAATCTCACAAGAACAAGTGAAAGATATGGAAAGAATAAGAAAACCTTCTCAATAGGAAATCAGTTTATAGAGAAGGATATGCATCAAAACTCCATCTTTATATATATACAGAGTGGAATGGTAGTTGGATAATTCATGAACCTGGTGATAAGGGATGGTCCAAAGAGCATTTGAATAAAGAGAGATGACTAAGTTCACTCATGTAGCATAGAGGCAAGCAAAGAGATAGATTTGATGGACAAGTTTCAACTAATATTAATGATGAATGAAAGTGTTGTTGCATATTTGGAAGCAACCCACATAGGTATTAGGGAAGAGACTCTTATGAGTAAAGTTATAAATTATTTTCATATGGACAAGGAGAGTGAAATTTTATTTGCACATGGCATGGTTGTGGTGAAAGAAGAAGAGTATAATCAACTTAGATATAATATAAAGAGGATGAGAATGAAATAATATAAATATGATATAGAGAAATTGAGTTTGTTATCAATTCAAGCATGTGTTGAAGAGCATGATGTTGCAGATATAGAGATGAATAGAAATAAGACATTCAAAAAGGCCTTCTAGAGCAAAGAGAGTGAGCCACTTGAGTTCATAATTTGTGAAGAAGTGAAAGATGAAGAAAATTCTTCAAAGACTCTTATAAATGAATAATCCACAAGAAAGATGATGGTGCAAAGATAAGCATATAAGGTTGTAATAGAAATACATATGGGAGATGGTGTGATTGAGGAGATGTTTCTACAAGCATTAGAAACACATGGTGAAGAAAATGAAGAGGATGATGAGAGATCAAATTAGAGGTAGTTGGATGGTAGTGGGTACAAGTCCACAAGATAAACTATGATGCAAGAAAAAAATATAGATGGAAGAGGTCAGATGGAAGTGGGTTGTATTCCACAAGAATATTGAGAGAATAGGAGATAAGCCTTTAGCAGACGAGGATAGTTTATGGTGGGTTTGATCCCACAAAGAAGGAAAGAAAGAGTAGAGAAGAGAAAAAGAGACATATTTAAAGCTAGAAAGAGGAAGCTAAAAGTGGAATAAAAAGCATTACCATCAACTAGAGTATTTGGTATGTTGGAATGGGATGTCATTGTCATTAATCTTTGTGGTCAAAAGAGTGGTTTTACCATTTATTCCATCCATGTGAGTAGGAGTTCATATTTTAAAAACCTCGAGTGTTTGATGCAAGATTATATTTCATCAAATAAAAACAAAGTGGTGCATGTTCATGTAGTCTTGTTAATGTGTGTAACAACCCTAAAACTAACACACGCACAAAAAATTAGGTCATAATATTATACTACTTTGTTTATCCACACCTGACATTGTTCAATTGCACCCACATCTAACAACTACAAGATAGAAGTCATGATCATGACTACTTTCATCTTATTATACAAATCACTTGTTGTGACTTGGATTTAGCATTTCATTTAAGAGAATCTCTTTAACACATTGATCCCATCATGAATAATTGTACATGGTAGTAGGATTAGAGATATGTGGATTAATATTAAAACCAAATCTTCTAAAAATAAAATAGGATTAGATGACCTTTCATAAATTCATTAGAGTCCAAGCTCAATTGATAGATTAAATATTTAGGTGTTTACCCACCTTAAAAATATACCTATAAATGAGTGTTTCATAGCTTAATAATCACCTGATAAAGTGTATAACAGCATAAATATATTCCACCATTACTTCTTTGAGATTATAAAAAGAACAGTACACTAAAACTACACTTTTTATTAATTCAAACTACCATATAAATTTAACATCTCTATGCCTAATTCCATCACATGAGAAAAACTTAAACACATTCAATAATCATAGTGAACAGTGCTTTTGTGAAAGCTTAAGAAGAGTGATTCCCTGAGTTCCTCATTAACTCACCGTTCACATGATTATTCAAAGTGATAATGTTCTGATTTAACATTCTCTTACTACATAGTTTATGCACAAGAGACTTTTCATAAATCTTCAATAAAATTTAGATCTAAGATCAATATGGAACCCACATTTGTTACTCCAATTCTTCGTTAAAATTACAACCAATGTAGGAGTTACCACATTCAATATTCAAGATTTTGGCACAATTAAAAATGAGACATTCATAATAAGTAACATTTAATATTATTTCCCATAGAGTAACCTTTGCTTCAACTGTGACTCAATTATACTAAATTCACACAATATCCAACTTACATTATGTTAAGCACAACTTTCCTCATTAACTTACACTGTTGATAATCAAAATAGTAAGCTACAATTTTGAAAGCTTAATTCTTTCCATGATCCAAGAAATTTCCTTCACCATAATGAAGTAACAATTGGGAAATATTGATTGTATTATCATTGAAACCAATTAGGAAATACCATAACATAGTACCATCACAAGCCACCAAAAGTAAGCATATAGTCAAACAGAAATACAACTGTAACTATAATTAATCTAGCACAATCATGGCACAATCAAATTATGGTCATATTGAATCAAGATGTACCGGTAACTATACACAAGGAAATTATAAACAAAATACTTATTATTTAGTTTATGTCAATACCCATAGGTACAAGCTGCACATACCAATCTCAATTTATCAATATGTTAAAATAACCATAATCTAAGAAAATAACAGTCCAAAGGAAGGTAAATCAAACTAGTATATTAATAAACACCTTGCTCAAAACATATAATAGCTAATAGGTGATTAAGATAAATTTCAACATGTAATAATTTATGATAAGAGGCTCTAAGAAAGTCATGTCTTAACCAAACATGGGTGTTGCCTTATTACATCAGTGTGCATTTCCTTTTGTTAACAAAAAATACAAACCCTACACCAACATGTAGCCAATAGCACAAATAGGAAGATAAAAGCACTTGCCTAAGGAAATAGGGTTTGACCCTCAATATAATCATTCAAAGCACAATGCCACCCATAATCCATTCAAACCATCCATTAAGTGAATGAAGGAAAATAAACTCAATCAAAACTAATATGCAAAGTCCTCACAAAACACACATTATATTAAAGTTAAATTACAAGCACGTATATGCATACCTAAGTATGTGTATATGGTCATATAACCTAAATAAATCAATAATGCTAAAATAAACTTGTCATAATGCCATAATCAAAAGTAATGTACAAAATTTTAACAAGAAGGAAGTAGAGTTTACTTGTTTAGAACTAAACTCTAACTCATTTTTTCTTCTTGGTTATTCTCCAATTTACACACATTCTCCAACTTAAATTAAATACATATCTCTTTGCCATGATCAAATTACATGCATTAGCTTTCCCTTTATAAACCATGCAAAACCTTTATGAGGCATAGGATTCCATCAAGCATTGAGAGCACCTTAAAATAAGGATTCTATTAATTTTATCAACATAACTTAAACAAAACTATAGAATTTTGTTCCTAATTTACCTCAAACAAAGTTGTCATGAGATCCATGAATCCTAGTAGCTCTCCATTCCTTCAACAAGCAGTCAACATCTTGCCACACCAAGAAAAATGAATAAATAACCTTTTTTAGTGCCAAGGGTGAATTATTTGATTAAATGATGAACAAAATTTTTGACATTAAACATTTCTCCAAAATTATCATATAAAACATAATTATCACTTCAAAATACTTTTATCATTATTTCAATCTTGACTTAGTGAAAGTCATAACCCAATGATATTATATATCATGGGTAATTTCAAAGGCTTCCTATGTGTAATAATAAAACATTGTTGCTCAATGAAATATAGTCTTGAAATATTTTTATCAAGTTGAATAATAAAGCACCAAAAGGCACAATTGGATTAGTGCCAATGATAGCCTTAGATAAAAAAAAAGCAACCTGATCAGTTTGACAATCACAATGTCTCAACCCATGAACACAAGTAGGCACAAAATGATTATAGTTATGACCTTACCTTAAGTCTTAGTCATTTTACAAGTTGAAACATAGTAAAAATATTATATCCTATCAATAATCATGTTATTTCATTAAAACAAGTTATAAAAATAATAAAGCCACTATATTACACATTCCACTAATTTAACCAAGCACCAAGAATGCCAAGCATGGTCAATCAACCAATGATAAATTTATTGACTTCCACTGAGATCTAATAAGCTAAAACATTCTCATGACTTAATCACACTTTTTTATAATATGTAAATGACAAACCATTTATAACCAAAATCCAAGTCTAAGGCAAGACTTTTAACTGGTTCAACCTGTCATTGATTACTAAATAATATGATTTATTACAAATTATTCAACATAACCATGTTACTTGTATATTGTGTAAGATATCATATAAATGTGGATATCATAACACTATCAAAAAAAAAAACTTAATAAACATGACCAACATGCATAATTGGTTGTAAGTTAATGATAGCTACCTAAATTAAACAAAAAATTAGTTAAGCAAAAATGGAAAGTAGTCATATTTAATGATCTTGTTTAAACAAAAACTGATCTTTTCCATAAAATTGTGGGTTGGGATGGGGATTTTAAATCCTCCCTTGCTCAAAAAGGTGTCATCCTAGTTACTAAAGAGACAATTGTAGGTAGTTTTATTCTTTTCTTACAAGCATACCTAATTTAAGCACTAACATTAGCTCATACAAACTAGAGACATCCATAGATTTTCAATTGAACAATTGAAATTAAGGCCTGTAGTTTGATAATTAAACAATTTTGTGTTATTAATTCATCTTATCGCAAAGAGATCTCATCACATGAACTTGGAATTTTATGGTAGCAATTGCAACATCCCAAAACAACTAAATTTTTGACATAATTTTTAGATTTAATGTGACATTTTATATAATACTTGTTATGCTTTTCACATAAATTAAATAACATTCATCATATAATGTTTGAAAATACATTAACCCATGTTATTATGGTTAATTTTTATAGAAATAATTAGAGAAATAATTCCATGCAATCACATGCAACCCCAAGGTTTTCAGCATGATAACCATTTTCTTGTGAGCTCATGATGGTCTAGGCAAACCATTCCCACCATATTTTATCATCCATCTAAGGGCATTTATGTCATTTTTCATAAATCTTAAAAAGGGTACCTAGGATTTTGTACCATATGATTAGGGCTTGATCTTTCTCCTTCCAAGCATAGTATTAGCATAACATTCTTATCATGATTTAAATAAATTAGAATATTTATTATTAAATACCACTTTCATTTATAAATAAAATATTACCTTATTTATAGAATGTTTACACTTACTAGCCATCACATACTTGTGTTTCATAAAGTATAACATTACTAGTTCTACATAAAACTCCAACACATAGGACCATTTGTGTTTCATCAAGTAATTAACTCATCTTCAAATTGAAACACAATTGACAATAGTCAACTTAAGTGACACATATATCCAAACAAGAATATACATATAAGTACATACATAATATTCAAATGTTGTTTCATAAAATCTTACATTTATATCATCTAAGGAAGATATAACATGAAAACAACCTCACCCAACAAAGGGTATCTTATACTTGCTAAAATATTTTACTAAACCTAATATTTCCTATCATAAGATTTTTATACTAGCTCAACAATTGTTTCAATTGAGAATCTACCAAAACTCAAATTGCACATTAGATCAAAATATTCAATTCACAATAGACAAAATATCACACAGTACCACAGTTAGTACACTTTAAAGTTCTAATTGCATAATCAGTCAATAACCATAATGAGTGTTCTTAACTAGACTTTAAAAAGAATTATGGTAGTCATTTGCTTGCCTAAGGCCATGACATAAGACATGCCATCATTATTTCTTATAAGTTATAGTCAACATCAAATAATAATGATATGAAACAAACCTCATTATTCTTGTAGTGACATCATGACCTACTTATATTTTTTTTTCAAATACAATAGATAAGTAACCAAAATAAGTAATAACATACTTATATCTATTATTAAGGAAGGATCAATCCTTTATTATTTTCTTATCAGTTTGAACACAAACAAATAAAATATAGGCCTTAAAATGCTTGTTTGAAATAACTCAAATCTTATGGCTATAATAGCTTTGATGTTTCTAAAAGCATCTCCATCAAATTAAAGAATTTAGCTCCAGTCTTTCCTTTAAAATCCATATGGTTGACTAAAACCAACAATCATGGTGATATGAACATTATCAGCTTTGGTGAACTTAGTAAAACACCACCCTTTTACCAAAAAAAATTGTTTCAGTAGAGTCTAATGATAAAATCCACTAGACTAGAAATAGGTCTTAATGACCATTTAATACCTCATAAATTAAAAAACTTACTGTTCAATTCACAAACAAAGATCTAAAAGCTTTCATTGACCTGTCCAAGTAAGTCAGCCTTGTTCATCCCACTTGGCCTTCTAGGCTAGAGTCACAACCATGGACCTCCCAAGGATATCATAGCCTAAGCATCATATGATGACTCACCCATACCAGTCATCAATGGATACCAGCGATCTTCCTTTATTTCCAACAATAAGGCTTTTATCACTTTGCCCCTTATTGGCTTGCCCATACAATCCAATGATTGACTAGTGATGTTTTAATGGCATAGTGTAGCTTCAAAAATGGTGAAATTAGCCAAGCTCTAGGTGAATATCCAAAATAATTATCAGATGTGCTTCTGTTCCAAAGGAAAACTTTTTAGTTTTCATTATTTCAGAGTCATGGAATAAAGTGTTGCCATGTTCAACTTAAGAGAGACAAAATGTCTTTATCAAGATAATACTATGGTCATGCTCAAGTAGATCATTCTTAATTCAATTTATGAAATAATAAAACTTAATTTTATCCTCCTAGATATCCCTAGGGCTGCAAACCTAGTTTTTATACCAATGTAACAACCCCAAAATTTACCCATAAAAAATAGGGGTCCGTAGGATTCTAATACTTTGTTTACCCACTCCTTCAAGTGCACCCACATCCAATAAATAAAATATGTAATTCATGATCATGACTACTTTCATATTTTTAAAGAAATCACTTTTTGTGACTTGGATTTAGAATTTCATTTAAGATAATATCTTTAGCACATTGATTCCAACATGAATAATTGTACATGAAAGCAGGATTAGATATATGTGCACTGATATTAAAACCAAATCTTATAAAAATAAAAGAGGATAAAATTAATGGTTTAGGTGCTTACCCACCTTAAAACTCTACCAATGAATGAGTGGTTCACATCTTAAGAATCACCTAATCAAGCCTATAACCACATATAGATCTTCCATAATTACTTCTTTAAGCTTATAAGAATAACATTACACCAAAATTTGGTTACATCTTTATTCAATAACTACCAATCAAGAAAATTTTTAGAGGCTATTTATAGCCAAAAGGCTATAAGTAGGTTTTTTAATTTTGAAAATGGCTAATTCTATGAAAATATACATAAGTCAAATCACCTCAATTTTATACAATTTCTTATATGTGTTTTAAATCACCTTATAAATTATATTTGATCTTATTTTGGGACACAAAATCACTAGATTTACTATGCATGTATGGTTCTAATTCACCAAAAATTTATACAAAACATGTATTGATTATCTAGAATCACCAGGTGTGTGTGTATGTGTGTGTGTGTGTTTGTGTCTGTGTGTGTGTGTGTGTGTGTGTGTGTGTGTGTGTGTGTGTGTGTGTGTGTGTGTGTGTGTGTGTGTGTGTGTGTGTGTGTGTGTACAGGTGTATATGTGTATAAGGACCACCTAGAACATAATAAGTTTAAGGTAATAATTATATTTTAGTTGACATGATTTGTTAATTGAGATTAAAAAAATATTTGAAAGACCATTATTATGGATATAGTAAAGACATATTGGCAGACCTTATTACATAGTTTATAATTTTAAAACTATGAAAATGTTTTCAATATTTTTGGTGTCATTTATAAATCGAGTAAAACAAAGATGCACTTCCTTTTATATGGTTTTTTTTACCCAGAGGTATCCTTGATCCCGATTGGGACACTGCAACTCCACCCAATGACCTTCATTGGGGTGAGCAGAGGTGAGACTAATCCTCAGGGGGTTGCTAATGGGGCCCACACGCACTAGACAGCGTTGAAAATCTAAGTGAGACTCGACCTTGGGACTTATATGGGATGAACCCAAAGCCCTTAGCGAACTATGCCACCCATGTGGGCTCCTTTTATATGGTTTTAATAACTAAAAAACTTAATAATAAATAACTCTCAAACCTAATGTTTATTTTGTTTCTAGCATTGAATGCATTACAGGTGGAATTATAGCTATGTGGATCGTTGTTGAGATATTGCCCCATTTTTTAGTTAATTGGCACTGGCATGTTGAGGGACCCTAAGAAAACAATTAATTTTGGTCCAACACATCACCTATAGCATTAATATAAGTTGATTGACTACATATGTGATGGTTTCTCAAATTTTCTAGTCATTTATGCAAGCTATTGGTGGAAGTGGAGCTCTAGTATTTGAAAGATTGAAATGAGAGGTGGGAAATGAAGGTGCAGACAATTTCTAAGGTAGTTTATTTATGATTTGAAGGTATGTATTTGTGTTTATTTTTTCTAAGAGCAGTTGTTTGCATTGCATGTTGGTTTTCTTGGAAATTTTGTGTATATTTATAAATATTTTCCTTATAAAAGGGTTTTGTTTCTTTCACTCATTTTGCCTGCATAGTTATACAATTTGTACATGTGATAGATGGTTGATATATTCTAAAATTTTATGAATTGGGTATTTTTAAGTTACTCAAAAATATGGTTGAAATGACCATGGAGCTCTATTGCATTTATGTAGTTTGTTTTTGTGCATTGTTGAAAAGAAGTATCTTCCATACCATTATTTCTCAGAGGAAATCAATTTCTTATTTGTTTAAAATAAATATGTGGTAAAGCCCAATAATATAATACAATAAACTAAGTGTAGCATAAAATATCTATGTGATAGAAGATTGATATAAAACTATCCTGAGTTGTTTTGTTTCATTTCTTTTTCAGATCATTGATATAAGATTTTTCCATAAACAATTCATTCTACACATTTTCATCATGTCACGATAGCGTATTGACTCTACAGTTGACATATTGTCTTCTAGATGCATCATGTGATTTGGATAAGTACTTTGATTTTATAGCATATAAATTTATAAAAATAAAACAAATATGATGGTTCGGTGCAAAATTTCCATCTTAAATCATTTTGAGACTAACATTGAACATTAGAATTTATTTTTTTTTGCAGGTCGACTCTTTAATGGATTGAGATATTTATGATGCAAATTAAAATATCAACTAGCCAGTAACAACACCTGCCCATTTGTACATGTACCATGCAATTTATGCTTTAATAAAAATTAATAAAAAATAAATAAAGAAAATTTCAAATTTTCCCAGTCTTTCAAAATTGAAATTATCATTACAATATTGTGCATGATTTTTAGGTCCTTATCAATTCCCAAGAAATTACTATAGCCTTCATTTTTTCTTAAATGTATTTAAAAGTTATCCCTTTTAACCAATCAATAACTAATATTTTTTTGCATGGGTGGACTTGTAATGTAAAATATTATAAACATGCTCATTTCTTAACAAAAAAGATTTAAAAACTCATTTACGAATTATGATTGGTAGACAGGTTTGAGATCTTAATCCTAGCATTAGCAATTCCAAAAAATGATGGTATCATGCAAGTACAAACATATTTAATATTTTTTCCGCTTATTAATATTGGCATGAGTGGTCAACAATGATATGAATGAATAAACAATTTCTATCATAATGAGACAATCACCATATTCACCTAAATGGCCCAAAAAAATGTGAATGCCCCCGAAAACATATATAATTCCTAGATATACTCCAAGTAGTAGGGGATTTGTTTGTATATTAACTCATAAGTTTTGTAACTTGGCATTATATTAATACAAATATATAATGTTAATTGAGCCCATATTTTACATTTTATGTCCTTGGCCTTCTAGCTACACAAACACAAATGGCCTTATAAAAATGTCAATTCTAATTTATAATTTATAAGGCTTCAAATTTGAGTTTTCGTATAGGAGAGTGTTTATGTCTTTCCTTTCCATGTGGTAAGATAAAAAAGACATTATTATATAGTTTATAATTTTAAAATTATGAAATGGTTTTGAATATATTTTTCAGTTATGTCATCCTCTCTTTTCACAGTTGTCTTGCCATATGGCCCCATAGTCAATTTATACTCTATACTATGATTTTTTGTCACAATTTTTGCTATACTCAGTTTATTATATTATCTAGTTGGTCTTTTGAGAGACTTACAAAGGTTTGTACTCAATTTATAATAAGTATTGCACATGATCTTACTATATGTACTGCATAAATAGAGTCCTAGAGAACTATATTTTTGGGACATGAAGGATAACAAAAAAAAACATTATTGATTTCAACCTTTCCTTTGGGCTCATCTTGAATCTTGATCATGTTACATACATTTATTTATTAATTTTGGCAAGGCTGAAACATGATCCACTAGCAAGAAGACTTGCTAACTTGCTCTGGCAGCCTTCACAGTTGTTGTATACATCCCTAATAAATAAGATACATATGAATTGACTGTGAGGCTCATGTTTTGAAAACACAACCAACCATAGAAACTGCAAAGAGGTTTTCATATTGTTTTTTTCTAAATGTTTAAGATAATAATTATATTTTAATTGGCATGGTTTGTTAATTGAAATAATTTTTTTTTTGAAAAGCCATTATTGATTATGGATATGGTTAAGATATCTTGGTAGACCTTGTTATATAGTTTATAATTTTAAAACTATGAAAATGTTTTGAATATATTTTTTTGTTATATCATCCTTGATTTTTACAATTGTCTTGCCCTATGGCCCCATAGTTAGTTTATACTCTATACACTATTTTTTGTCACAATTTTTTCTATTCTCAGTTTATCATATTATCCAATTGGTCTTTTGAGAAACTTATAGAGGTCTATACTCAACTTATAATAAGTCTATGGCCATCAAATTTAGTCCTTAAAAATAAGGATATATTTAATCATTAAAAATAAGGAATCTTAAATAAGATCTCAACTTTAAACTTCTCATCTTCTAACTTCTTTTTCCATTAGTTTTTTAATTAACATAAATTGTCGCTTATAAAATAAATCTACATAAGTGTTTTAAATAGTTTAAAATGTTAGAACCATGAAACCCTAAAACCTAAATCATATAATTTCATTTTTGTTAAAGTTTTATTCCTTTGTGGTTGTGGGAATCGCAAAGCAAGTGGTAGTTTCAAGAGGAGGCCAAGGAGGAGTCTAAGTAGCCAACAATGACGAACAATCCAATTAAGAAATATATGCCCTATATATCTATAATTATTCACACACTTTTAATTAATTCTACCTATTTTTAAAGAGTTTGAGTTCTTTCCATGTTATTTTTTTCATTAGATCTTTCCTCATAGTGTGAAAACCCTTTTTTGTCTTATATCAAAACCCTTAATATTAGACATAATTGGTTAGCATGCATGGTTGTTTGTTTAGTAATGAGATCAACAATATATTTGTGTTTATTTTGTATTATTTGTTTATTAATGAGATCAACAAGACCTCATAAATCTTGTGAATGTGTGTCTAGGCATTGATGTGGTGATGACTTTTTTTTAGAGTCGCACACACCTGCTTAGGGTATAGGTTTGAGATGGGTTTGTAACAGTTCTTATTTGATTTGTATCTCATGTCCTCCTTGCATCTATTTATTCATTCAGACAAGTGTTTGAAATGGTTAGACTACCCCCAATTTCACAGGGTAAACGAAAATAGTTGTTCTCAAAAACATAGGGCATCCATTGATAATAATCGTTATTCCACCTCAAGCATATTTGACTTGTGAATGTGTTTGGGGAAAGGGGTTTAACTGTGATTTTTTTCCATTATTTCTTGATTTGAGTATGATGCTAGATTCACCAGCTATTTATAAGTTTTTTGAAAGAGCTAATAGAAATTGCCAATCAATTTATACCAATGTGGTGATTTTTCCAAAGATTTGCTAATGTAATTATACCTAAACTCTACGATTCACCAGGATTTTATAGTAATATTTTATGGGTCCATTATTAAAATTATCCTTGCTATAAATGAGTATTTATGATAACACATAATAGCTATAAAGATAAGAATACTTTAGCAACTTTAAGATAAAATGATAGGTTATTGGTAGTCACTCAAATGTTAGAAAGTGCTTTAAGCCACTATCATCTATCTAAGCATACTACCAAGATTTGATACTATGCAAACCTCTCAATGTAACCTTCAAATTTTTGGCATAATCATATTATCAATTTTTTTAACCTTGCTCTGATACTCAAGAAAAAAAAAGCAAAACTACTACACTTCATCCTTGATTCAGCCAACTCAACTTGTTCAGTATTCAAAAGTGATGAAGAACATTATAGTGAGTAGGTATAGTGATCTGTGACCACATCAATAGTCACCACTAAAATATATAAAAAGGTAATCCAATTTTACTTACATGTTATTAAGAACCCATGTCCCTACTCAGTATTGAGTTTATTTAATGATAAATAACATTTTCCCTAAATTGACATTGGTTAAATATAATGTTTCATAGTAAAATGAGATTCTTATTAATTCAAACTACAATATAGATTTAACATTTATATGCCTAATTCCATTCACATGATTAAAACTTAAACACGTTCAATAACCATAATGAATAGTGCTTTTGTAAAAGCTTAAAAAGAGCGATTTCCTAAGTTCCTCACTAATTCATCATTCACATGATTATTCAAAGGGATATTGTTTTGATTTAACATTATCTTACTACACATTCTATGCACAAGATACTTTTCATAACTCTTCAAGAAAATTCATAACCGAGATCAATATGGAACCCTACATTCGTTACTCCAAATCTTAGCTAAAATTATAACCAATGTATGAATTACCACATTCAATACTCAGGATTATGGCACAATTATAAATGATATATTCATATTAAGTAACATTTAATATTACTACCCAAAGAGTCACCTCTACTTCCATTGTGACTCAATTCTACTAAAGTCACATAATATTCAATTTACCTTATACTAAGCACAAATTTCATCATTAACTTAAATTGTTGATGATTAAAATAGTAAACTATAGTTGTGAAAGCTCAACTCTTTCCAGGTTCAAATAAATTCCATCCAAAACATAATATTTCTCAATCATCATGCTTCAAATTGTAACTTCCATTTAGGAGAGAAGGAAAAAAGGAATGTTATGACCACAACAATGTAGTCTCACACAAATAAATAATATACAATAACAATAATCTAATTCATGCAAAGATCCAAGATCTATAAATTCCTATACGCATAGAACACATTGTGATATTTTTTATAATAGTATAGTCTATAGTCCAATCACATGACATGCTATAAATAAAAAATATACAACACTACCCTTATTAATCCATATTACTCTCGATAGAAAAATAACCAAATTGTAAGGGATTCATAATTTAGGCAACTTCAAAATCTAGTCAAAATTAATTAAAAAATGTAGTCTTCATATTATAATCTAACGAACATGAAGGTAAAAACTTGAAGAATGTATTAGACTTTAAAATTATAATGTTATCATAGTTTGATAAAAGTTAGAAACTAAGTATAACACAAAATATTCTATAGCACATCCACCCAACCAATATATTGATATATGATATAATGTTACATCCATTTTTTGACTTCTAATATGCATAAATTTAGAATATCCATTACAAATAAATTATTACAAAGGGAAACATATAAATGCTTCCAATGTAGAACTAAGCATTTTACTATATACACCATTACAATGTCAAAAACCAATTTATGTTGTGAAAGACAATGTTGAATATAAAACAATGTCAAATGTCACTGAAGTCAAGTGTTTCTACAATGTTTACTCATGAACGCTTGGTTTCTAAATCAGCCACAAGAGCAATAATATTCAATACATCATGACAAATAATGACAAATAAAAGAGATAATTTAGAATAAATGTAATACGACAACTCGATTTTACACAATCCACACAACCTGCACTCAAATTTTTCAATAAGAGAGGTCAGCACTAATTTATAAAATCTAACTTCACTAATGATAAATAATCTAGCACATTAGTTTCACCAACAAGCATAACAAGTACCATAAATAGTTGTCATACAAAAAGAGATTTTGAGCAAACCTTACTCATACTAATATTGTATTAATAATTCATTCTTGTTCATAACATAATGGTTCAATATGAATAAGCAATTCGAATGAAGTTTCTTTTAAGCATAACCATAAAATTACCTTCCTTTAAAGTATAGATAGGACATCTAATGGTTTGTCCCGAAAAAATAATTTACATGCACCATTTACTTCTAAATATATATATTTACCCACTACATAGTATTATAATGCACACTTTGTATGGAATATTAACATCATAGAAACTCCATATCATATTGAAAATAAAACATTCAAGCATCTCTAAAGGTCACAGCTGGAAAATCTTCACCAAGAAGTTGTCTTACAAATGTAGTGGTTCCCATGGATACTTAAAACATGAACATGATGTCACAAAGTTATACACAGTGTACATTTGTTACCAAAATATAGTTTTGAAAATAATAATCCTTAGCAGTGATCTTTCTATCAACTACCACAGCTCACCACTAGAGTATCCAAGGATCAGAATTATAAATAGGTGTCAATAACAACCATACAATGAACAATTACTTCATCTATACAATATTTTAGTGAGCAAATGTGCCCTGATTCTTACATATCAATGTTAAGTCCAAAATAGTAGTAATAATTTAGAAGCAATGAATAACACTTAATAAATTCATTATACAAACAACAGAGCTAATCATCAAATAAACAAGCTTATGCTTGGTGAGAAACAAGATCAATTTACACATGAAAAACCATAAGGTCTTGTGAAAAATAAAATCTTTTCCCTTGAATTTCAATCCTACCCCAATATTCAAAATCATGGTGGAATACATGTAAAGTATGATATTTTATCTAGTGATCACTTACTACTAATAACCTTACTCATACTAATATTGGTATAATAACTAAAGGAGCTATTATTGTCATTGAAAGTAATTTGGTAGTATCATAACGTATTACCATGATAAGTGACCTAAATTAAACATATAGTCAAATAGAAAAATAATTATAGCTAAAATTTATTCATCACAATCATGGCTTAATCAAATTATTGGCATATTAAATCAAGATGCATCAGTAAATATACATCAGGAAAATATCAACAAAATATGTAATGCTTACTTTATGCCAATACATAGGGTTACATGATCCACATACCAATCTCAATTTATCAATATACAGAATAACCCTAAGCCAAGAAAATAATAGTCCAAAGGAAGGTAAATCAAACCAGTATCTTAATAAACACCTTGCTCAAATTCTATAATAGTTAACAGGGAATTAAGAGCAATTTCCATAGGTAATACTTTCTACAATAAGCTCTAACAAATCATGTCTTAACCAAGAATGGGTGTTGCCTTATTACCGCAATGTGAATTTCCTTTCATTAACACAAAATTCAAACCCTACACCACCATGTAGCCAATAGCACAAATACAAAAATAAAATAGATTGCTTAAGGAACTAGGGTTTGACCCTCAACATAATCATACAAAGTACAATGCCACCCATAATCCATTCAAACCAGTGATTACGCCAAGGAGGGAAAACAAACCCAACCAAAACCAATATGCAAAGCCCTCAAAAAAACATACATTCTACTCAAATTGAGGTACATGCACGTATGTGCATGCCTATGTATGTCTATATGGGTATGTACCCTAAAAAAACAATAATACTAAAATAAACTTTGGATAATGCCATAATCAAAACTAATGCACAAAATTATAACAATAATGAAGTAAAATTTTGTCAGGAATCTAGAACAACAAACATGCTCTGACTCCACTGTTAGGACCGAGGAAGCACCATTGATTAACATGTACAAGCAACTTAATATGCAGAATTAAACCAGAAGTAACAAGTAACTAGAATTCAAAAATAACACAGAATATGAGAGACAATACACAATCTTGTATTAATACTCATCCAGAAAGAAAATACAATAAAGAAGATGCCACTTATTCTCCACACCTCTCAGAGGCTTCCCACACCTCAAGTGTACAGTAATTCTCAATCAAGAGTTCTCTCTCTTACGGTCCCAACACACAACTCAAACACAGAGTTGGTGTTCACCTCCAACTAGTCAGTATCCACTACTGCCAATACCACTAGTCAGTATCACTACTGCCAGTACACAAGTACTCCACGCACTCCAAGTACACAATCATACTTCAAGTAGATCTCCCATGAACTACAACAACCTGCAACTCAAATGATCTTACTTTGGAAGGAACTACCTTGGCCTTACTCTTTGCTCTATGACCGAGTACACACCGTACTCCAAGTAGATCCTGCCTGATCTTGCTACCTGTTGTGTTGTTGTCACCTTGATCTTACTGCCACCTACAAATCAACTTGGTTCTGCACACCTGCAAACCTTAGACCATGCACACACATACACCTGCAGATCAATGATCTTACTTACACATGTAGATCTCCAAACATGGCCTTGCACACCTGCTGACCAAGATCCTACATACATGAAGAATCCTTCTGATTCTCCAAACTAGCACCCATACTTGGCACTGTGGCACTAGGAGGAACACACCTTGCTCTCTTCACACACAGAAGGAGCTAATATTTGCTCTCTTACTCTCTAGCACAAATTACAATATAGCCCATGAGTCTCTTAAATAGATCTCATGCAAACAATAATTAGACACCTAATTACAATAATTAGATCCACAGCTCAAGACTAAAATTAGCCTTCTTCATGCAAACAACCGATTCGTTAACGAACTGTCCGTAGAACTCGCAGTTCAGAACCGCACAGGCGACTGACATCGGTCCCTGTCTGCCTGGGGGTGACCGACGTCGGCCGATCTCTGACCGTCGTCGACAGCTTCTTGTCTCCACCTGACTGATGTCGGTTGGCCTGATCGACACCGGTGACTGTGACACTTAGCACCCTCCTCCAATGTCTGCATCAATGAAGCTTTTAGCTCCACAACCTAACAAATTTCCCTAATTAGAGTTAAGCTCCAACTCCTTTCTTTCTTCTTGGATTTTTCTCCAAGCTGCCCACCTTTTATGGCTTCAATTAACTACAAATCTCTTTGCCATGATCAAATTCCATGCCTTATCTTGCCCTTTATAACCCATGTAATACCTTTTTGACACGTAGGGTTCCAATAAGCATCAAGAGCGCCTCTAAACAATGAGTATATTTATTCTATCAATAGAACTTAAACAAAATTACAAAATTGTGTTCCTAATTTGCTTCAAATAGTGCCGCCATGAGTTCCACAAACCCTATTAACTCATCATTCCTTCAACATGCAATCAATGTCTTTCCATGCCAAGTAAAAAGGAATAAAGAGCCTTGTTGAGTGCCAAGGGCAAATTTCCCAATTAAATAATGATTAACAATTTTGTCATTAAACCTTTCTCCAAAATAATCATATAAAACATAATTATCTCTTCAAATGACTTTTCTCATTATTTCAAGCTTGACTTAGTGAAAATCATAACCCGATGATTTTCTATATCATGACTAAGTTACAAGGCTTCCCATGTTTAATAACAAAACATTGTTGCTCAATGCAATATAGTTACAAATTGCTTTTAGCAACATGAATCACATTCAAGTTGAACAATAAAGGACCAAAAGGCACAATTGGCTTAGTGTCAATGATAGCCTTAGATAACAACAAAATAACTTGATCATCTTGACAATCACAATGTCTCAATCCATGAACACAAGTGGGAAAAAAATGATCATAGTGATGACCTTACCTTAGGTCTTAGTCATTTGACAAGTTGAAACATAGTCAAAATATTATACTCTGCCAATAATCATGTTAGTTCATTCAAAAAAGTTGGTGTTAATAAAAACAAGAAAGAGACTATATTACACATTGCACGAATTTAACCAAGCATGAAAAATTCCAATCATGGTCAAAAAACTAATGATGAACTTGTTGACTTTGATTGAGGTCATGGAAGGGAAGGGCCACTCTTAGTAGATGAAAGGAGTGTGAGGGATCCGAAAGGCTCTGTGGTTAGAGGAAAATCCCTATAATGATGCTCTCCCTCTTCTATTTCTCTTCTAGTCTTCAACGATAGCGATGATCGACTGTAAAACTCTATGGATTTAGTTATGAATATTTATTCATGCATATTGGACAAACAACTATATTATGTATTATATTTAGCATGAGGTTGTAGTATTATTTTAAAACACCTTATTTTTTTATTATATTGTGAACATATTCTGATTGTTTGTTATTCAAAGATGGAATTTGGATTAGTAAAATACAATTGTGATTGTATACTAGATGTTATTGCTTTTGTATTTGCAATGAAAGAAAAAAATACCTAGGTTTCTTATGGTAAAAGTTATTTTAACTTCTTGTTATGAGCACAAATATGAGTTTTGAATTGATCATTAGTTATACACTTATACTAGAAATATTTTCTATAATGCATACCTCAATTTAGCAATAAGTGTGAAATCTAGTCTCTAAGATGCAAATGTGTAATTAATTTTACAATAATAGAAATCAAAGCAAGGAATGATTATTTTCATAAGCAATCATTCTTTTAGTACAATGTAGTACTACAATCATGTTCATAACTTTTATTTGATTCATATCTAATCGGTACGTAGTGAATTTGTTGAATAATATGGAAGGATTAATAAGAAACCTTTTTGGATAAGATAGTAAAAGAAAAATAAATCTAGAACATTTTTCGGTACCTGATTGGAGGGTTCCTACATAGTCGGAATATGACTAGCATTGTTGGAGTAGATTTTCACTCTCAAAGGACATTGATACTTGTTTGCCCAATATTGGAGGGGTTCACATTTGATGACTTTAGTAGATCATTGTCAATGTTCTGGATGCTCTTTTGCTCTGCGCCAGGTTTTATTTTTCAATACTTTCAACTTTTCTTATAATTTAGGGGAGTCATAAATCAGGAATGTATCTCTAAACCTCCGTGTTATCATTATAGATAATGTTTAATCATTTTACACAAGTAGATCTTATTTATTATATTTATTGTATTTAAGTCAAATTTGCTTGTGTGTTCTTTTATCATAGTTGGTATAGTATTTTAAATACTTGTGCGCCCTCCATTTAAAACAAGAATAAATTAACATTTATTTTTCAATATCATAAATTATTGATTAAATGGTGGTTTAACAACTAATTGGTGAGAAACGATGGTGTTAACCTAAGTTCGATAGTCAACATTACTTGTAAATTAAAAATATGTAAAGAGTAGAACGACAATATTGAATGACTTAATCCTCCAAATGAAAAAAATAATTTTTTAAAATTAATTGAATATTAAATTATTATTAAAAATAAATATTTTATAATAATTCTCAAAAAGAAAGGTTTCGATTTATATTGTACACAATATTTCCCATTAATTCAGTGTAAAAAACTTAAACTTGTAATTTAATAGTAAAAAACTTTGAAATATTTTCCAATATCAATTACTTACAAATTAAAAAAATTTGGGACAAGGACAAGTAACTGATTGTACAAAATGATAATGAGGTGGAATTATTATGCTAAACATACCAATCAAAAATATTAAATTATTATTGCACCTCAACATAACAATTTTATTGCCTCTCACATTACTAAGCAAGCAACGTGTATGAAGAATATTTGTATCATCTACTCATTATAAATAGCGTGCGTTAATTTTTTTTCGCTCGCATTATAATATTTAATGAAAACCCCAAATATACGTCAAATAAATGACATACACGTTGACTCTTACATAGCGCCTCAAAACTTGTTTAATCCGTTATCAACGTATGTTCAACTTTATGACAATTAATTGGTAAATAATTAATGATAGTTTTAAATTTGGTAAAAATTTCATCATTAGAAAATAATTTCAATTTTAAATTTGAAGATTATTTAATTTTTATTAAAAAAATATATTTTTATTTTGAGAAAATAATTAAAAAATCAAATATTTGGAAAGATTTTTTGAATCCAATTTGTTGGTGTAATTAATTGATGATTTTTTTAATCAATCAATATGAAAATTTCAAAAAACGTATTAATGTGGTGTATATAAAATCAAAGTAAATGTTTTAAAATTGATATTTATTTTATTTTTAAAATAAATATATTTAAGATTTAAATATATGCAGAAAATATTTTATTGAAATCACGATTATTATTCAATATGTTTACTAAGTTTTTAAAAAATCTTAAAATATGGTAGAGTTTAGAACATTTTTTTTATTTTATTTTGAATTTGACATATTAGTGCAATTAAATTGATGATATTTTTTTATCAATCAGTAGAAATTTTTTGCAAGTAATACTAAAGTTATTAATCAATGTGATATGTATAAAATTTAGGATAAAAGCTTTACAATTAATATATCAATATTTTTTAAATAAACGTATTTAAGATTTAAATACATAAGAAAATATTTTGTTAAGATAATTACTTATTCAATATGCTTAACAATCTTCTAGAAAAAAATTTAAATTTTAAAAATAATATAAAGTCAAAACTTATATTTTATCAAACATTCAAATTTAATGTTTTGCATGCTCAACTTTTAATGCATTTCCCTTGATGACAAGTGAGAAAAAGTGAAATGTAAAATCTTTTTTAAGGTTTACAATCCCAAAGACCTTAGCCTTATTTATGATTTAGAAGATAGACTATAACATATGAAACTACCTTGTGATCTTCTTTCCACGAATATAAATTCTTTATCATTAGGTCAAATCATGTGTACATTACCATTCAAATTAACACATTAAATAGGATCCATACATTGAATTCACGGGAGAAAAAGATATATTCATATATTTAATAAGGGCTACGTAGTTGAAGTGTTGCATTTAGTATATGATTTGTAAATGCCTTTTAATTGTAATTTTTATATTGATTAGACTTTTAAATAAAAAAATTAAATACAAAAAAAGTTTAAAAATAATTATATATTTTTTTAAATATATGAAATGTAAATAGTTATTGTTTATATAATTTATTGAAATGCTTAAAATTTTGAAAGAAACAATTTAATTAAAATAAAAAGAGTTATCAATACTGCATAGTAAAATGATGATTAAAAAAATAATTAAAAGATACTTCGTGATGATAGCCTAGCGGTGAATGAATTGAGTGTTAGAAATGGGAGGTCTTATGATTCATTCATTGGGATGACTATTATCTAGCACCGTTCTCATACTAAGTTACGATAGGTTATTCGTAAAGAGTATCCAATGCAATAGGGCTCAATATTCAATGCGATGAAGGTCAGCATGTGGCTTGAAACCTATGTTCAATACAATAAGGTAAGTCCACATCCTATGGCTGGGAATACTATTCAATGTTGGTTTAGGCATTTCGATTATAAAAATACTTATACCCCAAATTTTGACTCGACAATGATAACCTAATAGTGAGTGAGTTGAGTGTTAAAAGTGGGAGGTCTTAGGGTCCATTCCCTGGGATGGCCACTCTCTAGTATCATTCCCACATTAAGCTATGATGGGCTATTTGTGAAAAATATTTAATGCAATGGGATATCATCTCGGTGTTCAATGCAATGGGGTTCGGCATATGTCTTGAAACATGTGTTGAATATGATGACACAAGTCCACAGTGCATGGCTACAAATACTATTCACCATTGGTTTGGGCATTCTGATTATAAAAATGTTTGTACCTAAAATTTTGACTTGACGATAATAGCCTAGCGAAAAGTGAGTTCAGTGTTAGAAGTGGGAGGTCTCAAAGTCCATTCCCTAGGATGACCACTCTCTAGTGTTGTTGTCACACTAAGCTACAATAGGTTATTCATAAAAAATATTCAATGCAATGGAATACCATCTCAGTGTTCAATGCGATGGGGGTTGGCATGTGGCTTGAAACATGTGTTAAATATAATGAGGTAAGTCCACAGCTCATGGCTAGGAATACTATTCACCACTAGTTTGGGCATTTCGGTTATTAAAATGTCTACACTCAAAATTTTAATCAAGTAGGTTGTAGTCCAACAGTGAGGCTGATGGTGTAAAAGTTGTTATCGAGCCATCCACCAAGGTAAAAATCCCAAGAGATGCCAAAGGGTTGAGGTCAGGATTGCGCCCTAGACAAATTTGACATAATGGATACCCCTCAATCCTTGGCACTAAGCTGAAGAAACATTTTATACACCTAATTTGTTTAAAAATAGGGTTTCAATAATAATAATAATAATAATAATAATAATAATAATAATAATAATAATAATAATAATAATAATAATAATAGAGAGATAAAATTTAAATAAAATATTATATAACCAATTATATTATGATAAATGTATTAAGTGAATTATTTTATCGTATAATTATTATCAAAAATATATGAACAAAAATTAAGTGCTCATTATTAAAATGCAAACTCACAAAAATTAATAATCTATTTTATAATTTAACAATTATACTATACTATATTTTTTTAAAGTGAAAAAATGTATACATGACTACGAAATTATGCTAATTATAAATCTATCCATCCATGCGGTACCAACACACTCGTATCCCTCTTAATATAAGATACATGTCTAAGTGTATATATATTTTTATTATTTTTATTTTTTTGGGGGTAATCAGAGGGAATTGAGGTTGTCTCGCTTGAAGTTGTTTGCTCTAATAAATACATGGTGATGCCCCCTATAAATATTTGGGTGGTGTGAAGTGGGCCCTCACCCCACACTGCGACTAAGTCAAGAGTCGATACAGGTGCCATGAACAAATGAACTATACTCTGAATCTTTAGTCTAAATAAATATTAACATGACCCATATTTTTACAAGGAACACCTTTTTCTTTGTTCCTCCACCCATTTTCAATCAAGGGCCTCATTCTAGGGATGAAGCTGGGATTGAAAGAAAACATCAAGAAAATCATTATAGAAGGAGACTCGTTCATGGTCATCAAAGCAATGGAAAATAGTAAAAATATAAACTAGAGAATGAAAAGGATAATTGAAGAAGTGGAAATATTTTAGAACCATTTTGAGGAAGTAAAATTGAACCACATTCTGAGAGAAGGTAACAAAGTAGTGGATTGGCTAGCAAACTTCAACCTAAAAACCCAATCTATAGAGAATAGAGGAAACATGAATAATATCTCCACAAATAAGAAGATGGAGGAATTGAAGGAAATCATATTAAGGGAATGTATTATTTCCTAAGGAATATGTTTAAGATGGCACTAAGTGAGGAAGAAGGGGTAGGCATGGATAGGAAACTTTCTAAACAAGAAAATATCTCAAATGAGCCTCCTTGGTTCATCAACAAGGAAAACAAAAATGGAATAAGTACCAATTGTGCTCAATGTGGAAAGAAACGGGTAATCTCTCTCATCGATTGGTGTATTTGCCCCCTTTTAGAAGTTTTCATGTTTGACAACATAGGAAGAGAGGGAGTTCACAAGTAAAATTCCTTTGTGATGCCTTTCAAAGTTTTCCAAATGTATTTCGACCTCCCCTCTCTAAAATCCACCTCACCCACCTTGGCCTTCATCTTGTCTTCTACCATTGCACCTACTTTCTTAGTGGTATGGTCTGTTGTGTCTTGATTTTCTCCCAACCTAGCAAACCTCTTGATGTAGCTCCTTTTGATGGTGATGGCTCTCCTCCAAGTGTTACGCCTCCTATTATCTATCACTATCAATGTGTTGGAGAAACTTGAGATTGCCATAGAAGACTCAGATGCTATGATGCCACTAGACTTGCAGGGGGACGTTGGTACCCACCTTCCCCAACCAGCATAAATGTCCAATGATGTTAGTTGTCAATAGATTAGGAGCAAAGATAATGACTCCCATCAGACAATTGATTAGGACATCACCGCCAAAACAAAATAAGATCCCAACAAAGTGGCATCAAGGGAGTAGGAAGTTGTCATTCGTGCAAGAGATAATCCAAATAACATGAACACCAAATTAGTATAGGCCCTATAGGGACTCAAAGTAGAGGGAGTCATCACGGGAAGACACTTCTACGCTATGGTACAAGAGGGCAGAAGATGGATAAGAAGGAATGATCAGAATCAGAATAATCAAGATAAAGGTAAACAGAAAGTTGGCAACCCCAACAAGACAAGTTTAATGATGTGTGCAAGAGAAAGGCATGCACCAAACATGGAGGACCAGTGAAATAACAATTTTCTATCAAAATAAAAGAATCACTAAATGTTGGGGAATGGGAAAAGGGAGAAAACTCAAACCCAAGCAATAACAGGTCCAATCAGGGAAGTCGGATCTTGGACAAGCTTAAGGATTTGAATAATAGCATTCACTCTATCAAGGAGGTTGTGTTAAGTGTCAATAACCTTGTTTTTAAGCAAAATCGTGAGTATATTGAGCATCAGAAGGAGATAAATGCCCCAATTAAAATATTCCAGGAGATCTTAATGACACACTTTAATCTGACGAAAGTTATGAGCGATAATTTAATACATATTAAAAACTTCATCAAAAACATTGAAAAGGAAGAAATACTTCATACCCAAATCTTGACAATGGTATGCATTAATCTGGATGAAATAAAAGGAATGCAAGACACGTTGACCAGGGTATCAGAGGACATCATGAACATGGAGTACTTGCACTATTGGCATTGTGTGAAAAAAAACTTCTCTCAAGGTAACCATCCAGTGGAAGAAAAAATGGTTCAGAGGAATAAAACTAAGCTCTGCTTGGTCAGTACAGGGCCAAGACTTCATAAGCTCTGTATAAGGAAAGACTGTCATTTGTAATAATAAACTTTACTTCAAAGTTTAACTACTTGTTTCCACCCACATCATTATAATAACTTCTCTTAAAATAATAAAAAAATCATTTATAAAAAATAAAAATACTAAATTATTATTAAAAAAATATTTTATAATAATTCCAACAACCACCCCAAAAAAAAAAGTTCCAATTATTGTGTACATTATATTTATTATTAAAAAACTAAAACATTTTCTAATATCAATTAATTACAAATTAAAAAAACTTCCCCATTAAGTCGGTATCCATGGGGACAAGGACAAGTAACTGATTAAACAAAATGATTGTGAGGTGAAATTATTATACTAAACATATCAATCAAAAATATTAAATAGTTAACGATAGTTTTAAATTTGATGTTAATTAAGTAGTTTTAATTTTAAATTTAAAGTTCTTTTGATTTTTATTTAAAAATCTATTTTTGTTTTAAGAAGTTAATTGAATATATATATATATATAGGTTTACATATTAATACAATTCAATTAATGATATTTATACATAAAATTTAAAATAAAAAAATTGAAATTAATATTTATGAATATTTTTTAAATAAATATATTTAAGATTTAAATATATAAGAAAATATTTCATTAAAATAGTAAATATTTAATTTATTTATTTGATGATTTTAAATTTTGTTAGCTATAGGAATTGATTTTTGATGGACTCTTTATAAATTAAACATCTTCATTAATTAAACCAATAATCATTCACATTTTAAAAAAATTTAAAATAAACTTAAAAATAATATAAAATAAAATATTATAAATACCTTATCAAATATTCATATTTACAAACTACTTAATTTAAATTCTACTTCAAAAATTAACGATCTAATTTAATTGTTTTTCAAAACCTTCAATTATTTAATTAAAAAAAAAATTATTAAAAAGCTAAATTAACCCTATAAAAAAAATACATGCATATGTATAAATAATATAATGAAAATAAAATTATTAGATTTAATATTAATATGAATATTCTCATAATTGAAAAATACACACTTATAATTAAAGTTATTTCTTATAAAATAATATATAATATATATTTTTATATTTTTTAATAAAATATTAAATTATATATATATATATATATATATATATATATATAATTACACATTGAATTTTATGACACAATTTCAACGAACATCTTCTCGTAATTGATATGTTTGGGCAAATAACTTGTATCATATTTCTTCAACCATTATCCCCACTTGTGCCCGCCCTTCAAAACTTTTTTAATTTTCTTTTATTTTATAATTGTGTAGAGGGTTTCCTGTGCCACTCTCTCGTTCATTCCAAGCATAAACGAGTGAGACTCCTTGGACACAGTAAAATTAAAGGAAATTAACGATGTTATTTAGGGGGGAAATATCACAAGTTGAATACTTTAATTTGGTATGCCCATGGCATTTAAATGTGTTATATTAAAAATTTATAATTAATTTAAAATATATTTATTTTTATTTTATTTTATAAATTGGGAAGAAAATAATATTTTATATTTATTTAAAATAATAAAGTTAAAATATATTATAAAGTGTTGATCCAATATTCATATCTAGATGTTAGATATTTAATAATTATAAATTTTACATATTATGATGTAATTAATTATTTTATAATTTGATTAAGTAAATATTAGATGAATATGTGGTTCAGTATTTGAGATATGCTCAACTTTTAAGTTAGAATATATAAAAATATTTTATGATCTTTTTTTCAAAAACATATTAAATAACATAACCTCATTGAATTGACATGAGAATAGATTTCATTATATATTTAATAAGGACCATATAATTACAAATATTACATTTAATATATAATTTGTAAATGCCTTGAAATTTAAATTTGTATTTGTATATTGATTAGATTTAAAAAATCATTTTTATAAATATATAAAATGTAAATAGTTTTTATTTGTATAATTTCTTGAAATGTTTTAGATTTTGAAACAATCAATTTAATTAAAATATATATCAATAATGTATAATAAAATAATTGAAAAATTATATATATATATATATAAATATAATTGAAAAATAAAATAAATATTATTCAAACAATTATAATATAAATATATTAAGTGAATTATTTTATCTTATAATTATTATGAAAAATATAAATATATGAACAAATATTAAATATTCATTGTCAAATATAAACTCAAAAAAATTAATAATTTATTTTATAATTCACCAATTATATCATACATTTTTAAAATAATAAAATGTATATATAATTACAAAATTATGTCAATTATAAATCTATCCATCCTTGTGACATCAACACACTCGTATCCTTCTATGTCTAAATGTATATATATTTTTTATTTTTTTAAATAATCAGAAGGAATGGAGACTATATGGATTGAAACTGTCTACTCTGATAAATACAAGGTGACCTCCCCTATAAATTTATGGACTGAGTGAAGTGGGCCCTCACCCTCACCCGACTGAATACAGGTTACCATCATCAAATGAACTAAACTCGTAAAGCGTAGTCTACATATATATGTAGTCACATGACCCATATTTTTACAAGGAACCCCTTTTTCTTTGTTCCTCCGCCCATGAGCAGAGCAGGCCAGCCGGGTTAATATCTCCAAGTGGAAGCGGAGACCAGGGGCGTATCGCGCCATTTGAGAAGAAGTTGATTGTTGTATGCTCCCGTCTTTTGTACAGTGTAATACCATGATCCTCTGCTCAACGCCACCACACCCCAACCCTGTTCCATGCTCTCTTCGCTTGTCTCCACCCCTGCGCCGCTAAATCTACACTTCCCCGGAAGTTCAACCATCTTCTCATTAATTAATTCCTTTTCCTCTTCTTTGGCGTTGCAGTGCGTGGAAGTGGAAGATGCAGTTGCAGCAGAAACCCATCTGTGAATCTTTGGAGCGATGAATATGTGTTCCATCACACTGGCGGGCAGACACTGAGATGGCAGCCCCGCCTGTAGAGATTCCAACAGGGCAGAGTAGTACTCCACCGTCGCGTTAAAATTCTTTTCCACGGCAGCAGATGCAAAGGTCAGAATGGAAGGTCGCAACCCGCGTGCCACGGACAGAAACTCCATTATTTCAACATTGCTTCGCTGGCACGTCATATGTGGCAGCTCCAGCATCATATTAAATACCACACATATATCATTATTATGCGTCGCGCAAATCATATGGTTTTTCAGATCTTGCAATCTCATTTCTTCATAAAAGAAAGGAATTCCCAAAGAAGCCGCCCACTCGCTGAGTCTCGACCCCGTCTTTTTCGCTGAAATTATGCCATCGTGGCACGCGGCCTGCTCATCGTCCCCATCCCATTTGACGGCTGTGATTCGAAGCAGCTCCAAAGATTTAATGGTCTCCATCAACGGCGGCCACTGCAGGCCCTCCATCACATCAAAATCAACGATGTGCAATTTCTTTGTTTTCCTAGAGTTGAAACACTCCACAATGCTCTGGTTTGCCGTAAAATGAGCAAACCTTGCGTAAGGGTAGAGTTCATAAAGCGCCTGAAACGCCGTTACAGAACTCTCCATACAAATCTCTTTCATTAACCTGTCCGGCGCCTGCAGAGGCCTGAACCTGTTCACGAAATGGTAAGCAACTCTCTCCAGGTGGGTTCCGGTGAGAGAAACCCTCCTTTGAAGACGATCCACAAGAACTTTGAATAATTCCCACGCCTCCCTTTCCACAGCCTCGCCGTAAGCTTTCAACAAATTTTCCAGCGTAAGCCTGCTGCTCTCCGCTTCATCTCGAATATAGCAAGGAAGAATTATCTGAGGTACGCCTGCAGCCCCCTTTTCTTCTAATTCCAGTTCCACAGACTGTGGTGCCACTGGTTCGAATTCCAAACCAAACGGATGGCGTTGATAGCCAGGCTCTGTACTGCATGAACTAATGTCGCTGTCGTCGCCTCCATTGTAATGGAATGCGTTCCCCGCATGAGCATCCATCTTATTGAATTGGGCGATCATGGCTTCCGGCTTAGAAATTAACATCTCACTGCAGAACTGGAGATCGACTCCCACTGATGACGGTGGAGGGGCGCAGTAGTCCATGCTTGCATAAGGAAATGGATTCAGCACTCCATGTGGTACGAATTCTTGGAAATTAAACCTGCCGATAGGCCAGAAATCCATGTCGCTCATGGCAGAGAAAACATTGGACTGACCCCTGAAATTCCAGGTTTCCAAGGCCATGCTCTCCAGTGTTAGCTATAACGCAGAAATAAATTGCATGTCAGATATGCCTATGAAATGACAGATTTATATACTCGTGCAGCACCTTGCAAATCGTATGGGATCGGTGAAGGGACCCGCAATTCACATCACAACATTCTGCAGACAGTCGGCCGGCCTGCGATTTTATGCCACCGATAGATGCTGTATAAAAAACAATTGCAGGAGACCTGCCCTCAATTTTCATATAACATTAAACAAATACAGAGGCAATGTAGGTGTCTAAATTGACTTGCGGAGATGCAGTGCAGCCAAAATGGTGGCCTCGGGCGAATATCCGCGATGTGACAAATGGAATGGCCCATCATGTCTATTCAATGCTTTGTCAGATGGGACTGCCCTTCACATTTATTATTATTATTATTATTTTTCTGGGGATATCCAGGGTAATCAGTCTTTGACAAAGTGGGTAGTTTTGTTTTTCTTTTTCCAAAATTGTTTTAACATGTGATTTGAAATCTAGGAGGCGGTCGAAGGGGAGAGCTCGAATCTAGGGTGGTTGTCTCCCCCCATCTTTTTTCAAAATTGTTTTAACATGTGATTTGAAATCTAGGAGGCGGTTGAAGGGGAGAGCTCGAATCTGGGATGGTTGCCCCCCCCATCTTTTTCATCCGGGGTGGTTGCCCCCCCAATCTTTTTCCAAAATTGTTTTAACATGTGATTTGAAATCTAGGAGGCGGTCGAAGGGGAGAGAGCTCAAATCCGGGGTGGTTGCCGCCCCCCCTCCCGTCTATGGTCTAATAAAGGGAGTTTTGACATCGACTTTAAATTAAGTATTTATATTATGATTTTGTTGTTTTATTATGTAAATGTAAGAGTAAGAAATTAGAATTTAGATAAGTCGTATTGACAAAGTATTGATTCTCCATCATCAAAACATATTTTTATTGAATGTTTAAATTGTAATAAATATATAAAGAATTATATAAATGAAAAATTCAAAATAGTAATGTAGAGTAGAACGTCAAGCAAGAAAATACAATATTATATTTTAATGTTCAATTCAATTTACGAGTATAATGAAAAAATATATATGAAGGCCGAAATTAGTTGGAGAGAAAATATTCCCATTGTTTAACTAAAAATTAGTTCTTCTAGGCTTCGATGCGAGATAGAAAGATGAACAAATTTTAAGGAGAAATGGCGCGAAAGAGTTTGTTTCCTTTACATTACAAGAACGGTCAAAACGGAGGAGCACTTCATTGTTCAATGTCCTCAGTGCATAAACATATGAACCAAATATGTAGAAAATTAAGAGTTGGTTGCATGGTTAATAAATCGTTAAATAATTGTAACAATTATTAGTTCTATAAATCATTCAATCTTTGTGAATGTAATTAAAACTAATTTATTTTATTTTTATAATTTAATAATAATGATGATGATATAAAAAGAGTTATCTAACCATCTACTAAAATATAAATTTAACGAAATATCAAAAACAAATAAAACTAAAAACGTACCCTAAATAAATTTGATAGAATATCCTAACTTATATATATTAAAAAAAAAAAAAATCAATCCGAAAAAAATTATTTTATTCATTTCATCACGCCCAACACTCTAAGAGAGTCGCATATATGTAGGTGGCTACTTAATGTGGTCGTATCGCATCCACGCCCACCGGCGATCTTAAGAGTTAAAAAATCAAACCTTCCACACGGTTTACTTATTATGTTAAGATTGATACGCTTGCCACAATATCTAGGCCATATGTACCTCTTATATCAAAATTTCATACTAGGCCTTAATGATATCATTATAATTGATAAAACAAGTCTATAAGCTAGATATAGAATATGGCAATTTAAGATAGTAATGTAGATTTATTTTAATTATTATGAATAATGATAATATGAAAATGAAATTCATTTGATAAGTAAAAGATAATATAAAAAATAAATAATATAAAAGAAATATATTAATGAAATTTTGGAAGTGTAACATTTAGTTTGAAGGAAGGAATGAATTATGTGTGAAATTTAAATTATTTATTTTGGAAGGATAAATTTAATATTGTTTTTTCTAATAAATAAATATATTTTATGCATTAGTAATTGATAAGTATGTTATTAGGTGATGAATGTGTACTGTACAGCTATTTAGATTTTAATTTTTTTTAGATACGTTTGCCACCTGATATTGCATAGTCTTGTATTTACCCTTCTTTGAATTACTAAACATAATGCGTGAAATGATGTTTTTTTCCTCTCTTGACTTGATTCACCATAACACGTGCATATGCAAAGGAGAAGGGATAAAAGTACTTGGCTCAAAAAACCTCAAGGGAGTTGTAGCTACGTATCCCACATATTAGAATTAAACCCCACATAATTCTTGTGTAGTGTAAATAGAATGTGGAACATGGGTTTCAACCTCTCTTCCCTACAAATGATGATGCAACTACATGAACATTCGCCTAGCCCTACTTTGGTTCAAGTGGATTACGTCACAATAGATTAAAGAAGACTTGAAGTATCAAAGTGCAAGTGTAGCAATAAATAAGCAAATTGAAGGTTCTACTTGGATTATATAGATAAGGATTCATCTTTCATTCATACTTGTCTACTCCTCAAATTGACTTAGGAATTATTTGTATATATATATGATCCCATATGAAATGACACATGTAATGGTTGACTATAGAAAAGAGTAATATGAAAAATTAAAGGTGTGGGAAATAAAGCTAAAGTGGAAAGACCCACAAAAACACAGGGGAGAGATTCAATTGCGCCAAATCTACATAAGGTAGATATAGTGGTTAGATTCTGACCAATAAATTCATCCCATGAGAAAAAATGACAAGAATGGGTGCAAGCAACTTATAAAATATGCAAAAAGCTTTGAAGGGTGAGGATGCGATGAGGAGCACGGAGGAGCAAGACGCGCATGGGGGTTTCAAGCTTAGCGGAATGGCAACTGGGCAGAATGGTGACCGTCCCCTCCCTGGGATGGACTCTAAGAATCAAGAGACCCTGTATGTCAGTGAGTGGGCAAAGATTCACAAGATTAATGGATGCCTTCCGCGCAGCCACGACCGACCTGTTCTAGTTCTTCCCCCAGACGCTGTAAAGGAGGATGTGGAATACCTATCCTCACATGCTTTAATCTGCAAATTTTTGGGAATTTGAATCCCTCTAACGGCCTTGGATGCCTGGATCCGCCGCTCCTAGTAGGTGGAAGGTGATTTCGATGTTATGCTGGCTGGTAACAGTTACTTCATGGTGAATTTCTCCTCTGTGGCTAATCGAAATCAGATTTTTGAAGGAGGCCCGTACTTTTATGATCGTATTGGGCTATTTAATAAATCGTGGCACGCGAGTTTTAACTCAGTTGAGGACTTCCCTTCTCGAGTACCTGTGTGGGTTCGCCTGTCGGGACTCCCTCTGGAATTCTGGCATGAGGACATCCTGCGCCAAATTAGGGCCATGCTTGGGACACTAACTGCAATAACGGACCAATCACTTGACAAAAAGGTAATTACTTATGCCCGTATTTGTGTTGATATGGATTTAAATAACCCTCTGCTAGATGCTATGGAAATTTGCCTGGGCTCCGCTTCTTGGCTTCAACAACTAGATTATGAAGCTATTCCCTTTTGTTGCCGATATTGCCATGTATATGGGCATCTGCAGCGTCAATGTCCTCATGTCCCCAGAGGCGCTAATACATCTGATGGGCCACCTGGGACAAGGTCGACTTATGAGGGCAAAGGAAATGGTCAACCAGCAAATCTAGGTATTGGTAAAACTTAGTCTGATAGAGCAGCAAAAGGGAAAGCTCGGGTGAATTCGACAAGTCAAGGACAAGGCCCAAAGAAGTTGAATGGCCCAGATATGGAGGGTTTCATCCCAGTTCATCATCGGGCTAAGGGGCGTGGCCAGAAACGTCTGAATATGGACAGGCAAGTGGATGCTGGATTTAATAGGTTTGAAGCTCTTGACAATATGGCTATTGAAGAGGGATTTCCTCTTAATGATCAGTGTGGGGATTCTGATTTAGAGGAGCGACATCCTAGTCTCAATGACGCTTAGGATATGATTGTCCAGCAGACCACGGAGGACGCTCTTACCCCTGAAGATGGTGCCATAATGGTTCTTCCTGCTTCACAGGACAAGGAGGTTCGCTGGGCAGATTTAGTGAAGGATGGGGGTGCATCCAGTAAGGAGAAGGACACATCTTCTATTTTGGGTCTTATGCAGAGACCATTTAAGAAAGCTTCTTTTTCTGCCCCTTCTAGAGCTGGCCGCAGGAAAGATCAAGATAAACTCAAAATTACAGGCGATTTGCTAGTAGAGTCAGGGGTGGTTAAGACCCTGGATGAGCATTTCCCTTACTCTACTTCATGATTGTGCTCTCCTGGAATGCGAGGGGCTTGAATAGCACCCCAAGACAAAAAGCTTTGCGATAATTGGTGATTAATCAATCTCCATATATTTTTTGCATCCAGGAAACCAAGCTTTCTGTGGATTCTTTGTTTTCTTGCGCTCCCAATATATGGTTTTTTGGCCAATGGCAATGTGTTGGCGCTATCGGGAATTCTGGGGGTCTCGCCATGGGGTGGGATCCAAGGAAAGTTGTGCCAGTCCAATGGATGTCATCCCGTTCAGCTCTCTCAATGGTGGCCTCCTTTATGGAAACTGGGGAGTTGATCCTGGTGACTGCGGTATATGCGCCTACTGATTTTTTTGGCCAGCTCAGGCTTTGGGAGCACATCCGGTCTGTCTGAAGTTGCCACCCCTTCTTGCCGTGGATTGTTGCTGGGGACTTCAACTCGGTTCTTAGTCTGGAAGAGAAGAATGGCAGACTGATACGGTTGGGACCCTCCTCTGAACTTTTTTGGCAAAATTTTAATCTTTTACACCTCTCGGATGTTAAGCCTCTTAACGGCCTCTTCACCTGGAATAATAGGAGAAGTGGGGATGCTGCAATATCTAAGCGTCTAGACAGGTTCCTTGTTTCCTGTTTTTGGCTATCTGGTTATATGTCGACCTCTTTCAAAATCCTTGACTGGAGAGGCTCAGATCATTGACCGATCAGGCTATCCTCCAGGTATGTTGTGATCCCTAAGAAGTCTCCGTTCAAGTTCCAGTTGATGTGGCTGCGTGACTCCTCTCTCCATGACCTGATGGCTCAATGGTGGAGACAGGGAGCACCCGAGTATGGTACTGCGATGTATTCCTTTTCCAAAAAGTTGTAGTATGTTAAGAGAAAACTGAAATACTGGAACAAGTACTATTTTGGCAACCTTCACACTATGAAGGAAAAGGCGCAAAATCGGTTGGATGTCCTTACCAAGCAAATTAGGGACACAGGATTGACGGAAGATCTCCATGTTGCAGAATCTCAAGCAATCACGGACTTCGCGAAATGGGAGCTTTGTGAGGAAAATTATTGGAAGCAAAAGGCCCATATTGATTGGCTCCAGGAGGGAGACAGGAATACTACTTTCTTCCACAACTCAGTGCGGAGCAAGCGTAACAGAAACTCCATTACTTCTCTTATTGCCATAGATGGAACGCGGCTGTCCTCCTCCCAAGCTATATCCAGGGAAGCTATACGTTACTATTATGATCTCTTCTCTGTTGAACCTCCCTCAGAAGAGCTCGCTGAAAATATAGTTTTAGAATGCATTCCACCTGTTGTGACTTCGGGAATGAATAATTCTCTCATGCGCCCAATTAGCATGCCTAAATTGGAAGGTGTGGTTTTTAGCTTAAGAAAAGGCAAAGCTCTGGGACCTGACGGTTTTCTAGCTGAATTTTTTTAGGACTTTTGGGATATTATCAAGCAAGATTTGTTGGAAGTGATTCAGGAATCGTATTCTAACAAAGAGATGCTCAGGGCTTTGAACGCTACTTTTTTGGTTCTTATTCCGAAGCAAGAGTAGGCTAATCAGCTGGACCTTTTTAGACCCATTGCACTTTGTAATGTGGTGTATAAAATTATTACCAAGCTCTTAGCAGAGAGACTTAAGGCTTGTCTTCCCGTAGTGATTTTTGAAGAGCAAGGGGGCTTCGTTGCTGGTAGACAGATTCTAGATGGGATAGTAATGGCTTCGGAGGCTATCCATTCTATGAACACTTCTCACGAGCATGCCATGTTCATTAAGCTGGACATGGCGAAGGCTTATGATAGGGTGAATTGGGGATTTATGTGCAAAGTTCTCCTAGCCTTTGGTTTCTGTCAGGACTGGGTTCGATGGGCCCTGAGTTGTGTTACCACCCCCTTCTTCTCGGTCCTGATCAATGGGGAACCTACTGAGTTGTTTGGGGCTTCAAAAGGTCTGCGCCAAGGGGACCCGCTTTCTCTGTACCTATTTATTATTTTGGCCGAGGGACTTGGATGGCTCATCAAAGCTCGTGTTTCCCAAAACCTCCTTCAGGGATGGCGATGGGGGAATGGCTTACCTATGCTGACTCACCTTCAGTTTGTTGATGACACTGCTCTTGCAGGGAAAGCCCAGATTCGGGAAGCTGAAGCCTTTCGGCTTATCCTTGATACTTATCTTGCGGCTTCGGGTCAAAAAATTAATAATCACAAGTCCTTTCTCTTTTTCTTTCATACTCCTGAAGCCATTCAGAGGAGGATTGCTACTATCCTGAGGTTTCAGATTCAGTGTCTCCCCCTTACTTACTTAGGGGTGCCTATTGTTTTGGGAAGACAGCCACGGCTCTTCTGGCAGAATGTGATGGATAAACTAAGACAAAAAGTGAACCACTGGACCCATAGGTGGCTTTCTTCTGCTGGCAGGGTGATTCTCTTGCAATCTGTGATCCAAGCCCTTCCCATATACAGGAGTATGGTTCAGGCTGCACCGATGTACTTCCTTAAGGAATTTGATGCTCTCTCCCGTCATTTCCTCTGAAATGGTAACCTGCAAGGTACACACTGGAGCCTTATCAAGTGGGATACCATCTGTCGGCCTAAGAAGGAGGGGGCCTTGGCTTGCGCTCAGCTATCTAGTCTAGCCAAGCTCTGGCTACCAAACTTTATTGGAGGTGGTGCTCCAGTCAATCTCACCTGTGGGCTAGGATCCTGTCCCACAAATACTTTCCTGGGGTTGATCCATCTGATATTGTTAGAATGCCTCTTGAGGGCAGAGGATCCATGGTGTGGGATACCCTCAAGCGCGGAGCACATCTGGTGAAATGAAATCTTTTCTGGATTTGCAACAGTGGTACTGAGGCCCTCTTTTGGAGTGACTCTTGGGATGGACAGCCTCCTCTCATTTCCTCTCACCCGCACTTACAGGCTCTCTGTGAGTCTTTCATTGATGCTGGATGGAGCACAGTTTCTCATTACAAAGAGGCCTTCAACCTGGGTATGGCAGTTGGTTACAGGTGGAAAAATTCTTCTGATTGGCCGCCGGGGGGATCAGCGAAAGAGAGGTCAGAGCTGTCCTAAATTATGGCCGCTAGAAGATGCAGCTTATTACAAGGTCGTGATGTTTTGGCTTGGGGAGATGCCCCTTCTGGGCAGTACTCTGTCTCCTTTGGCTACCTTGCTTTGACGAAGCAAATTTTTGGAAATATGCAATGCTCTTGGTGGAAATGCGTTTGGAATTCTTTCTCTTGGCCTAAATGCAATTTTTTCCTCTAGGTTCTGGCTTATAATAGATGTCTTACTTGGGACAACCTCTGCAAACGAGGCTTTCAGGGACCATCTATGTGCTTTTTATGCCGCAGTAATGAAGAGACTACCTCCCATCTTTTTTTCCAGTGTTTTTTTGCTAGACAAATTTCGCATCTGTGGTGGAGCCTATGGGACTGCCCATGTTGGCACGCGACTTCTTTGATTGATTTTTGGGAGCGGTTGGGCCATTCTTCTACTAAAACCTCTGTTCTCTAGGTTGCTTGGCTAATTGGGCCCTCCTTCATTCTATGGAATAACTGGTTGGAATGAAACAAGAAGATTTTGCATGATAGTTCGCTGGATTATAAGCTTTTGTGGGGGTGGATCATCAAGTCTGTTTAAGAAACACTTTGTGCTAGGTGTGAGGATGCTGGGGTGATGGATCCTGGGGATGTTGCCATCCACTCATGCCTGTTCGCGCCCTCAGCCAACAGTCTATCCAGTGCGCCTCCTGTGCGTCGGGCCTGCATCTCCACACAACAACAGTAGCCTGCCAATCGGGCTGGGCATTGGACGCCCCCTGCTGATGGCGTCCTTAAGGTGAACACAGACGGATCCTCTAGGGGGAATCCTGGAGCAGTTGGTATAGGAGGAGTGGGGCGCGATTGCTCAAGAGAAATCAAGTTCATTTTTTTGACTTACATTGGCTTCCATACTAACAACCTTATGGAAGCCCAGGCTATTCTTGCAGTTGTGCAAAAATGCTGCCAACTGGGCTGGTACAAGATAATATGTGAGGCGGACTCACAAGTAATTATCAATCTTCTCAATGGATGGAACTTTGCAAATGTGGACTGGCATTTGGCTTTAGTGGTTAAACAAATTCTTCAACTTTGCACTTCCTTGGATTCAGTGGTTTTCCAGTACATTCCTCATGAGTGGAATGGAGTTGCCAACTGTCTGGAAAAATGGGCTTCTGAATACGGACCGTCTTGGAATATTTTTGATTATATGATGCTTCCCTTGTGTCATTCTCAAAAACTGGCTCAACTTGTGAGCCAGGACAAGAATTTGTAATTCTCTTGTTTTTCTGCTTTCAATAATTTTTTACCCTTTTAGTTTAAAAAAAAAAAAAACTTATAAGATATGCAAATAACACAAATATAACATGTAGGATATCCTACATCTTACCCACTCAAAGAGATAACATGAGAAACATGTTTATAAAACATGGATGTGAAAAACCTCTAACATCGGTATATAATCATAATATGTATCCATCGATAAATCAATCTTTTATTTTTTAATTTCTAATATATTTGCATTCTATAAATTTATAAAAGAAACAAAAAGGGAAGCCAATGGGCATAAACAAGAAACAACACAAATATGATGACCAAAGGCCACAAACAAAAATTAAGAACAAAAATATACTCGAGTAACATAATACTTCCCTCAGAACGCATTGCATGCTATGACCGAAGGTCTCAATATACATTTTGTCATCATTGGGAAATATACTCAAGTGTTTGAAATGGGACAAACAATAAATAGAAAGGGCCAATGTAACATAACATTCAATTAAGAACCAAGGAGTTAGAAGAATATCAAGGCAAAATAGAAGGCAAGTGCCAAAGATGTCAAATCTAGAAAAACAAAGGGCATGAAATAAAAGTTGATGGAGGAAAGCACATGAAAGATATAACATATAGAAGAAAAACAACTATGTACAATAAAAAATATATAATACAATAAATATGTATCAATGAAGTGTAACATGTGAGTTAGTATAGATAACCAATGATCTAGTCTACAATATCATGACCTATAATATCAGAGTACAATGTGTAGCTCGAATTACCAAAAAAGTAGTCACAAGAAGTGTAATAAGTGCAATCATTATCCCAAATAAACTCTAAAGAAACATGTATAGAGATATGTCATGATAAAAAAGATGTTTTGATATGATGTATAGTAAGAGGTTGTAAATCAATATTTAGATGCGTATAAGTATAAAATAAAGGACTCGATGGTATAACTATAGGAGACAAAGCTTGAGGAGCTCATACTATAGATAGTGGTGGTGTCATATATGTAGATGTAGCAGAAAAAGTAATTGGAGGAAATTTATTAGACTCAAATGCAATATGAACCATGACTAAAGGATCAAGTTAGTAAATGAGATGAATATTAAGGAACTAGATGATCTCATGTGTGATCTCAAATTAGTATAAGAAGCTTAAAAAGAGTGACATGAATAGTATGTACTTTGTTATCATGCATAAACTTCTGACAATGGTGTAATGTAGAAGTTATTGCTCTTATTTGGTTAAACCATAAGAATCCAAGTAATAGATTATACAATGATGGATATGGAATGCCATAAAACCAAACTAGAAGATTATACAATAGCATCTGAGTCCACCGCAATCTTGCATCAACCAAAAACATGAATAGTTAGTTGATAATAAATTAAAATGAAGTCTTTTGTTGTTATAATAGTCTATGGTATATTTTCAAGCATCTAGTTTCTTATTTATGTCACCGCAAGTTCTAGATATTTTCCACAGCCATATTTAGATGGATCTATTTTAGTAGTGTTGACCATTTTTTGCCCAAAAGGCCAAAAATCAGTCCCCTTCTGTCCCTGCTGTTTTGGGCCATTTCATTTGTTGATTTTGCATGAATTTGGTGATTTCTACGAACTCTACAGAATTTCTACGAACTCTGCAGGTCCATTTCTACAGACTCTACAGGTTTTCTACGGACTTCATAGGGACTTCTACGAACTCTGCAGGTGTAGTCTTTTGGTAGATGAAGAACCAGTTTAGAGAGTGCAAGGTTTTACAAAGCTTCTTCAGACTCTTGTCTAAAGAAATTCTTAAGGAAAGAGAGCTAAAATGGTTCAAAGACACTTTTCCTTAAGGTTGGAAGAGTGGTTCAACGACATAATCTTTCTAAGAGTTAGCACCTTTAAACTGTTGAACCATTGAACTGGTTCAAGGCTTCAGTTTAATGCCTTCATTCAACGCTTCGATTCAACGCTTTAGTTTAATCGACAAAGTTCATCGCTTTGGTTCAATCAAACGGTTCATCAGTGTGGTTCAATGCGTTGGTTCAACATTTTAGTTCAATGCTTCAGTTCAATAGAATGGTTTAATCACTCGGTTCACTCAGTCGGTTCAATGCCTTGGTTCATCAGCAAAGTTCAACACAAAGTTCATCAGCAAGTTCAATCAAAGGGTTCGTTCGCTCGATTCAAGGCTTGGTTCATCAAACAATTCAATGAGCTTGGTTCAATGCTCGGTTCAAAGCCGTGGTTCAACAACCGTTTGAACCATTGAACCGGTTCAGTCAATTAGTTCAACGGTTGGTTCAAAGGAGCAATTCAATGCAAAAAGTTCAAGCCTCCCGAAGGATAAGTGCCCTTACAGAGGGCAATTTTGGGTTCAAGAGCCCTTGCGAAGGGCAGGGAACACTTCAAAGAGGCCACAAAGAAAGCCGCAAAGGTAAGATCTTTTAAAATTTTGGCAAAGGCTTAATTCCCTTAGACTTTTTGTTCAAAGGAATTCCTTTAGACTTTTTGTTTGAAGGAATTCCTTTGGAAAAAAAGTCTGAAGGATTTCAGAAGGCTGCGAGCTCAAAAAAGGACTCGAGGAAAATTCCAAAGGCAAAGCGGCTAGACAATTCTCCCAGACTTTTTGTCCGTGGGAAAATTGTCCACAGAAAAAGCCCGCGCAAAAATCTTGAAGGAGCAATCAGACCAAAGCAAGAAACCCGCTCGAAGGGTATGTGCCCTTGCAGAGGGCTCTCGCCGAGGAAAAGGACTTTTCTCAAGAAGCCGAAGGGTCACTTCCCCTTCGAGAAGGATCGACAAAAGAAGTCCACAGAAAAGGCTGAAGCAAGAAAGCCAACGAAAGGTCCAAGGGTGATGGGCTCGAGGACGTCAAAGTTAAACACGGCAAACTAGCCATTGGAAATTCAAACATAGTGACAGGCTCGCGAATATCAATTTTACACCAGGAAAAACAAGGCTGCAAAAGGCACCAAATGGAAAATGTGGAAAGTTTTGACATGATTTTTTAGGAGCAATGGAACGTGCCACGTGTCCCCTACAAGGCTCAGTAGATGTCGATAAGTGTCAACACCCACAGTCTCTCTCTTTTGTCTTACAAGAACTATGGTGGGCCCCAGACAAAGTGCTAAAAAGAGCAAAAGCTGACACATGTCCTCTTTCACAGGACCTTTAAAGGGTACCTAAAGCTTCCATGAGTCAAGCGGATGATGCCACGTGTCCTGCCCATTTCACAGCAGAACGCACCACATGTCACTTATTTGAAAATTAGCAAAAAGTGGCCAAGGCAAGCAGGAAGAGCCCAAGGAATGCAGTGACCCACCAAAAGATAGCCTTGGTGACTGAAGGAACCAGGATGAGACAAAGTGCAAGAAAAGACAAAGCAGTCCAAGTGGTGAGGAGAGGCAAGTTATGTTAGGTTGTGGAGCTAAAAGCTTCACCAGGATGCAAACAGGAGAAGTTAAGGAGGATCTAGAGATGCGGGGAGTTGCAGATTCAGTTGCAGGAAAAATGGCGTCAGTCTGATCAACTGACGTCGATCAGATAGCAAGAGGAAGCAACCGGTGTCAGTTACCATTCGGCCGACATCGGTCATGGAGGTGCCGACGTCGGCAGCCTGTGTGAGAACAGGCAGTTCGCATGACGAATCTGGGAGAGTCTAATTTTAGACTGTCAGTTTGCATGTTGAAGGCTAATCTTAGTCTTGAGTTGCGAGTCTAATTATTGTAATTAGGTTAGTCTAATTATTGTAAGCATGAGATCTATATATGGACTCATGGGTTGTATTGTTAGCGTGTGCTAGAAAGCCATTGGGCTTGTGGAGAGAGCTAGAGTAGTTCTTCCTAGCTACCAAATAGGGGTACTGAGAGTGTATGATCAGAGAGAGTTGCAGGTGTGCAAGTTCTTGGAGAGGATCCACCGGGGTACTGGTTGAAGAATCATAAGGACTTGGTGAGGCAAGGACAAGGGTTCTTCAGGTGTGTAGAAAGACTTCTACATGGTGAGTATGATCTAGTTATTTGCAGAGAGCAGCAGAGAGCAGGGGATCTACTTGAAGTACAGATGTGTACTTGGTGAACTAGCAGCGTGTTACTGACTAGTTGGAGAGGTGAACATCAATTCTATATTGGAGTTGATTGTTGGGACCGAGAGAGAGAGGGAAGAATATCTTGAGGTGTGGCGAACCTTTGAGGTGGAGGAAGAAGTGGCATCTTCCTTATTGTATATTCTTCTATGTATATAATACAATTGTGTATTGTCTCTTAATTCCTGTGTTGTTTCATATTTCTAGTTACTTATTGATTCTGGTATAATTCCGTGTTTAGTTGCTAATACGAGAGGTAATCATATGAGCTCTTATTGTGGTGGAGCAAAGATCCTGACAAGTGGTATCAGAGCCTTGGTTGTAGGTTCAAGAGCTGATACCGACAAGTGGTATTAGAGCTTTTGGTTGGGTTGACTAACAGGTGGTTTTAGATCTGGTAGTGTTTTTGATTACAGGTCACTCACATGGGTTTCAGATTGAGTGGGAGTATAGCAACGGCAGAAGATAGTAAGCTACGAATGGAGAAACTGAATAGCACGAATGGTCTGATTGATGGAAAGAAAGAGCAGGTAAAAAGAGATTGTTGGTTGGTAGCAGATCAGCGGGTGGAAGCATATGTTGTAGGTAATATTGCATAGAATGTTCTGGATAAAGTGGAATCTTTGTTTACAGATTCTTTTGCCTCTTTCCATGCAGCCCAAAATAGAGCATCTTTTCATGGGTATGTCTTTGGAGACTTTGGAGAGATTTATTTAGGGGTTGGAGAGCCTTGTCAGATTATTGACGAAGGGGAAGTGAAGCTGAAATTGCAGATGGATGACTCACAGTGGTTGGAGGAAGTCATGCAGGTACCAGTCTTGGAGATGAGTCTAATTTCTTCAAGAAATTTGGGTGATGAGAGATGCACTTTAACTCTCACAGTGGATACACTTGAATTAGATGATGGTAAGAAAGTAGGTATCCTTTATCTATCTACTTATATTACTGATTCACCTTTTGTTGCAGAGATGTGGCTTCATGGGCTTAGTCACATATGTAGGAGGAGAATGCAGGTTTTGAAGCAGAAATCAGATGTCTTTGACAAGCTAAAGAACTGGAAAGCCTTGGTGTTCATGGAGGAGATGACGGACAGAGATCAGGTGAGGAGACTGAATCATTCTGAGCAGAGCAGGGTTGAGTTGATTAGGATTTTGATCCATGGAGAGCTCGTGGGTAAAAAGTTGTCACTCACAGATGAACACAGGTACCGGCGTCGGTCAGACAGTAACCGACGTCGGCTGCAAGAAGACCGACGTTGGTCATAAGATCGACGTCGGCAGGAGGGACACCAGCGTCGGCCAGGGAAACGACGTCGGCAGTCAGGTTCAGTACAGGGAGCCGACATCGGTCGAAAATAGACTGGGAGATGGTCGAGATTGGTCACTGGAACGGATAGTGGGCGAACAGTAAGTCTCAAACGCTCATGTTGAGGTCAGGATTGGTAAGTGAACCTCATATTCGTTGTTCACCTTCTTTATATTGCTTACTGACGGTCAAGAACCAGGAAGCTGGAAGAAGCAATGCAGGTAGAATCCAGATACAGTGGGAGCTTGGCATGGATGAGGAGTGTGAGTCCTTGGAGAAGAACCAAACAGGTATTCATTGGTAAAGTTTTCAGCTGGAAGTAAGCACTGAGAGACGGAATGGATTCCCATTCTAAAGAAGAGAGTGGATGGATACAAGAGACAAAAGGCCAAGGCATATGGTCTTGAGGAAGCTGCAGGACAGTGATACAGGTTTGATAGGTGGATGACTAAGCATGGCTTCAGTCAATGTCAGTGTAACTATTGTGGTTTTATCTTACCAGGTGGATGGTGATTGCAACATCATCTTGCTACTGTATGTAGGTGATTTAATAGTAGGTTTGTACATACAGGGATTTACTGAGCTAAAGGTAAGGTTAGTTCAGAGGCATGTCATGAAGAATTTGGAGCAACAAAATTCTTTGGCATAAGAGACATGGAGATTTTATCTCCAGTGGGAGCTGATGTGAAGACGGTGTTGGTGGGGTTCATGATGCAGGATGCAGAATCTGAAAGCACACCAAGGGCTGGACAGTTCAAGCCTAGCTTGAAACAGGGTTCGAAATCACATGAGGTCTAGTGTAGACCTAAGCGTTTTCCCAATCAGTGGGGGTTGTCAGAAAGTATGGAGCCAATTCGGGGAAGGAGTACTGGAGGGCAGTTCAGTGGGACTAGCAGCAGGGTTTCTTGTTATGCAGGGTCAGGTTCTTCACTACATGGGTATGTAGGTTCGGATGCGGCAGGTTACTTGAATGACAGGTGTAGCATCACAGGTTGTGTGGTGGTCGGTCTTCAGGGTTGATCTTGAAGAGGAATACAAGCCAAGAAATAATTTAGATGGTGTAAAGGTACAGGTACAGGTGCAGCTATTTATCTCCAAGTGGGAGATTGTTAGGTTGTGGAGCTAAAAGCTTCACCGGGATGCAAACAGGAGAAGTTAAGGAGGATCTAGAGATGCGGGGAGTTGCAGATTCAATTGCAGGAAAAATGGCGTCGGTCTGATCAACTGACGTCGATCAGATAGCAAGAGGAAGCAACCGGTGTCAGTTACCAGTCGGCCGACATCGGTCATGGAGGTGCCGACGTCGGCAGCCTGTGTGAGAACAGGCAGTTCGCATGACGAATCTGGGAGAGTCTAATTTTAGACTGTCAGTTTGCATGTTGAAGGCTAATTTTAGTCTTGAGTTGCGAGTCTAATTATTGTAATTAGGTTAGTCTAATTATTGTAAGCATGAGATCTATATATGGACTCATGGGCTATATTGTTAGCGTGTGCTAGAAAGCCATTGGGCTTGTGGAGAGAGCTAGAGTAGTTCTTCCTAGCTACCAAATAGGGGTACTGAGAGTGTATGATCAGAGAGAGTTACAGGTGTGCAAGTTCTTGGAGAGGATCCACCGGGGTACTGGTTGAAGAATCATAAGGACTTGGTGAGGCAAGGACAAGGGTTCTTCAGGTGTGTAGAAAGACTTCTACATGGTGAGTATGATCTAGTTATTTGCAGGTAGCAGCAGAGAGCAGGGGATCTACTTGAAGTACAGATGTGTACTTGGTGAACTAGCAGCATGTTACTGACTGGTTGGAGAGGTGAACATCAATTCTATATTGGAGTTGATTGTTGGGACCGAGAGAGAGAGGGAAGAAGATCTTGAGGTGTGGCGAACCTTTGAGGTGGAGGAAGACGTGGCATCTTCCTTATTGTATATTCTTCTATGTATATAATACAATTGTGTATTGTCTCTTAATTCCTGTGTTGTTTCATATTTCTAGTTACTTATTGATTCTGGTATAATTCCATGTTTAGTTGCTAATATGAGAGGTAATCATATGAGCTCTTATTGTGGTGGAGCAAAGATCCTAACAAGTTATTGCTAGATGGTCATCAAATGGTGCAAACAGTGAGCAGTGCGCCCTGATTTCTCCATTTGACATTTATGAGGGGACAAATCGTAGTTTGTTTGCAGGAAAAGAGGCACATCCCATGCTCTCAAATGCCAAAGTCAAGATCGGTGATTACACAACATGGTTCCAACAGGGCTCTTCTAAAAGAATGACATCAGCAATAGTGACTTCCTCTTCCTGATGCTCTCGACGCACATGGGCCAGCTTGTCAAGAGAACCAAAGTTTTTCCCAAAAAGTGCCAAGTTCTCTTCCTCTTTCTATATATTGTAAAAATTCTCATTTGAGAGGATCCAATCTCTGAGCCTTAAGGAAAAAACTCTGCCCAAAAATCTCTCAAGCTTGTAAGGCAGAGCTCTGCAAGATTTTACCTTGAATCAGGATTTAGCATTTTTACCTTTATCTAGACTTGCACTTTAAAGCATATGTCTATGTTTTCTTTTGTGTTAAGTCATTGTCTTTGATGCTTTTGATAGAATGACTCCATCATGTCTAGTGCATTGTGAGTTTTCTTTTCTGTAGGTCTACCAGAAGTGTCTATAGTAGGAACATAGGCACATGTGAATAGGTTGTCAAAGTGTGTCTCAGAACACCTTTGATAGTTCCTTCCTCCCTGTATGTCTACGGACCCCTGACTCACTGAAATAAAAGAGTTTCCCACATTAGATGAAGTGTATGGGCACTTCTTCCTGGTGAAAAGTGTATGTTCAGACTGAGTGGGTCAACATTTTATGGTGTATCACTTTTTCATTTTTTAGGCTTAGGTTCTATTTTCAATGTCTCTCTCCCTTTTCATCCCCCCTTTTTCATTTATTTGTTAGCGGTAGGAGAAACCAGGGCCTAAATGATACATCAGAGGGAGCTAGCCCTCATCTAGAGACTCTCCCCTCCAGCTTTGCCGGTCCCACAGGTGAGAGGGGAGTTTCCATTGTTGCGTGTGGAAGGCAAGAGCTTGGCCTCCTACCAAGGGTGCAATCCACTGCGTCAACAAGTAGCTCTTTCTAAAATTATTCTGACTGCATACCACCATGTTGGGGGTATAGCTTTAGTTTATTACTTCATTTTAGCAAATTTAATTTTGGATAATGATTCTTGTTAACGTTGTGGATCGCACCCTTTGAAAGGAAACTCAGTGCCCTTCCTCCATCCGGCATAATGGAGATATTCTTCTTGCTATGGGTGGCAAAACTAAAGTATGAATCTCTAGATTAGGAGCTAGCTCCCATTGATGCACCTTGAGAACCTGAAACTCTACTGCTAACAATTGGGGGGGTAAAAAGAGAGAAGGATACTATAAAATAGAACCTAACTAAAGTGGTGGTGCACCAAAACTGTTTGGTCTACTCAACTTTACCTACACTTTACACCAAAAGGAATGAGCAAACACTTCATTTGAATGAGAAACTAACTACATCAATGCTTCAACAAGTGGTTTTATGGAGGTATACGGAGGAAAAACCTACCAGAGGTGTTCTAAAGACACAATGTTGGATAGTTGCTCACATGTGCCTATGCTTCAATCTGGACACTTCTTTTTGACCTGAAGAAAAGAATTTACAATACACCGATATAAAGGCACAGACTTATGAAAGCTTTAGAATAAATGACTGAACATAAGACAATACACAGGCATATGCAAAAGTGTAAGCTCAAATGGAGGTAAAACACTTCTTTTGATTAAAGTTAAATTTAATTAGGACTTCACCATACTAAGCTGAGAGATGCCTTTCTCAAAATGGGAGGTTACAATATATAGAGAAATTTGGAAAAAAATCCTTAACCAATCAAGAGAAAGAGGCCCATACTATTGTCATCTATCCTTAAATGCAACTGTGGAAGCCATGTTGTAGGTACTTTAGAGATTGACTTTGTTGTCTGGGTGTGCAAGAGCATGGGTCACTTCTCTTAGCAACTAACAAGGCCATCCCTCCTCAGGTTTTGGGCCATACTCTATCTTGGATGATCGCATAGTTGGCTACTTATTAATATCAAAACAAGGGAAATTGGGCTGCTCCCTTGAATGCTTGCCACCAACTCTCTTAATGGTTATTTGGTGGAGACTATTCCACCTGAAAGCATTTACTTCTCCCACCGATGCCTCCTGTGCCACCTGGACTGGTCTAGTTCATCCTTATGTTTGACTTGCCATGCCACCTAGAGCATTATGAGCATTTGTCTTATATGTGCATGGTTGCATTCCAGATTACCCACTCTGCTTTTCTCTTTTCTTTCTATTTCTTTTCCTTTTCCTGGCAATTTGGGTTCTCAGGGCTATCCTTTTTTTTCCCTCGATCTCCTTCCTTGGCGGGTCGCTGAGTCTACCTTCAAGCTTCCAAGCCTTTGAATTTCTTCAGACAAAATGTCCAAAGGAATTCCTTCAAAAATTTTATCTGAAGGAATTCTTCATTTATGCTTGCCACTTTTGAAAACCATCTTTGATGACCCTTTAGGCTTCCACTCATGAGTTCTTTTAGACAAAATGTCTGAAAGAATTCTTTTAGACATTTTGTCTGAAAGAATTACTTTTTTGGCTTCTCTCCAACGGTTAATCCATCACCTTAAAATTGATATCTGCAAGCCTATCATCTCATTTGAAAACCAATAGCTATTTCACTGCCTTGAATTTGACGTTCACGAGCATTTCACCAGACATTTGAACTCCAATGGCTAGCTTATTACCTTAAAATTGACATCCACGGGCCTGTCAACCCCCTTTGGCAATTTCTTTGGCTTTTTTGCCATAGATTTTTTTGAAGGGAGAGTGACCCTTCAAAAAAATGGAAAGGTCCTCCTTTCAAGGCCAAGTCCCCTCTGAAAGGGCACCTACCCTTCAGGCTTTTGTCTTGTTTCTTCGGCTTTCTTCACTTGTCAAATTTATTTAGACAAAATGTCCAAAGGAATTCCTTCGAACATTTTGTCCGACAGAACTTGTTCTTTGGGTGTTCCTCTTTGGATTTTCCTTTAGACAAAATGTTTGAAAGAATTCTCCTTGGCCTGTCTAGTTTTTTGAAGGGCAAGTCCTTTTCAGGCTTTCTGCCTTGGCCTTTTACTTCAACCATTTACCCTCTGCAAGGACACCTTGAGCTCAAGGATGCCCTTTGGGCCTTTTGAAAAGGTTCATTTTTTCGATTTTATGCCTCCCATAAGGGCTTATTGGCATCTAAGTCACCTTTTGAAAGAATTACAAAGGTCATGTTTGGCACTTAAGTGCCCTCTGTAAGGGTACTTACCCTTCGAGCTCTTTGTAAAAGACCCCTGGGCCTTTGAACTTAGTATGTTCTGATGATAAAAGGCCCTCCAAAGTAACTTGCCATGTTAAGCCTTCAAGATCAAAATGGGTTTCAAGTTGAACTCTTGCTTTCCGAACCCAAAGCACTTGGCAATTAGAAATAGGAAAAAACTTGGTTTTTTTATGGAAAAATCCCTGCCAAAGAAAAGCCCACAAGGCAACTATGGGATGAACTTGTCAAAACCTGGGCCAAAAGGCCCTGCAGGGAAAAGGAAAGAGGGGTGCCCAATTCGGCCTGCAGGAACAAAATTGGTCAACAATTCTTAAAATCTTTCTTTCACACTTGTTTGAACTTAATGATGGCCATTTGGAGAGCTTGCATGGATAAGTAATAACAAACTTGGAAAAAGGATTGCAATGGCAATGGGAATATGTAAAAGAGTTTGTGATGTGTTATGCTACATCAATTATGTGATGTATTATTTTGGGATGCATTACTATGATGACTTGTGTGCATTAATGATTTTAGTGCATTATGATATGTCCAGAGCATTTAATATTTGTGGCCTTAATGGCCTAGACAGTAATTAATGTAAATGGGTGGATTGTGTATCTATATAAACATATCCTCTTCATTCGAAAAGGCATTCGACTCCAAATTGGAAAATAATTCAGAGCGGTTGTAAGGAGTATTGTGATAGATATTTGTGTGTAGATGTAGGAGGGGTTATAGGAGTTGAGTCACTTGAGTAACATTATGATGTTAGATTTTTGTTTTTAATCTTGTGGGCATTGGTGGAGTCGTATTGGTTGTAATATTGCATCATTAGATATTAGTTTGATGTGGTGTAATCTCTCTTTAAAGAAATAAAAATAAGATACGGTTGTTTTATTTACACTATGTAATTATGAGATGCACAGTAAAAAACATATCTTAATTGATACCTCTAACCATGATTACATCATAAGAGTCTGAGGACCAACTATAACTGAGAGTGTAACACCACCAAGTGGCATGTGGATAATACCATCATAACTATGAAGTATCATAGTTGTGCTAAGTAAATTTTGCTTAGTATGGCATTAACTAGATCATAATGACATAGTAGTAATATTTCTATAGAACTATTGTAAATCAAAATGCCATGTGTACTTGAATCGTGATGTGAAACAAATGCATGAATATAAAAAGGCCCTTGATGCATCATTAGATATTTTGTGGTCATAAGATGTAATATAAGGTGTTGGCTATGGACAACTTGAAAACATGCCAATTATGTTATCAATCTCATGCTCATGTGAAATAGTTTAATGTTGTATATATGTTTTCATATACACATTGTCTTGCTTTGTAATATTATGATTTGGCAATGCATTGGTAAATACTTTTAAGCATTGATTAGGTGTTGTAATTTATTTGTTTAATATAGAATTATGGCCCTTAATTTGAATAGTGTTTTTATCGATGAGATACTTAATCTTATGTCTCAATTTGAAGTGTTGATTTGTTGAATGCCTGGAGTCTCAATGATAGTCTCAAAATAAGTTGCCATTCTACCCTTTATGACATCTCCAAGTGGACAAAAAAATCATGAAAACCATGGCACACCGACTTTTTCATCTTGCCCAATCTGTGAGATAGGTCTCAAAATTATACTAACACCAACATCCATGTGTTCCTCCTCATCTTAATCTTCTCTCTCACTTCTATGAGTAACCACTCTTCTTCAACATCAATTTAATCATCTCTCAATTTGAAAACTAACCTCATGCACTCCTCCACAACATCTAGTTGTGTTTTCATGACTCAAAAATATATAATACTTCATCAAGTTTTCCAACCACATTGACTGCTATTACACCCCCTCTTCCAACAACTTTTCTAGGCAATGTGTCTATTCTTGGATCACAAATCCTACTGATGCAATACCTTAGCTCAAAATCCTATGTAGGCAGCCCCACTCTCCACATACCACAAGGTCCAAAAGCTTACTCTAACACAAAAATGGTGCAATCACAAGGATGGGGATTTTGACGAAGGAAAGCCCTAACCTAGTAGCTAGTTGAACACATAAACACACACAAATCTGAAACACACAGGTTTTGATCATATATATTAATGTAGATAATGAGTTACATATATTTATATCAAGGAATTAGTTACAGTCTATACTTGGATCTCAAGCTAAAAATGCAATATTCTCTCTTTACAATGATGGAGTCTCTCAGACTTCCATTCATAATTAGGCTACAATAGCCTGCCACTTATAAGCTCTCTATCCCTCCAAGATATACTCTATCTCAAAATATACTAATATTCCTAATTATTTGGCCAACATTCCTTTATATTGACTCTCCCAAGTGTAGTGTCTGAAGAAAGATCCATGCAAGAATTATAGCATACTATTGTGTTTCATCAAGAATTTTTTGCTACCCACTTAGGTCTAGATCAACAAAACGTGTCCCAGAATTCATATATAAGAATATTAAATTCAAATAAATATAGATTCAAAATTCTCATAACTTTGCCAATTTATTCCCCATACACCAAGTTTCCTTTGTGCAGTTCTTTGCTTGTACATGATGGTGTTCCCGCATGCAAGTCACTAATTCTCTGCACAACTCTGATCTCCATGTTTTCTAGGAATGAGATGTTTTTGTAAAATTATTCTCTTTTTCTAAGTGTTTGCCTCCGTTGGGTTGTGCCATATGACTTTCCATGCAATAGGTTTCGTGTGAGTATGCACCAAGTGTTTCTCTACATGGCTCGTGCAAACAAAATGTTTTGTGTGCTAGTAAAAATCAAAACTTCAAAAAAAAAATCACTATAACCAAACCTCTATTTGAATTTTGTGCAACTATATTCTATCCTCTTGTTTGTGTGTATACTTATGCACATTTTAGCTTACATGCTCAAACATTAGTGCGCATGTGGCATTCACCAATGTGGGAACCTTATTCAGGTAAGTGAATGGAATCAGGGGGCCAAAGGGGGGTCTTAAATGCACATTTTTTCCTAAATAATGAGAATCTTCAATTTGTATAAGCTATTTGAGATGCCTACACTCAAAATTTAATATTCTCTAATAAATTAATTGTAGCTTTTCGATTCTACTTTATAAACTACTATTTTTTTTTTAAATTAGTCAAGTATAAGTAGGCCAAACAATTTAAAATTTAAGAGGTACTCATATCTTTATAAAACCATAGTATATAGTCATCACACCCCCACATTTGTTAACGTCATTTAATTTTTTGGAAACCCTTTCTATAAATTTAGATAAGATCATATTGTTTACAACCTTTTTTTTAATATTTTAATGAATTTTTTTAAGATAATATCATAATTAAATAAACCCTAAAAATGATAAATTATATATAGTTGATTGTACATGCCCACTTAACTACCTCAAAAAAATAATAAATTAGTTTTTTTTTTCCCTAATTTATTTAGAGTTAGAACTAGTTTGCAACCGTGTAAATTTTTTCCAATTTGGATGAATGAAATGAAACATATGTGAATAATTATAGACATGCATAGTTTCAACATATAACAAGATATAAATACATGATTAGAATTAAATATAAATAAAAACCTAAAAGTAATCAAAATCTTTATATATATATATATATATATATATATATATATATATATATATATATATATATATATATATATATAGAAGGAAGAGAGTGTGCTCAATGCCATAGTCATATTTCCATGAAATCCCTTGATGAAATCCAATTTTTTTTCATGTCTAAAGTTGGGTTGTTCCATTTTCAATCTAAAACATGATTTGGCTCTACGTGTATAGGTCCAGGCCTTAGGTTTATATTTCCAAACCTAAAGCATGTATACGTTATAGTGTGTATGCGCTATTATTGTTATGTATTTTGCAATGCTTCCAAGAAGTTCAAGCTAAAGAAGTGAAAGACAAGTTACTAACATAAATGTCTTATACTCTAATTTTTTTTAGAGAAAATAAATAGATTAGGGCCACTCTGCATCTTTTAGAATTGGTCTCATAGCTCCACGAGTTACAGTTTAAAAGATAGTTTTTCAAAATCTAATCTCGTCAATTTAGACATTTTCAAGATTTTAGTATTGAACATAAGGCTTTCAGAGCATAAATTTTGCAATGGGTGTCCATTTTACGCAAACACAATTTTTCAAAGGTTATGGGGCCTTTTTTAATTGGTTTATAACATTTTTATGAGTTCTAAGTGTTTCAATGTCAAATTTTATAGGGCACATAATTGACCACTAATTATTTTATGTTCAAGTTGCCTCTTTAGAGTGAATTCAGCTAAATCAGACCCTTATCACATGAAATTAAGAAAACAAAGGTTGATTTAGGGCTACAATAACACATTAGTCAACATTTGTTAATCTTTACTTTTTAGGTTGAATTTGTTGAATAGGTCCCACACGCAATTGAAGTAACTGATGTCATTTTTTTGCTAAGGACACATAATAGACCATACTATGTGTTTCTGTGTTCGTATTTCCTTTATAGAGTGAATTTGACTAAACAGAGCCCATATCACATTAAATTGAGGCTATAAATGTCAATTTTGGGTTATATGCACACATTAAACCAAAACTTATCATTTTTATGTGTTGAACTTGATTAAACAGAGTAATATCATGCAATTAAGGCAATTGAGGTCAATTTATGGATACAACCACACATTATACCAGAATATAAGTCATTTTTGTGTTATTATTTCCTTTGTATAGTGAATTTTCCTAAATAGGGTCCCTATCATGTGCAATTGATGTAATCATAGGTAAATTTAGGGCTATGTGCACACATTAGACCATCATGTATACTTTTTATGTTCTTGTGTTTCCTTATTAAATATAATTTAACTAAATGTTGCCCCTATCATATGCAATCAAGGTAATAGAGGTTAATTTAGGGCTAGGATCACACATTAGACAAACATGTGTCTTTTCTATGTTTTTATATTTCCTTTGTAAAGATAATTTGACTAAACGGTCCCTTATCACTCATAATCAAGGTAACTAAGGTTGACTTAGGGAAAATGACATAACTTAGACCATAAAATGACTTATTTGTGTGCTTATGTTTCTGATTTAGAGTGAATTTGACTAAACAAGGCTTTTATCACATGTAATAGAGGTAATTGATATTAATTTCTGGATATAGGAACACATTGGAGCATAATGTGTCTTTTTTATGTTCTTGTTTCCTTTCTAAATTGAATTTGACTAAAAATAACCCCTATAAAAAATGGACCTTACCACGTTCAATCAAGGTTAAAAAGGTCAATTTAGGGTTACATGAACATATTAGACCACAATATATATGTCATTATTTGTGTTTGTATTTCATTTATATAAGGAATTTGACAAAATAGGGACCACCATGTGTCATTTTTTGTGTTAATGTTTCCTTTCTAGCTTAAATTCAACATAAACGTGTCCATATCATGTACACTTGAGGAAACCAAGGTCAATTTAGGGTTAGGGGCATACACTAGACCACTAGTGTCATTTTAATGTTTTCACTTTTCCTCTGTAGAGTGAATTCCCCTAAACATTGCCCTTATCACTTGTAATCCAAGCAATAAAAGTCAATTTATGGATACATCCAAACATTAGCCCACAATGTGTTGTTCTTATGTGTTCATGTGTCCCTTTCATAGTGAATTTGACTAAAATGGTCCCACATCACATTCAATTGAGTAAAGGGAGATATACTTATGGTGATGGACAAATATTAGATCATAATGTGTCATTTTTGTGTGTTCATATTTCCATTTTAGAGTTAATTTAACTAAATGGGACCCCTATCACTTGAAATCAAGGTAACTGAGGTTGATTTAGGGTTGCATGCACACATTATACCTTAATATTTCAATTTTTCACATTCTTATTTCCTTTGTAAAGTGAATTCAATTAAATGAGGCCCCTATCACTTGCAAAGGTAACAAATGTCAATTCATGGATCTAATTTGGGGCTAAAACTAACCTAAATAGCATCTTTGATTGATCTAATTAATAAATTAATTGGGTCCAATTGAGCTCTAAATTATATCATATAGTCACAACTAGATTCAAATGGATCAAATTGGTATGAACTATGTCTCTAATTCAACCAATCAAGTAATTGGTTAAATCAGTGATGAAATTGGGGCCAATTGAGCCCCGAATGATATTGTATAGTCATAATCAGGTTCATGTGGCTAAAATTGACCCAAATTGCATATTTATTCAAACTAATCAACTAATTGGTTTAATCAGTGATGAAATTGGGGCCAATTAAACCTTATATCATAATTTATTATCATAATTTGGCTAATGAGGCTCAAATTGGCCTAAATTATAACACTTATTAAACTAATCACGCAATTGGTTCAATCAATAATTAAATTAGGGCTAATAGAGCCCCAACTCACCTCTTACAGTCCCAATTACATTCACATGTCTCAAATTAGCCCAACTTATATCCCTGAATGAACTAATCGAGTAATTGGTTCAATCCATGATGAAATTGGGTCCAATTAAGCTCTAAAAAGTATTTTATAATTGCAATTACATTCTCAAGGCTCAAACTTTCCCAACTTACATATTCTATTGAATCAATTGAGTAAATGTTTTAATAAGTTATGAAATTGGAGCCAATTGACCCCAAAATCACAATATATAGTCATAATTAGCTTCACAACGATCAAATTATCCCAAATTGTATCTATGTTTGAAATAATTAAGTAATTGATTCAATTAAGGATAAAATTGGAATCAATTAGATAGTTGGAATTAGGTTCATAGGAACCAAATTGGCTAAAATTATGTCCCTAATTGAACCAATCACATAACTTTTTCTATTTGTGATGAAATTAGGGCTAGTTGATCCCCAATTCACACCATATAGTTGTAATTAGGTTCATAGGGATAAAATTCACCCAAATTACATATATGATTAAACAAATCGATTAATTGGTTCCATCATCAATTGAATTGTGTCCAAGTGATACCCAAATCATGTTTATAGTCATAATTAGGTTCATGAAGAAATTTATGAGTCAATATCCTTGATCAAGTTTCATTATCTATGGGACATATCAGGTTTGTAAATTTAAATTTTAACACATCTAAAAATTCTACAAATGTGAGAAACCAATCTGGAAGCCCCAAAACCTACAAAATAGTTATATGTTTATCCAAAATAGACACCAGTTTTAAAAGTTATGCCCTGAAAGTGGTAGGTTCAATACTAAAATCCTAAAATAAATAATTTGCCAACTAGAGTAGATTTTGAAGAACTATCTTCTAAAATGTAACTCGTGAAGTTGTGAAAACAATTCTAAAAGATGTAGAGTGGCCCTAATTTTTTATATTCTAAAACAAATTTAAAGTGTAAGACAACTTATACTTAACATTTATTATAGTAAATACATAGCCTACCTTTCTCTTCTTTGATTTGCACTACTTGGAAGCATTGTAAAATGTAAAGCAAAATTAGCACATATATATTTTATCACATACATGTTTCAAGTTCAGTTATTTCTGAACCTAAAGAACAAAATAATGTATGTAATTTTTAAATGCATGTACACATTTTCATCTAAATTGCATTTTTCACAAAAAAATGTATAATTTTTTGCCCCCAACTTCCTGCACTTACCCATTTTCAAATCTAAACATAGTTATTTTTTGTTGATGCAAGACTATTCATCATGGATGCTCTTGTATAACGTCAACTTATCTACCTATTGCTAAAGGTTTTACATACACATTATTTACACATGATGTTGATTGTATCATTGATTTAGAAGTGGGATATACAAGTCACATATGATTATATATTGTAATTTGCCTAGCATCTTCATGACACCTATGATGTGGGCATCCTTACATTGGGGGCATGCCTACATTATGAGAAATTTTCAATGTGCTTCAGATTCTATCTTTCTTATTTTCAATTAGCATATTGAGTTTTATGGTTTCATATACATACTTTACCCTATATTATATCCCTTTTTTTTCATTACATGGGTGCTTTGATTTGCTTCACAATCCTGTTATATTGAGTGTTGTCTTATTTTCATTATAATTGTTTGAGTTGCTTATACATGTAGATTGGCATGTCTTTCTTATTTTATCTATAGATGATCCTATAGTTGTATACTATGTGTCACTTGTGTGTGATTTATTACTTTATTTAATCTAGGGAAACTTTTAGTGGCTATTTATAGCCAATTGGCTATAAGTAGGCTTTTTCAATTTTGAAAATGGCTAATTCTATGAAAAAATACATAGGTTAAATCGCCAAAATTTTATACAATTTCATAGTTTGGGACACAAATTTGCCTTATAGATTATACTTGATCCTATTTCAGGACAAAAATTCACCAAAGTTAATATACATGTATGGGTCTGATTCACCAGGAAATTATATGAGACATGTATAGGTTAGTCTATAATCGCCAGGTTTGTGTGTGTGTGTGTGTGTATAAATAATAAGGACCACATAGGACATAATAAACTTATGGTAATAATTAAATTTATTATGTGAAAATGTTTTGAATATTCTTTGGCACCACATGCTCTTCCTTCTATATGGTTTTAATAACTAAAGAACTTAATAATAAATAACTTTTAAACCCAATGTTTATTTTATTTCTAGCATTGAATGCGGTGCAGGTGGAATTAAAGATATGGGGATCAAGGTTTAGATTTTGCCCTATTTTTTAGTGAATTGGCATCAACATATTGAGGGGGGCCAAAGCAAAATTTAATGTTAGTCCAACACGTCACCCACAGGATCACTAGAAGTTGCTCAAATACATATGTGACATTTTCTCATTTTTTCTCATTGTTTATGCAAGCTTTTGATGGAAGCAAAACTCTGGTAGTCAGAAGAAAAGCTCTGGTAGTCAAGGTTAGAAATGAATATTCAAATAAATTCTAAGCTAGTTTTCTTTTGATTGAAAGGTAAAAACTTGTGTTGTTTTAGTTTTAAATACTGAGATCAGTTATTTGCATGCACAGTCGTTTATCTTAAAATGAATAAATATAATAATAGGTTTCCTAAAAAACATTTTTTTAAAGATATTTTTAAAAAATATTATGCATGTTGGTTTTCTTATAAATTTCATGTATATATAAAAAAATTTTCCTTAAACTCAAAATTTGTGAAATGGGTATTTTTGGTTTAGTCAAAAATATGGTTGAAATGATCATGAGGCTCTATTAAGTTTATTCATTTTGTTTAAAATAAGTATCTTTCATGCCATTATTTCTCAAAGGAAATGAGAGCTTGGATATTCTGGAATAAAGAGCCTCCTTCTAGGTGACTTAGTGTATGGAAGAGTGTGTAGACATCTCTTTCACTTGTATGAATGAAAAGCTAATTCAAGCAATTCAAAGGGAATACCTCTCGTTTATGATATTTTGGTCACCTTTGGCATTAAATTAGGCTCAATAGTTAATAACCAAGAGTTTAAAACCTTTTGGAGTTGCCAAATGTTGCATGAAGAAGGCTACTACTACTGCAATAATGCCAAGACCAACATCTATCTTGGATAGCCTCTTATATTTTACATCCCACCCAAAGTGCTAAAACTATTATAGCTCAAAATTTTACCCCAATAGAGGGTGATTCAAGCCCTCTCAACTTGAGTTATGCAATGGTATTGAAACTAGGTTGTGGGTGACCTCTAAATGAGTCAAACCTCTAGATTTTGGGCTAGCTCCTAAAATACAACACCTAGACTAATACCACACCACTTGTTTTGACATGGAAAAGGGAAATAATAGCACTAAACTAACCAAAACAACTTGGAGGTGATGCACCAAACATGAAATCCATTGCTTGTTGAAGATGTACTATGAAATTTGAACTTACAATTTGAAATTTTAGGCAGTCTATACAATAGTCTGTACAAGTGAAGGACATGGAGATAACATCCTTGGAGTAATTAAAAACATAAAATATGTTTTAGGATAAAAATATGTCATCATATGTGATTTTTAACTCTTTTTCCCATCATTGGTCACTATCAAGGTTTAAGACAGGTTTTAGACCTGTCTGAGGTCTTAACGATTGTTCATAAATCAAAGATAATTAAATGACCTCCTTCCACTTGTAAAAAAATATTAGTATACCCATTAAACTTTTAAAAAATCCTCACACTCCCATGCAAAGTGTGATAAATGGTATGAGCATCTGAAGTTGCTCTTCAGGTGGTTTGCCTAGTGTTTCTAGGGCTAGAGAGAGGTCAAACATGAGTTTTGAGTCTCATAAGTCACTCCAAATACTAAGAATAGTTCATACACATATATAACATACCTTCAGATGTTCAAAAATATATGTAAATTAATGTGGAACAATTTCATAGAATTGTAATAATAGATATAAATAAAGATGCAGAAAGAACAAAGATAAAATACACAACAAGAAGATCAAATTTAATGTGGTTCAACCTATGTGGGCTACATCCACCAAGAAACACTTTCTAATATTTTATTACAAACCTCGAGAGTAAAAACCACTCTCATATCAGTCTTCTTACAATTACAATGCACAAATATTGTTTAGAGATGTACTCAACAAACCCTCCTAAATTCACACACCCTATTATTTTTTCTCAAACCCTTGTTCTCATGATGTATTACATATGAAATATCCATCTATACATAAGACATCAAAAAAATGATCTTACAAAACAATGGGTACCAAAACCATGGGCATAATCAACCCAAAATGGTTTCCCATTAAAAGGGGTCCAAAAAACATATAGAGTGTACGATACATTTAAAATGTACAGTATTTTGAAAATACATTATAATTTATAAATAGGATCCACAACACAACAATCTCCCACTTGGAGACTGATTTCCTTTGAGCAGGCTTCTCAACCCTTCACTATCAACTATGAATCCCAATCAAAACTAAAAATAGCTTCAATTTCTCCTTTGTGACCACCTTGGTTATCATATTAGCAAGATTTTAACTGGTATGAATCTTCTCTAGCTTCAACTTCTCTTCCTCCAAAGTTTCCCTGATGAAATGGTACATCAATTTTATATGTTTCGTCAAAGAGTGGAAAGCATAGTTCTTTGCTAGATGTATAACACTCTAACTATCACTATATAACTTCCCTTTCTCTTGCTTATGCCCCAGCTCTTTAAGAAACTATTGTAACCAAATATTTTCTTTGATTGCCTTTATGGCAACAACATACTCAGCCTTCATAGTTGACAAATCCATAAGTTTATGTAGTCATGAAATCTAGCTTACCACTATGTTACCTATTGTAGATACATATCATGTTATACTCCTCCTACGATCTAAATCTCTAACCATGTCTGATCTACATAACCACTTAAAGTGGTGTCCAATCCACCATAGTTTAAAATTATTCCCATGGTCCCTCTTAAATACTGAAGGATCCACTTCACTTCCTTCCAATGTTCTCTATCTAGATCACTCATGTACCTACTTATTGCTCCCATTGCATGGCCAATATTTGGCCTAATACACACCATGGCATACATCAAGCTACCAACAACTAATGAGTATGGTACATGTGACATCTAGACTCTCTCCTCCTCTATCTTGGGACACTACTCTTTTGATAACTTGAAATGACTTGCCAAATGAGTCCCAATCAATTTAACATCCTGCATACTAAACCTATCCAAGACCTTTTTGATGTACTCTTCCTGGGATAAATCAGATTTTGTTCCTTCCTATCTTGAGTTATTTGCATACCAATTATTTATTTTGCTACTCCCAAATCCTTCATAGCAAAAGAATTATTAAGTTCTTCCTTGGGTACCTTTATTTCCTTCACGTTCTTACCTGCAACCAATGTGTCATCCACATACAGACAAAGGATAATTTAATCACCATCATCAAATTTATTTATATATATGTAATGGTTTGAATGACACCTGGAGTATCCCTATTCCATCATAAAACTATCAAATTTCTTGTACCATTGTTGTGGAGCTTGTTTCAGGCCAGACAAGCTCTTCTTCATTTTTCACACCATTTTCTTCTTTCTTGTGACCTCATATCCCTATGGTTGCTCCATATATAAGTCCTCCAAATCACCATGAAGAAATGCAGTCTTTACATCTAACTACTCTAAGTGAAAGTATTATGTTGCCACTATCCCAAGAACAGTCCTAATAGAAGTCATCTTTACCACTGGGGAAAAAATCTCATTGAAATCAATTCCCTTCTTTTGTGCAAACCACTTTACCACCAATCAGGCCTTGCACCTTTTCTTGCCTCCATCATCTTCTTTAACTCTATACATCCACTCATTCTGCAATACTATCTTACCTTCAGGTGGGGTTACCAAATCCCAAGTCTGATTTTCCTTGAGAGACTGATCCTCCTCGTCCATAGCTTGCTCCCACTTCTTACTGACATCTACCTACATTGTTTCTTCAAATCACTCTATCTCTCCATTATCAGTGAGTAATAAATAACTAAGAGATGGAGAAAAACATTTAGGTTCCCTTCTTACCCTAGAATACCTTCTCACCACACGAGTTTGGGGTTCTTGTGGAGTAGGTGCCTGAACTAGTTGCTTGGACACTTTATCATTTGCAATGTCATCCAGTGTTGTGTACTATTTTTTGGAATCCTCTTTATGATCCTACAAATGCTATTTATATATGATTTTTTCATTAAAGACAACATCCCTAGACCTAAAGATTTTATTGTCCTTAAGAATCTAAATTTGGAAACCAAAGTCATCCTCACCATAATCAATAAAGGTGCATTTTTTAGACTTAGCCTCTAACTTGGTCCTTTCATCCTTATTAATATTCACATCCAAATATTCTAAGAAATGAATAATCAACCTTCTTTCCAGACCAAGCTTCCTCATGTATGCCTGCATCTAAAGTAGATGAAGGACCTTTATTTATCATATATACTATCATGTTTACTACTTTTGCCCAAAACTAAAGAGGCAATCTTGCATGGAACCTCATGCTCCTAACACACTCCATGATAGTTATGTTCATCCTTTCTGACACTCCATTTTGCTATGGAGTTCTTGGAACTGTCCTCTATCTATGAATTCCATTCCTTGAAAAGTAATCAAAAAATGCATTGCTATATTATTCCCCACCATTATTTGACCTGAGACAGTTTAACTTGAGATATGTTTCATTCTTAACCAAGGCTTTCCATATTTTAAATGTATCAAACACATTAGATTTAATCATAATGCCATACACCCAAACTTTTCTAGTTGCATCATCAATAAAAGTGACATAATAAGATGATCCACCAATAGAAGATACCTGAGTCAACCCCTATACATCTGAATGAACCAACTCTAACTTATTCTCCTTCCTCATAGGTCCAACCTTGGGAAACTTTATCCTTTTCTATTTTTTGTACACACAGTCTTCACAAAAATATAAACCAGATCCTTTCAATCCAAACAATCGATCCTTCAAAATTTGCTATCCTTTTGGCTCATGTGATCAAGCCTATTATGCCATAAAGTGGCATATGCATCTAGAGCAACTAAATTATAATAATCAACACTACTTGATAAATATAGGGTACCAACCTTCTTACCTCTTGGTACCACAAGAGCACCCTTGGTCACCTTCCAAAAATTTACTGTAAATATCACCATACAACCTTTACTACCTTGCTATCCTATAAATACAAAATTTTGTCTCAACTTAGGCACATGCCTAATATCTTTCAATATCTAAGTGTTCCCATTTTGTATCTTGATTTGAACACTTCCTTTTCCTACTATGTCGCAAGGCTCATCATCATCAAGGTAAACATGTCCAAAATCCCCTTGAACATAATCAATAATATATTGCCTATATGGTGTAGCGTGAAAAGAAGCCCCTGAGTCTAAAACCCAAGACTCAATAATATTGTCAATGGAGAGAATTAATGCATCCTAAGAACCATTACCTATTACCACATTCACCTCCTTGGTGTCTTCTTGATTTTTGTTCTTTTTTTGAAAAGATCAACAATCCTTCTTTGCATGCCCAGTCTTTCCACAGTGCTAGCATACCATCCTGGCCTTTGATTTTGATCTTTCAGGATCATTTGACTTTCCACACTTTCCTTTTCCTCTAAACTTTTATCTCCCTCTACTCTCCACCGCCAAAGCATCACTTGAAGTATAAGTCTCCCCAAAGCTTTTCCATCTCATTTCCTTGTTAAAGATTATCCTATGACATCCTCAAACTTCAACTTGGCATTATTAAAGACTAAGTTGCTCAAAGCGATTACCAAGCTATTCCAACTCTCTAGTAAGGAACACAAAATAAGCAAAGCCCTAACTTCATCATCAAAATCAATTTTTATAGAATTCAACATACTCACAACTATATTAAATTCATTTAGATGATTAATAACTAAACCAATTTTAGACATCTTCATATTAAATAACTTTTTCATGAAAAATATTTTATTATAAGTAGAGGGTTTCTCATATAACTTCCCTAATGCATTCATGAAACCTTCAGTGGTCTTTTCTTGTGATATATTAAACATGATTGAAGATGTAAGGCATAACCTAATGGAATCAAGTGATTTCCTATCAATCAAATCCCAAGCCTCATTTATCATACTCATTTATTGCTTTACATTTCCTCCCAATGGAACATGGAGGTCCTTTTGATAGAGGTAATCCTCCATCTGCATCTTTCATAGACCAAAGTTCTATCTGTTGAACTTTTCAACCTTTGATCTATGATCATCAGCCATAGCTCCCACTTGAACTAATAACCCTTCATGTGATTAAACACTTTAGAAAATATAACCTGAAGCTCTGATACCAATTATTAGGAATAAATATAGAAATCAATGCGAAACAATTTCATAGAATCAAAATAATAGATATAAACATAGATGCATAAAGAACATAGATAAAATGCACAACAAGAAAATTAGATTTAACGTGGTTCACCCTATATGGGCTACATACACCAAGAAACACTTGATCAGATTTTATTACAATCCATGAGAGTACAAACCACTCTTAGATCATTCTTCTCACAATTACAATGCACAAGTATTGTTTGGAGCTGAACTCAACAAACCCTCCTAAATTCGCACTTGAATTCACACACTCTATTATTTATTATCAAAACCTTATTCTCATGATGTATTACATATTAAGTATTCATCTATACATAATACATCAACAAAGTGGTATTACAAAATAATGGGTACCAAAATCATGGGCATAATCAACCTAGAACAGTTTCCCATTAAAAGGGGTCCAAAAAACATATAGAGTGTAAAATACATTTAAAATGTATAGTATTTGAAAATAAATTATAATTTATAAATAGGCTCAAAAACACATCTCATTATTACACATGCTTTGGAATTTTTGGTTACCCCTCTGTGTGCTCATGGTACACCAGTTAGGGTGTGGGGTTTAAGAGCCTGTCTTCTCTTTGATATCTCTCAAGGGCCTTGGAGTGAAAATTGAAGTTTGTTTCCAACTAAGAATGAATGGATACCTATTTTATTATTGTATACTACCCTCAATATCCATTCATGAGGTCTAGAATGCTTTTTTTTTCTTCGAGACCAAGTGGATGCCTAAGTCTATTGACCACCCCTTGCCCAAGGAGTGGGCAAGGTCTGAGAAAAAATAATTAGTACTTACACTATTTTTATGACCTAAAGGAGACCATGGAATCCATGGTAAATTAATTAACATGTTATTTAACAATTTTCAAACTTGATCATACTCCTAGAGCCCTCAAAATAAGAATTTCTCAAAGCTAATTAGACTGGCTCTGCTAGTGACTATAAGGTTTTAGACTTAGACTGAGCTTGATCTTTTTCCTCTTGTTATCAGACTTGAGTGGCTATATTAAGGTGTTGAAAAATTATGAGAGCACTCACCAAATATATTTTATCCTTTTAGACCCTTCTACAGTCCTCACTCTCCTTCAATTCAATCAAAACCCTCATAGAGCAAGTAGACTTGTAGTGTATGTTTGACTGTGTGTGGGGAGTAGAACCCAATTTTTTAAATGATATCATGTTTCATTGGTCTCAAAACACCTTATGAACTCATGACCTTTTGAGGTAGACCTCAGAGTCTTTCTATGCATTTTTTTTCTCACTTAGGCTTTGAGACTAGTCTATGTTCTCTTCATAAGTCACCTGTAGGTGCTCCTTTTAGGGCTTATAACTGTGTGTATGAGTTTAGACCTCAATTTTAGATTAGTGAATTCTTCTTGATGCTTGAATATAGATTCAATCTCCCATTATGTTTCAATTAAATTTCAAACATACCTACGTCTCCTTGTTTTGACTTAAGACCAACTATTTGAGACTATCTGTAGGTGTTTTGTTAGGACCACTTGACTATGCTCTTTGTTTGAGACATTATCTACTATACCAGTAGCTTTCTTCTCAGTATTATTGCCTATGTTTAATTCTCAATCAAGCTCAAATTTTTCTCAAACACGTACTCTACTATTATCTTAATCCTACAGTCAGTCTATACTCTATCAGCCTGTAGGTGTTAGGAGAGGTTCACTTGACTACATAACTTGTGTCTTAGGTCTTAAATTTATTCATTACTAGCTTTAAAATGGTATATGGACCTGACTGTAGTCTTCAATTAGGATATAAATAACTTTCTATACCCCTGGCTCTTACTCAAGCTTAGAAATTGAGTTAACCTTTCAAAAAGGCCTATCTCTACATAATAGGGTCTATGTTTAAAGTCATGATTCAATTTATTGGGTTTAAGACCTCACAGTCATACCAATAGCACTCCCAATGATTCTTGTATTATTTTTAGTCAATTAGGATTATATCCTCTTCAAACACTATTTCCCCTTCTCTTCATCTCCTTAAGGAAATAATCTTGACACAGGTCTATAAGTAGCACATTAGGGCTCATGGTTGCACTTTTGTGTTTAGAACCTAGAATCCTTTCAATTCAATTAACTCCTCAATAATTTACAAACCTAGATGGAATTCCCAAATAGGTTTCAAAATGAACTCAAGGATATTTCTCACACATCTATGTCTCTTTACCCAAGCCTAAAAACTAATTGGTCTCTGAATCAAACCTGTAGGTGACCTTTAGGCTGTTGACTATGTTTGGGGTTTCCAAGATATCTTTGCTACATCATTGATCTTCATAATGTACTCTAAGTGTTGTTTTAAGTTATTCATGGGTTTTTAAACATTTCTCATATATGTCTAACTCTGCTTCTCCTCATGTGGCCTATAGCTACATATTTGGGTCTGGACTATGTGTTTTTGATCTTGAAACTAATATTTTATCTTGTCATTATGTTTGAAGGATATAGATAAAGGAACTAAATTCCACTGTCTATATAGAGACTATAGATTTTGTGATACACCTTCCAATCACTTTTGTTTCTTGCCATCAAGTACACAGTCCATATAATCTGTTGTAGGTGGATACTTGACTGAATGTGTATTTTGCTTCTTGATTTTACCACTTCATGACTTGTCATTGGAGATAGCTGAATTTATCACAAGTTCAAGAGATCCAATTTGACTTCTCATAAGATATTGGCATCTTTTCATACTTTTAAACATCCATGTTTACCTTATACCTTGCCTGTAGGTACTTAAGACACTTCATGAATTTGCTCAAGATGTAAATTTGGATCATGTTCCATGTTATTAAACTAACTAATAGCTCAAAAGTGTATCTATTGTTGATTAATGATGTCACTCATTTCTATCTAAACCAAAATGAAGTTTAGACCTGGAAAGAACATCCAAATATCGTACAAGTTTCTCAAGAAGCAAGTCACTCGGACATTATGGAGAAGGAGAGACATTTCAAAAAAAGCACATGAATTTCATAGATTATAATAATCTTCCATGAGTTATGAAACATTAGATACCCTTGCAAATGATCACCATGACGAGGAAATAGGGACTTGCAACAGGATTGTTTGAAATAGCTTGTATACCATGACCTTCTTCCCAAGTAAAAGTACTTCATGGAGATGATTCAAATGATAAAAAAATAATAAAAATTAGATCCAATACCTTTAAAAATCACCCTCAAAATAATTCCTCCCCATCAATTTTTGATTTGGAGTAACAGGTACAAGAACACACCCCTCTTAGATGCATAAGCCATAATGACCTGTTGTCACTCTTAGCGACTGTTCATAAATAATATTCCATCATTTTAAAAATAAATGCCAATAATTTGAATACAATTATGACCCCTAACAATTGATAAAATTTAAACTCCTAACTCTCTCTCTCTCCTAACTGTACCATCCACTTCAATTTTGCCTTTTTAAGCTTGTAAAGGTAATGATGGAGGAGAAAAGGTGTCTGGAGTATTAGTTTAACTTGAAACTTGGTCCAAAGCTATGAAATGGAGTGCGAGAGCCCAATATACACTTCAAAATCATTTCCAATTGATGATTGAATCTTCATGGCCATACAAGTGCCCAAAAGTGCTTGAAATTGTCATTTTTCCTATTTTGGAGGTTGAAACTGCAAGTTTGTCAGTAACTAACTAACATTGAACATTATTTGACCTCTATTTGACACTAAGGTTATTTATAATCTTCTTGAAAGAATATCCTCTTGAAGTGGTACATCCCATTCCTTGATATGGGCCAACAAGTGGCCACATTGACATTTTTTGCATTTGAGAGTCAAATAAAGGTTAGAGAATGATATAATGGCATTAATTACATTAAAAGAACATTTTATAATTAATTTAAACTATATTAAACCTTTGACCAAGTTTGACACAACAAGACCAAGCAATTGACCTGTTGGACTAGACAAGTATTCATAAGACCAAAACTTGGACAAGGCTAAGGAAGGGTAAACATGACCATATGAGACTCTTTATGACCATTTTAGACCATGATAAATCCATATAACCACCCTATGATAGTTTTAATTTAGATGGATTGACCTATTTTGACTTGGGGTCAAAATTTGGTCAACACTACCTTTATTATTGTGAGGTGGATGCAGGATTGATTCTTACCTCAGAATGTGATGGATGGAGAGCATCATCGGAGAGGGCAGTTTAGATGGAGACATTGGGAGATGATAGAGAATGAACCCAAAAACCCATGCACACGCCACAATAGTATTTAGTATTTTATGATTAATTATTTGATAGACAGTTATAGTATGCTTTATTTTTTGTTTGAATGGTTGTTGTGATCTTTGTGTTCTTAGATCATTTTATATGATTACATGATTTCTCTAATCTAGTTGATTTTGATAATCATGTTGATTTGTTTGAATGATTTCACTAATTTTGTGGTCATACGTAGCTTATCTTGTATGATATAATTATTTGGTTTAATGAGTGAATCCTTATATGTTTTTTACTTATGTCACTACCTTATTGGGTATAGTTGTGTAGTATAATGATATGATGTTATGTATGCATTAATAAATATAGATGGATTCCATTGTTGTTATTTGATATATAAGATTTAGGTAATAATAATTAAATATTATTATTATAATATATGTATATCCTAATGTCAAAAAATATTGATAGCATTATTTTAAAATGTCTTTGTATTTGATTAAATGTTGACCAAAGTTTTGATACTCATAATATAGTAGACAACGAATATATTGTTAAATGGTTTAGGGAAAATCATTGTGTTTGCACAGTGTTTCTTTGTAAATGACTTGGTAACATTAAATAAATAGTCTTTTTAATACCTAATTATATTACCATGTTATATAGTCATTATTTTATTTAGTTGATACTTGACATTGCATGGAATTATAATGATTATTGACTATTTGATATTTGACCTTGCATGGAATAAACATTGGTTATTGTGACTTGTTATTTATTTTGTTGGATAGTTGATTTTGTGAAGTTGATGATGGAATTAAGTTATGTCAACTATCATGCATATTTTGTAAAGGATATGAAATGATTATTTTAATCAATTAAAAGAAATTTTGAGATAATTAGGTTATTAATCACTAGTTGACTTTGGGCTAGCCATCTTTATACGAAAATGATGAGAGAGTTAGGTTGTTGGTTGCATGGTGGCCAACTATAACATAGAGGAGTTCTATTGAGCTATTTTTACATGCACATATTTTTGGTCAGTTGGGTCTACCGTTAATGGAGGAGAAAGTGGTGGTGAGTAATTTGATGGAGAATAATAAAATAAAGTGGGAGAAGGTTGTGAGGCACGAGATGGCACACGACATACAAAGAGTAGGAGATGGAAGGAGAAGGTGTGAATGAGTTGATGAAAAAGAGTAATTTGGCTTCCTTGGCATTCATTTATTCATAGGTTGGTTTTGTAATTAAATTCTTGTGTGTGTAATTTTTTATGGGTTTTCAAATTAAAATTGTTATAGGG